>VWZT01015868.1:18131-130508 GCA_013397055.1 Pachycephala philippinensis
TTTTAAATGTATTTTAATACAATGACTACTTAAGAAAAAATTAGTAAATAGAACCTCAAAGTGCACATACATATTCCTCATGGAAAGTTAGCTGGAACATTTCTCTTTTGAGATACCTTCATTGAATCTTGGATCTTTTTATGAATTCTTTAGAGTGTTTATACTTTTCACAAACTCCTGCTAGTGGAAGATAGCAACAGAGAGGCAAAACTAGTATCTTGGCTAACATAGCTGCTTATGATGTCACCTTTATGATTTTACATAGCGGAAGTTAAGCAAATTTCATACTATAAATTGCTTTTCTCCTGAAAAATTTTTATGTTTTTCTCAGTACGGAAAGAAGTTTGTTCATGTGCTTTTAGCAGCATATCCCTCATAGAATTTGGGGCTATATGATTAAGAATAACCAGATGTACAGGTGGTTCATAAAGAGGCACATGATGTGAAGCAGTAAAACTGAGACTTAACCATTTAAACAAAGTATAGATAGGGATGTTACACTTGGCAGTAGAGGGGTATTTAAGCAAGCAACCAGAGGCACGAGAAATGCACTCACTAGGAGCAGAAATCAATTAAGTTCAAGCTAAAAGCTACTCATACATTAAAAAAAAAAAAAAAAAAGGTACATAAAAGGTACATTTAGAGGTTACAGAAAAAGATTACAATGGACATGGTGAAAGATCCAGCACAAGAAGTCTTCAGATAAATACTAGATGGTTTCTCTAGCTCGGCCACGGATAACTTGGCTGAACTCAGAAATTGCTAGATGAAATTCTAAGATCTCTTTTTCTGAAGATTCCAAAATGGATGCTCAAAATGGCCTCTTTTGACGTTAAAAATCTGCAAAAACTTATGTAGAAAATGGAAAAGAGATCAAAGGAAAGGCTTATCCTTAACACCAGAAGAAATTCAGCAAGACAACTGTTAGTGCTACTGAGTCTGATGACTTCTTGTCTGGACATTGTGCCTTAGGGCTCAACTTCATGCCAGACATCTGATGCTTTGCTTAGCAGAACAGTGGAATCCGAGAAGAGACTTGCTGAAAATCATGTCCTATTTCCCAGCAAGGAAATCTTCCTTAACGTGGTGGATAATGTTAAGCAAAAACTGTAGTGAAAACAAACATTGTGTCTGGGTGGAGATAGAGCAATTATCAACAACTCTACCAGGAGAATGTATATACTGTGGATTTGTAGAAAATTTTAGCATACACAAAGCTGACTTTATTGCATTAATAGGTCTAAAACTTCTTGTATCACACAAAGCATTTGCATTAGGTTAGTATTTGAAAGCACATTCATTAGGACAAGCATTCCAGATAGGAAACAAGGCAGAAGCACTCTGACCTGGCTGGGACAGAGAGGTTGGAAAGAAAAGCTATCCAACAGAGAGGAATGCTGAAGGGGTCTCAGATTTTCACCAGATCAGTCTGTGAGATCTCCAAGACCCCACCTACCTCTTTATTCCCACACAAGAAATGCTGGTTGGTGTCTTGGATTATTCAGATTGTCCTCTTGGGTTCTAGTTTCCTCTAGTCCCATTCACTGCATCCCAAGACGAGGTGACTGCAGGTGCACAGGCTTCATGTAGTACATTACGTAATGTAGGAACAGCAGCCTTTTGGAGACACTGGCGCTGTCACCACATGGAATTGGTAAGGAGGGATGGAACTTAGCTTGGAGTGGCCTAATTCTGGTCTTGTGGACTTGAAGTCCAGCCCGGGTTGGAGCATGGCTTCTGAGTTTGTCTTCATCCAGCAGAAATTCTGCCTGTACACCCCGAGATAGTGTTGTGGTGGGCACCAGTGGGGAGAGCCCCTAAAAACATGCATTCCCAGTTCAAGCTGAAAGAGCAATTTAAAGCAACCTAGTAATTTCACAACAACTCTTTCAAATGGATTCCTGTCTGAAGTGGATAGTGCTTTTCTTACCCATGGAGCTCTCAAATTTCAGAGCTCTGCTGGCAAAGGCATTCGCATAATCAAAATCTTAGGGTGTAATAACTCACCCCTCCATTTCATTTTCATTCTATGAAGTACACCAAGAATTAGCTTATCAAATACTGTCTATTTTGCATTCTATATTTTATCCAAGTTGTTTTTAGGAAGGGTTTAGCCAGGACTTTTACTACCGTCTGCCATTTACAAACCGTGTGCAGTAAAATCAGGATTCTTAAAAAGATTTGTGTTGGACATCTGACAATGAAGACAAAAATGCGTTATGTCTCCTTATCTTTTATAGGTTGAGGTTGTGATTTCATTTTCTTTCTTTCTTTTTTTTTTTTTTTAGTCTAAGGCACTGTGCCATGAAGCTTGTAATGCAGTTATGAAGTTCTTCAAATCTGAATTAACATTTCCCACCTACCTATCTTTCTCTCTTTTAAGCTTTTAACCTTTGTAGATATAAGAGTAGTATCTTGGGAAGCAGCTTTTTATTTGAGCTTTATTTATATCCATCAGTGGGAGATGCTCGGAAAACATTGGGAGAATGCTGCTCTGTCATGCAGCAACTGGGAATTTACATTACAGAATGGTAAAAATAGTGCAAGGATCAGTTCCTTCAGATGCTGAATCCTCATTTCTGATTTTCAAAATCTTCCCATGTGTGGGTATATTTCTATACATATATAAATATATGTGTATATATGTATATATAATTTGGGTTCTTTTACTTTTATATCTTCCCTCATTATATCAACGTAGCTTTATGTTTACATTAATACATACATTTATAATACTTAAAGACAACATAAGGCAGAAAAGGAGGAGGAGATAATTTAAGTTTTTCAAGGATAGAAGAAAGGAGGAAAGACATGCTAATGTATTGGAAGAAAAGTTAGTGCCATCATGGTAAATCTGCCTTCTATTCAGTTTTAACTTATATGACCAGCATTTGCCATGCAGATCCTTACTTTCCTGACCCTGGCAACAGTATGGAGGTCAGATAGCCATCCAAGTGCAATGCCAAAGGCACAAACAAAGGTTTTTTTCTTCTGTGTCCATCTGTGGGTTTTTCCCTGATCCTACATGTTTATAGTGCATATGACAACAAATTCCATTGCATTATTTGCTATAGTTCAAGCTAATGGACCAAGGAATTTAACATAATTTTTCGTACGCAGTTAAACTGTCCGTGTCAGGATTTCTTGCCCAAAAAACAGCTAGTGGCTGGATATATTTGGTCTGCTTTTATTCAGAATGGCAGATGATATTTCTCTGCCATGCCAGAACGCTAGGAACAACATTTTGCCCTGGTTGGGTTTTTGCAGTACGTGGGCTGGCGTAGGCTCAGGCAGGCTAAAATCTTTTGATTTGGGGATAATCTTGTGTTATCCGGTTGGGGCTTGAATGTTCCCTTCTCGTTTGAAAAATGTTAACGTGGAGCCTCCTGAGAAATAAGCACTCGTAAGAGTTCGGCTTGTGTTGGAACTGATGCTTGCTATTTCCACGCAAACAAAAGCCACTGATAGTGGCTAGAATAGGGGAAACAAAGTTCCTCTGTCCTTTATGAAAAGATCCCCCCCTCCATCTGCCCCCAAATCTTTAAGTTCTGTTCTGCAACTTTATCACTTTTGAAACTAGGTCTAGGGACAAAGGCTCGTAGTTTTCTCTTTTATTTTTTTCTAAAAAGCCATGTTAAGTTTGCAGCATTGGAACATGCTTCCCTGCTGGTGTCTAGGGATGTAAAGCAGAGGATTTATGGAAGACAAAATAGAATAGAGCCTTAAAAGTTTGGCTTTAAAAAATGGAGCCAGTGGTTTGACAGATTGTTCAGTAAATGTTCATTTTATTGAGAATTATAAAAAAGGTGCTTAACGCCTCTGTACCATTAATATAATACATTAAAAGGGTACTGTCAAGATTAGTGTTTCAGCTCTGAAAATTGACTGTAGGGTTTATGGGCAGCACTGTTCATACTCTGCGTGTAAGATGAGGTATCTTCTACTTATCACTTCACAAAACCATTATGTTGTTACAAGGCTTTATACTGAAAAACTTGATAAATAGTAAAACGTAAATAAAATCTCATTTGAAAAGTGAGAGAATAGTTGCTGCCTGTCTTATAGCCAGATTTAGCAGATGCGGGTTTGAATGTAAAACAGTTGTGAAAATAGCCAGTGTCAAACTAGTGCAAAATTAAACTTGTGGGGTGTTCTGTTTTCAGTGTCTGTCATTGTTGAAGTACTCCATTTCAAAAGCATGCATTCCTTTCTACAGAAAAAAAAATCAGATTCCTTAGTTGAAATTAATTAGCATTCAGAAACCAGATAGCATGTTTTTGGGTATTCATGAGATCTCTGTTTGAAAAAATGTTTTTAACTTGTAGAAATGTGTTGCAACACACAGATGGGAAGAAAAAGAAAAAAAAATCTCTTTAGCAAGCACTGTGTGTAAAAGGAATATTACATTTTGCACGCTCCTGATTACCCTGTGTAAACAGTTTTTGACATCTGTCTTTATAGTTTTCGAGGAGAGGAAGACTTTGTTAAAAGAACCATTTTTATACAGCAGTCACCATTTCAGTCTTGCTTTACCTGTATTATGAAAGCAGATGGTCTGCATGTCTTTTGAATATTTATAACTATCAAAAACAATCTCTTGCTATTCACCCTTAGGCTTATGAGATGTCAGGACTGTTCTGGTTGAAAAAAAATCATCTTGGGTGTTTACAGAAAGGGGATTACATTAAGCTGAAATGACTATACATTTTCCAGTTTAATATTTGTCCATCAGCTGTTTAATCGTATTTAGATAATTGTGTAAATAAGTTGTTGCAGCCCTTGCCCCTTCCACTGAGCAGGCTTGAAGCTTTAAACACCAATGAATGAGTTGCGAAAAAGCTCAGATTTTTTTTTTCTTAGTTAAACAACCTGGAAGGCCTAAATAAGTTTTGGTTACAGTGCTCCTTTTGAGAAAAATGTTTAATTTGCAAAGGAATCCTCGATATCTAATTCAGCCGAGTTGTTCTAGGAAGCTGCTGTGTCTGTTACTTTCTGCTAAGTCTGTTAGCATGTATTTGCTCTGTAAATACTGCAGCCCAAGTACCCCTTCATGAGGCATGAAAACAGCCTTATTCTGCGCATATAAGAATAATTTTAAGGTTATTTAGGGGAAGTTTTGGGACTGTGGGGGTTAAAAGCTTTTTTGACTGGAAGCTGAGCAATCACTGATAACAGATTTTGCTGTGGTTGGTTGATTTGGCAGAAAAGCATGAACAGTTTTGGTTTAGATGATTGAATTAACCTGATTAACATTGTTTTTGTTGTTTTGCAAAAAGGACAACAGTATACTTTTAGCGATGATCAAGCAACACTTCACCTGGTTGAAGAGCAGTATTAGAGGCAATGACTCAGAAATGCCTCCCTTGAAGCACCTGCAGCAGTGGCTGCAGCGACGAGCTGGCATGAAAGGCTCGGGTCCCTCCCGTATCTTGCAGGACGCACCTTGTGTTAGATTCTGGCACAAAACAAAAGGTGTCTGATGCTACCGTTTTATTGGGTTTTGTTTGATGGGCATATGAAACGATTCCTGCTTGAGATTCATGATATTTCCCCAGGGAGTTCCCCAACTTCTTTGAGAAAAAGATGGTGTCTGGTTTTCACATCTCTGGTATTTAATCTTCCAGAGAAAATGGGATTTGGTTCAATCTATGCTGGGTGAACCTCAGCTGAACTTCAGAACAAATTCTACCCCTACCTTCACACAGTTGTTGGATGCCTAATTATAATTAACTTATTTGGCTAAAAAAAGAGCGCTTGGGCTGCAGCAGATGGTATCATTCCAGAATAGTGGGATTTCTGTGAAGGTGGCACCATTTCAGATGAGATCTCCCGATTCTCAGAACACGACGGCAAGTGATGTGGTTGGGGGGAGGGAGGTATGGGAGAGGGGAAAGAGGGAAATTTGAGATCTTGAAGGCTCACTACTTACTTTCACGGATAAACTACTAGGAGATAAGTTACGACTGCGTATATGCGACCAGTTTTTGCGTTCTCTCAATTTTCTTTACAACATGTGAAAAAGAAATCTGATTATGAGTGACGCATGGGATGCATTTGAATATTTGTATGACATATTTATATTTGTCATCCTTGTATGTGGAAGGCATCTGCCTCTGTGCCTCACTGATAAGGAGAATATGTGCAGGATATGATATACTTCAAATACAATAATTTTGATTTTGATTATTGATAATTCAAGACATGGGGAATTCCTCAAGTGTAAAGACTCAGGTAATATGAAAAGCATCAATATACCTTCAGTCTAGATGGCGAATCTCTGAAGACCACTAACTCATAGGGTTAATCTTAAGTTTTAGGCCATAAGCATACCAGACATTTAGATATGTAGATTGGCATTAAAATGTACAGGAATTCTATAGCAATAGAAAATTTCTATAGCCAAGTGCATCTCTCTGCACTGATGTGACTGCACATTTGATGACAATAAATAAAGCATAGAAACAATGAAATTCAGTGTTGTCAAGTTATTTTCTGAGTTAACAAGGTAGTAATATTTTATCTGGCTTGTAAAATTTTGCCTTCTGTGAATTAGTAAATAAATCATTGATTCCTCCTGATGAGGATTCTTAGCGTAGGTAATATCACTTGAATGTTTGCATGAAGTGTTCTCGAAGAAAATGCAGGATAATTTTCATTTTTAAATGTGTTTATAATGTCTGTCTTTCTTTTTTTTTTTACTCTACTTTGAAGAGCAGGAGTAACATCCCAGTGTTAGCCATCAAAGCTTGAAATTCACAGTGTGTCAGAGAAGCTAAAATTCCCAGCAGTGTTTCTTAAACAGACCAGTCCCCTATTTGGTTGTAAAGTAACTGCATTAAATTTATTCCTGAAGAAGCAGGGGATGCTGCAAACTGCCATGTCATTTGTGTATCGTTTTTGTAAAATGACATGGAAGGGAGCACTAGGAAATCTTACACAAACATCTTCAATAATAGGTAATTTACTAAAATTAATATACATTTTTTCATACGTAGAGTTAGTTGGGCAGGAGAAGACATCTGAAAGGGGCAAAGTAAAATGAGAGAAGCCCACCTTGAAGTCTAAATGACATCCACAAAATACACGTGAGCTGGTGTGGGATGGTGGCCTCTGACAGGTGCAGTTCCCCATGTTGAACTTACAGATCTGCAGTTTTTGCATGTAGTCTGTGCAGTCATATAATTTACCAGTTCAGATCCCCAGGACTTTAAAAATCGTGCCTTATGTAGCATGTGCGTGTGTTCAAGATGGTTTAATCTGTAAAAGAGCTTAAAAGATAATTTTGTACATGTTAGACATAAATTGTACTGCTATTATACTGGAAGTTGAAATTGCGTTCAGCTGAGCTTGGTTCTGGTCATTGAGGCTAGACTTGTGGTAGTTTATTAAAATTTCACTCTCATTTTACACCACTGATAAAAGGCTTCTAGCTAGTTTCAGAAAAGTATATTAGTATAAAGAAATGGCAAGAATTTTGGTGACTCGGAGAAACATTAAAATACCTGCCTGGTGAGTAGAGGGTATCCACATTTGGCATAAATAATGCTGCCTCGCTCTAGCAGTTCTGAGCCTCCACGAATAGCTTGTTACTGAGTAATACCTTAGAAAATGGTTATAATGAACTTCACCATGATCAGTAATGAAGACACTTTTAGTCAGAAACTGAACTAGCCTTTTAAAAGAAGACTTACAGTAACATTGCATTTTTACTCCAGACTCTTTCTTCCAGTGGCTATTGTAGTTGGTTTAACAAAGGGTTGATGCTCTAAACGATTTTTAAGACAGCACAAATATATCTAAATGTTACATGCTGAGTAGTGAAGAAACGTAATAATCAAGGCTTTGTCTTCTTGACTGTCATTGTTTTTTTGACACACTGGACAATTCTTGTAGTTAAGCCAAAAGTAACTACTTTCCACATAGAAATTTAAAGGCAAAGTTCAGTCTGTTGAAATTATATTTGCTAATTTTGTTGTTCATACATCATATACTGAGTATAATTTTCACGTTGGAGCATTATCTCATTTTGCAAGGCTTAGTCTTAATTGATTTTGTAAAAGAATGTACTGGAACTGAAAGTTTTATGCATTGTAAATTCCACTATTTTAAAATTGGTCAAAACTGAGCAGAAGGTAAATTTCTCACTGTAGCTATCTGATATCTCGAGAACCTTTGAGAAAAAAATCATCTCGATCTTCCTTTGGTCTATTTTACAGCTAATATTCAGTTACAGAATTAGACATGACAATAAGCTTTTCATAAGCCTGTTTTTGCAAATCTCTTAAAATACCCTGTTTAGGAAAAACAAGGCTGGGTTCATTTTGGGTTATTAGATACATATTTTATTCTAATTTAAACCCCATATTTTATCCTATTCATAGGTCATTCAGATAAAGTTTTATCCTGTGATTTTCTGGGGTCTGCTCTGTGATAAGTGGCACAGAGGAACTGGACACGGGTAACTTGGGTCACTGCATGCATTTGTAAGGGCAGTGCAGGAATTGTATGACTGTAAACTTGTGTGGGTATGTGAAGGGTCAATCAAAATTAAAAGCAGAAATAGGATGAACAAAATTCACTTTCAAGATTAGCATCTTCTGTCCAGAGCCCATCCCATTGCGTGATGTTTCTTGGTCGATAACTTTGTTCTTCCCTCAGTACATCTGCTATTTTTGTTCCCATTTACAATATACCTTGGTTTGTTTTCATGCTCAATTAATGAGTTTTTTAAAAGGCTTTGGATGATAGGATTTTAAATGCAATATGGTTCTCAAACTTTAAAAATATAATGGTTCAACAATTGAAATAATTTGTGCTTTGACTTGTACTGCTCTGTATTACAGATTTTTTTTTTCTTCTCCCCTTTTCACACAGAGTATGATTTCTTCCATTGTGAACAGCACTTACTATGCAAATGTCTCAGCAGCAAAATGTCAGGAATTTGGAAGGTGGTATAAACATTTCAAGAAGGCAAAAGATATGATGGGTAAGCAAAAAAAAAAAATTGCCTTGATGGTGGTTACATACCATTATGTGTCACATTGAGGTCTGTCACAGTCATATAAGAAGCCAGTTCCCTTCACGATAAGTTTAGGATGCTTTTGATGAGTAGATGTAGAAAGTACATATATAGTGAAAGAATTCATTTAAATAAATATTTGCTATTGAAACAGCCAAGCTGACTTGGGTTGCCAGAGATGTAAAGCTGTCATTCTGTAAATCTAGAGATCTTCTACCACCCAGAATAATTGTTTAGAAAACCTGTTCCTGGAACTGTGACGAACTGATTTTTTAATGTATGTATTTTTTTCTCGCTCTGGCTAATGTATATTTAAAGAAACAGGCTTCTACAGCTATCACTACCTTCCAGAAAGAATGCTCTAATTTTGTAAATCCATATCTTTCTCTAACCTTGGGACCCTAATTTCAGTTAATTTTAACAAATAGTTGTTGCGACAATTGTTTGCTTGTTGTAGTAAGCACAAGTAAATTATTGGAGAAAAAATCTATCAGTTCTGTGATACCTTTTATCTTTCTTAAACCTGTTCACATAATTTTGAACAATTTATGTCAGAAAATTTCTACGTAGATTTCAACAGAATGGAGAAACGGGACCTCAGTTTGGATTGAATTTTGAGCTTGACTTAGCTTTCAGTATTTGAAGCAAAATCATTCATCTACCAAAAAGGGTTCCTTGCCTTTTATAGCTTAAGGCTGTAATGAAGACAATGCATCACTTTTGTGATAATTGCTTGAATTACTGTTCCGAGTGAATGGCCCACTTGGGTTGATCTCTACTTTCCCTGAGTGAAAAAAGGCAGCTTCTTTCCTTAATCTATTTTGTACCTTCTGTGCAACACCGAACCCTTCTTCTGAGACCACCAAATTTAGTGGTAAGACTTCACTTGGTTTCAGGTGGTCCATGTGTGAGGCAGCAGAGTGCCCATATGGGAGAGTGACCTTTCCACTACAGCCTCTCCCACATCCTTTTGCAGCAGTGCTCCTGCATGGGGCAACCCCTGCAAAATTTTACTTACATGGCCTGCCAAGACACGTTCTCCATCCTTTCATTTGGGGTCAGTGAAGCCAGCGAATAGAAAATGTGTGCTTGTGTATTCCTGTGTAACCTAAAGCTGGCAGGAGAGGCAGCATTGCCCCCAAAGCCACCTGTGTGAGGAGCAGCAGGGCCTCTGCTTGGACACCAGAACTCTCTGCAGAACAACTGGCTTGGTTTTTATTTATCGAATTTCTGCCCATGATAGGACAGAGGAGGAAGATGGGGATGCAGCTGGGAATCCAAGTGCCGATTTCTTCATCCAATTCCAACCCTTATGGAGGAAAGGGTGGCTTTTCACTGATGACTGTTAGTGAGGATCGTAATTACTGTGGAAAGCTCAGACACTGCCTTTAAAAAAGAAAAAAAAGCCTTACTAGTATAAGAAAAAAATTTGCTACAACACTATTGTGAAAATACTGAACTTCTGGACTTTTGGTTTTTAAATAAAGCTTATTTTCTTAAGGCTGTTTCCAGACCAGAGCTGCTAAAGCTCTAGAATAAAAAAAGTGACATATGCTGATAAAAAGGAGACTCCTTTATATCAGCCTAGAGTTATTTCATATTGTTTAATCATGCACAAGAGGGGAACTGGAAGAACTCTTGTAGTTTAAAAAACTGTGCTGTTAATTAAAAAGGAGGGTGTGTCAAAGGCAGATGAGTTAATATAAGAAAAAAATTCAACCATGTTGCAAGTCACTGAAAAAAACCATGCATACATGGTTGCAAGATAAAGCAGCCCATCTGTGTAATTTACATAAATTATACTAGTTCCTAGCAGTCCCATACAATTGATGCAGCATCTAGAAATTAGCAGAGCGTGGGGAGGTCTGCACCTCACCCTGCTTGTTACAGATTTCCAGTGGCTGGGAACTGCAGATGTCATGGCAGGGACCTCGTGGGAGGAGCAAAACCAGTCACGGGGGGCTTCTCTCTCTCTGGCCGGGGCATGTTTTCCCACAACAGCCCTCCTTACCCTTTGCACAGATGCACTTGCTGTTTCTCCTACATCTTCTGCAGCACAGAGTGGGTTTTTGTTTCTTGTCTTTGCCCCATCTCTAGTTGGTTACTTCTTTGTCTGAAATCCTCTGCATCTGTCACTGTGGGATGCAGCAACCTGCTCATGGTTGGGTTGCATTGCACCATTTTACGTTTGTTTATTTTTATTAGCATGTCTTGTGAGGACAGTCAAGTTTGTGATTTTCAGTCTGATATTGGCCTTTTCGATGTTTCTTTTCTGCTGTAGTTGAGATGGATAGCCTTTCTGAACTATCCCAGCAAGGTGCCAACCATGTCAACTTCGGTCAGCAGCCAGTCCCAGGGAACACAGCCGAACAGCCTCCATCTCCTGTTCAGCTTTCTCATGGTAGTCAACCATCAGTTCGGACCCCGCTTCCAAACCTGCACCCTGGACTTGTATCTACTCCCATTAGCCCTCAGCTGGTAAATCAGCAGCTGGTAATGGCCCAGTTGCTGAACCAGCAGTATGCAGTGAACAGACTTCTAGCCCAGCAGTCCTTAAACCAACAGTACTTGAACCACCCTCCTCCTGTCAGTAGATCCATGAACAAGCCGTTGGAGCAGCAGGTCTCAACGAACACAGAGGTGTCTTCCGAAATCTACCAGTGGGTCCGTGATGAATTGAAACGAGCAGGAATCTCACAGGCAGTATTTGCACGTGTGGCTTTTAACCGAACTCAGGTCAGTCGTCCCTTTTCTTTTTTTTTTTTCCTTAGGTCTAAGATTCCCTTCTTTCTCTCTCTGATTAGTAATTGCCATCTTTTAAGTCTGTCTTCTCATTTGTACCTTGCCACTTAGCTCCTCTGAAGGAACCACACGTCCTTGCAGGACCACTCTCCGTGTTGATACACTACAGAAATCCTCAGGGATTGCTTTGTGGAAATATCCACTGTTCTTACAGGAAGCATGGTTCCTCTCCAGTTGTGATGGTTTATGAATAGCTGAATTTCCCTGTAAAAGAAATTAACAGCTCTATGCAGAACCATTCACAAAGTCACCCAACAGATTGCCTTTTGTGTTGCAGAGTTGTACCCACACTGACCACCTGCACGCACTGAACAACCTGTCTTCTTTCACAGGTGTGCTAGAGATGGTCTTTTATCCATACCTGCATTTATTTTTATTATTTTAATAACATCTTTTCAGGCTTCTGAAAAGATTAAAAATTAAAAGCTTTATCTCTAGATTATCTACTCTTTTCATGTATTTTTGTAGTTGCAAAAACAGTAGTTGCTGAGCTTGCCGGTGTCCACGTCAGAACATATACTTCAGCTCTTCAATGCAGAAAAAGCTAGCCCTAGCAAAGCTGATAAGTAACACTAAAATGTGTTATTTTTTACACCTGTTTTAGAAGCTAACCCTGTTATAATTTATTCTGCTCTATGAATTTAACTTAATGCCATGTTGCTTGGAATTTAATCAAGCAGAAATTATGGAAGAAATGTCAGTATATTGAATGCAAATAATAAGATCTCAAAATTTTAGAAGTATGTTTTAACAGAAAATAAAATATTTTAATAGGACTTTTTAAAACGGGAAATATTTTAAAAAGACATAGGTAAATTTGCTTTGGGTTCCACATTTTCAAATGAAAATACATACTTAGGGAACAATTTGCCCATTGTAGGTTATAGTATAACAAAAAAGATGATCATTTGATCTTCTCTTGAAACGTTTTTGTTTTCTCCCTGCACAGCCTAGAGAATAAAAATTCTGTTTCAAATGCTCTGGTACCAGGTTTGAATCAGCATGTCATTTGTAATTGTTCTGAATTACTATTGCCTTACAATATTTTACATCCTCCTTTAGCTAAAAGAAAGTATAGTCATTGTGTGAATTCTCTGTAGGGCTCTGAGTGTGTGTCTTTACAGCAGAGGAGGTTTTCAAGATTTGGACCTTTCATACCAAATTTCGTGGGTTACATGAACTCATGCAGGGATTACTTACATTAAGTTAGGTGCAGGCAGTGTCAGTTGTTATATTTACAAATAAGTGATATAGAGTCTTTTTTAATACAATGTTTGAAAATTTAATTATTGATACTCTATAAAGTCTTAGAGCAATAATAGGAGCTGTAATATCTTACAATGGTTTGCAGCTGCCATCTTACCTGGACAAAAAGCCAAGCAAGTAATTCAGAAAATAAAGTTTATTTTGTATATTTACTTCTTTCTCAGGTTTGCCTAAAAGCCCATTGTTTTATCTTAACTTTTCCCCCTCTGAAGTGATCAGTTTTTGTCAGCTAGTTTTGCGTACAGCTTTTGGCATGTCCTTTGTGCATGAGCAGTGTTTGTTACCTGAAATACAAGGATGATTGGTTCTAACTGGACATTGAATTTATGACAGAGTAGGAGAAAATGCTCTTTCAATGTGATGAATGCAACTGTAGAACCAGATTTCTAGTGCAAATACCAATTCTTTACTTTAATATTAGTATTATTATTACACTAAATATATATTAAAATATGTATTGCTATGTATTTTTCTTACTACAAATGTTATTAAATATTTGTTTAAAGTTCAGTTCTTCCCCAGACTTTGTGCTAAACCAGCTTGGTAAAATATGTTCAGAGTCACCCGAAACTGGGAGGAAACCCCAAAATGAACTTTGAAAACAATTCCCCTAAAGAGATATGAAATAAATCTCTATATTTTGTCAATTTTCAACCAAATCTATTTGAAAAAACACAGACTAGTATCCCTATATCCTACAAATTGTTTTTGCTAATCAAGTTAGTATTTGCAGTTAGCTAGGTAAGATTTTCAGTGTTTGTTACATTTTGTGGCAAACACAAGGAGCAAAAAGGAAAAATACTAGAGCCTAGAGAGCCTCAGTTTTGCCAAGAAATATCTCAGCATACTTTGCATATGAAGCAAAGCCCCACTGAAATACAGAGAAGTTTGTTGTGCGTGCATTTTACCTTTGCAAACCTGGAAACTGTTAATTTTACCCACAGTGACAGCTAATGTCCAAGGGTAGACACAGGTACCAGCAATTCTTATATGAAAACTTTCTAAATTTGTTCTGCTTGCTGTACTTCTGAATTCCTCACAGCTTATTCAAGGATATATCACATCTAGCTAAAATTAGGATAGTACTTCAATAACTGATGCTATTTAGGAGGTATTTTCTAATAGTGATATAATATCCTAAGAGGTTTTTTTTTGTTGTTTGGCTAGAGAAAGTGAAAATGCTTGTTTAAATTCATGTACTGTTTTCTGAGATAGAAAGCTAACTCAGGCTTACCACTGACATTTTTGAAACTGTCATAAGCATATTTGAGCTGTGTCTAGGGACTGTATCATGCCATCAGTTTCTAAAGGCATAAGAACTCGCTGAAATTGGTTAGGAGTTCTGTGCAAGAAAACCGTGGTGTCAAGATACAGTCTCAGATGAGGGGAGAGATTTGCTTTCAGCGTAAAAGTTAAGGAAGGAAGCGATCTAAAAATTAAGAGTGTTTTAGCCTCATGTTTAGGCAATAAAATGGACTTTGAAATTGGCTGAAGATGGTCTTGTTTTTCAGACTTATGCTCCAAAATGTGACTACAGAATTTGGAAGTGGTTTTGGATGGGAAGTTTCTACCAGTGTAGTGTGGTATTTCAACACTTGATCCTAATTTTCAGGATTTTTTAATTTGGCAGCAAAAATGTCAACTAGAAATATTTCTATCTTTCCACAATCCAAGGAAAGAATTTGGTAAAAAGACTTCTTAAAACTAGAGTGTCTTTTTTTGCTATTACTAATTATCTATAAAGAAGAAAAAAACCCCTGAGCCACACCTTAGAAGTGTGTCCTTAAGAAAGAAAGGGTGTGACTAATGTGTTATTGAATAATTTTCCCCCTACCCTTAAGTTCCAAATGGTAATTTCAAAACTGAGTTCTCAGGAATGTGCCTTGTAAACTTTAATCAAAGTCCAGATAGCTATAACTTGAATGAAAATTCATATCTATACAGGCACAATAAGACAACTGTTGCAGGGACCAGAAGCAGTTTTGGTGGGAGCAAATTCTCTGTGGTCCTTCTAGGAAGTCTTCAGAGTACAGTAGGATCTGAAGTTTTGTTTGTCCTTCAGCAGTTGTGATTCCAGCTCACTGGATGCAAAGAAACAGGTTGAATCCTGTTAGCACCTCCTTTCAGTGCACCGTAGAAAACTTTGTTGAGTTAGTACTTGTGCTGGCAGATCTGAGTTTCACCTCAAGCAAGGTGTCCAAAGGTGACTACCAGTCTCTCTGTTTGCCAGGATAATTTTGGTAAATTGAGATGCTTATGGTTCAGTTGCCAGTTCATCAAATTAATAAACATATTTTTTTCCAGCTGATGTCAGTGCACTGTGCAGACACCTCTACTGTCTTGAAAGAGCAAATTCAGTATTTTCTTGTGCTTTGCAGGCTAGAAAATGGCATTTTTGATCAGTATGCTGCCCTGGGTAGCCCCAAGCAGCTATGCAGTGACAGTGATGATGCATTGGGACAGCCCCCCCATCAGCAGAGAGGCTCTGCCTGCTGTTTCAAGTGTTAAGTTAAACTGGGAGTTCCTCTACTCTGTTTTGTCCTTAGAGGTGGAGTGCAGCAGCAGCATCTTTTGGGCTGAACTGCCCTCAGAGCCCTAAACAAATAAATAAACTGCTCTCCCATTTCTGTTGTGCGTTTTTAAGTGTAAGCATGAGTCAGGAAGCGAAAGGCTGGGGTTCCCACAGCCAGTCTGACATTTGACTCGAAGGTGTAGCTTAGCCTGGTGCGTGGCTGGGTGACGAGTCCGCACTGTGTGAACAAGGAATTGTGTTAGTCATGGTTGTGGCTGGAACTGGAACTGGGGGCTGCCTGTCGCTGTTTGTGTACACTTTCAGCTGTAAGGTTTGCTGCAGGAACTTGGGTGCTGTTGTACGGAGGTGACCTCGTGGCTCTGTCTTCATGAAAGAAGGAAGAGTGCTTTTTGCTGCTTTTCCGTGTCTGACTTTTGTTACTCTTCTTTTTCCCACCAGTGACAATGTTTGATCTGAAGGTTTTTGAATATTTCTGTGTTTCTCACTTTTCTCTCTCCCTACTTTCAACTTGAGCCCCATGCTTGTTTAAAATATTAGCTGGCAGGACGTACTGCTCATGTTCATGTATAGTGCCTTTTTTCATATGTGAAAACTTCTGTGTATTTAGGACTGTGCTCATGCTAACTCTGGGCATGAACACATGCTAACTCTGCTATTTCGAAGGAGAATGCTTGTATGCAGTAAATGGCTCTGTGTAATTGTAAAACAAAATCTAAGTTTACACAAACCACCTTCTCAGGCACTACTTTTTTTTTTTCCTTCCACTTTGTCTTTGGCACACTTTATTTTCCAGTAAAATGAAAAATGAAGATGGATTATTCAAAATTGATAACAGTAATGGACCATCATGTAATGTTTTATTGAATTTGAGTTCTGTAAATTATGTGGTAGAGAGAAATTTGCCTGCTTAAGTATAACAGAAATTGCCACTGTATTCATATAATTCTTCGTAGTGTAATTTAAGAAAAAGTACACTATCCATATCACTATTGAATAAAAGGTAAAAAGGTGCTATTACACTATCATGACAGCTCTCCTCTTGCTACTAAGCGACATAGATAAATGTGTCTGCTTATAACTTTCTTGGCTGGGATCCAGGCTTGGGGGTGGAGCTTGGGAATAATCTTCCACCTGGACATGGGATAGGAGCACCCCGCAACCAAGAGGGATAGTGTTCAGGGATGTGCTGCATGTTTTGTGAAGGTTTGGGCAAATTGCATGTTTCTTCTGGAAGCTTTGAAGTTCTATCACACTGATAAAATCTATTTGAATCAGTGATTACGTTCAAAGAGGAGACAAACTGGGGGCCAGACAGGCAGTGTTTTTGTTCATATTGGCAGACACTTTAATTTATCTCCATTTTTAAAGAATTTGTAATGAGTTTTTGAAAGCCCTGATAATATTTATTGAACATTTTTGTGCCATTAGTAATGAATTGTACTTGTGATGACATGTAAACTTTCTTTCTTTTTTCAATGGAACCTGGGAAAATTTTTAAAAAATGCATTTCCAGTGCAAAAAGAATACAAGAGAGGAACAGTGAGTAGGGCTCTGAGCCTAACGATGTTTATAATCTCCTTGCAAAACAAGCTTAGTTTTTGTGCAACCTGAGGTACGATACCAGGAAATCACACCAAGACTAGTATCTTGGACAACCAGTTCAAGCCTGGTAAAACGAACAGTTAATCTGTGCACATCAGCACAGGGCAGGATGTGAGAGCCACTGTTTTCTTTCTAGGATTTTTCCCATTGTACTTCTTGTCTAACAACTTTTAGCTGAAGTTTTGTGCTCAAAAATTGAAGCAGTAACAATGAAGTAATATATGAAGCAGGCAACTGTGTTCTAAGAATTTGCCTGCACCTGTTTTCATGGTTTTTCCTCACATATTCTGACCTTTAGGTTTAGAGCCTAGAAGCAAACTCCTCCTTGCCTTCTCCCTGCTCTGTCATCTCCCCTCCTCTCTCTGCATCGCTCTTCTCTGCTCTGCTCCCAGCTCAGGCAAAGGGTCATGACAGTGTTGGGGAAGAGAGGAGAATGAATACTTAGTGTCATTTCTAATCACCAAGAGGTGTCCCACAGCCATGGAAATGCAGTCAAAAGTTAAAAAAAAAAAAAAAACAGAAAAAACCAAAAGAACCAACATTTTCTTTATTTACTTATTTCACTGAAGAGGGAAAAAGTTATACAAGAAAAACAGCCTTTTCTACCTTTTTTTAGCTGCCCACAATGTGGTTAAGGCTTATACAAGCAAATATTTTCTATTATGGGCTAAAGTATTTTTTAAGGACATTTCTGTGGCTGACAGTTTGTAAGGCTGGCTGTTTGAAAGGAGTCTTCTCTTCTGACAATTATCAGTCCACTTGAGTTTACTTTTTCTTGCTCCTTTTTTCATGGAGAGGTGTCTCCAGCACACAAACAGTGTTTACAACCCTCTCGTGTTTACAGCTACCTAGAAGGAGGTTGTAGTGACGTGGGCATTGGTCTCTTCTGCCAAGTAACAAGCACAGGGTGAGGGAGAATGATCTCAGGTTATGTCAGGGGATGTTTAGATTGGATATTAGGAAAAATTTCTTCTCCAAAAATGTTGTCCAGCACTGGAACAGGCAGACAGGGAAGTGGTGGAATCACCATCCCTGGAGGTATTTAAAAGACACATAAATGTGGCACTTGGGGACATATTTAATGATGGGCTTAGCAGTGCATGGTTAATGGATGAACACAATGATCTTAAAGGTTCTGTCCAACCTAAATTGTTCTATTCTGTTCTCTACATCCTGTGTTCTGCAGACAGCTTTGCCTTGTCTCCAGTAGAATAAAATCATTTTGTACCTCCCCTTGAGGTGGATTGTGTAAGCCTACCACTAACAAACATTGGTAACTGTGGGTTTGAGTACTTAAAAGTAGAGAAAAATGATAGACACAAATTTATTTTCCATGTTTGCTAATAAGTAAATTTATTATTAGACTAACCATTAAGAAAAAAATTTAAAACATCACCCAAATGCCACTTTTGTCAGTAACTCATTTATTTACCTTCTGAGTAATTTCTGCCTGGGTACCAGAAAACAGGAGGGATCAAGAAAAGTGGTAAGAAAGTATCCCCCAAGATTATTATTTTTTTAATCCTCCTCCAAAATATTTTTCATGCTCAGTGCTGGAAAGACTGTTTTTTTCCATCCCATTTCCCTGTTACATGTGCAGGCACAGACAGGGCCATGAGGACCACAATGTCTATGGTGTAGTGGTTGGCACCTCTGTCCTCATTGTCCAACAGGGAAGTACAGAGCTCACACCCACACTGGGTGGGCCATGGTCCTGCCAAGCACAGCTGCTTGAGAGCAGTGACTTTGCAGCAGTACCTCCGTAAGAGTCTTTTACCTGATAGGATGAGACCTTTGAGAGAGGTGACAACTTCCACAGGTGCTGTGAGCATCAGACTTCCCAAAAAGATATGTCTTGGCCTTATCGTTCTGTTGTACCCCCTTAGGAATTGATATATTCAGTCAGTATTACCTATCGTAGTTTTGGCTTTGTTATTGTCTGCTTTCATCTCTCCATTTACCCCTCTGTTATCCCGAATAACTTGGAACAGTTATTTAGGAAAAGAAACATTGGGTTGTGTTCTTTCTTTAAATTCACATGTGGTTTCCCTTGTTATACTATTAACTAAAAGCCTCCCATACCAATCCTCTCTCTTTCCCAGCATGGCGACAGCATTTATTCTAAATAGTAGTTCACATCTGCTTTTCCAAAAGTTACCTTTCTTATCACGAATCTTGTTACTCCAAGACCATAGAGCATTTTGAATGCCCAACATATTTAAAAGGAGAATCTGGCAGGGGGAGCAGATGTCAAGAACCTGTTGACATTAAATATAAATATCCCAGGTGATGGACTGTTTGAGGATTAACGTTGTCCTGATGAAGAGAGAGGAAGGTGCAAGAAGGAGGAACATGAGGGCATCATGAAACAACGAGTTTCCTCACTTGTTAAACTCCAATATGCAACTCTTAGAAAGAAATACCGAGTTATAAAAAATATGGCCCTGAGTCAGTGAAGCAGTACTTTAGGAACATTGCAAGTTTATAGTCTCAGATTTGTTGTGAAATACCACTTCCTTTCAAAGATCTACTTAAATTGCTAGAAACGTGGAAAGCGTTTTTTTAAGGTTGGGTATTCATTTTGCCTGTGAAGCCTGAGAACCCCCCAGTGTATCTCACTTATCCTTAACATCTCATGATTGTCTGTGGACTGTGAAAGATTTCATGGCAAGTTAAGCCAGTAAAAGGAGGAAGACCTATTAGGCAGATTCAGTTTATGTTGTATTTAAAACAGGTGCTTAATAAAATTAAGGGTACAACTGAGGCTCTCTTCTCTGCTACCTAAAATGTCGTTAATATAATCCTATGTGGAGCGAATAGTGCATTTGCTGTTCTCATTCCCAGCCCAGTGGTAAGAAGAATGAGGACTGATAAGCAGTGGCCTTGTAGAGCACAGTTTTACAGACACTCACCTAGGCTAACTCTCCAGCCTATTTTTTTCTTCCTTCCCTACAGGGCTTGCTCTCAGAAATCCTCCGAAAAGAAGAGGACCCCAAGACTGCCTCGCAGTCCTTGCTGGTAAACCTTCGGGCTATGCAGAACTTCTTGCAGCTGCCAGAAGCAGAACGAGATCGAATTTACCAGGACGAAAGGGAAAGGAGCTTGAACGCCGCCTCTGCGATGGGCCCGGCGCCTCTCATAAGCACACCGCCCAGCCGGCCTCCACAAGTAAACCGCTCTCTCTGCCTTTGGGATTTGCTCGTTGTGTTCTCTCACTGTCCCGCTGGGTGAGACCTTTCTGAAAAAGAAAACACCTTTTGCTGTTGTGCTTTTGAAACACTCGTAGAATCATTCCTTGCAGTGCATATCGCAAATTAAATTTAAGAAATATAATAGATGATAGTAGCAGTTTATTACTACCTATTTGCTGATTTTGAGATAAATTCTATCCATTATGGTTTCTACAGAATTTTTTACTCATTTTATTGAGGTACAAGCTTTACTGGGCATGGAAGATGATGGCTTTTAGCTGTCATCTTTTCTTCCAATTCTTAGGTTCTTGATGTTATAGCTTCAGATAGGGATTTTGGAGGATTTGGACCACTAAACTGAGATGGAATGAAAGCAAAAGTGTGAGTACCTTGTAGTGCCTTAAAAGTTATTTTTCCATGAAGCAAACAGGTAAAACTAAAGTGATGGGGGAAAGAAGATCCCATCCCAAAATGCTGGGCATGCTTTCACCAGCTTGAGCTACTGAAAATTGGGTAACGTAACAGGCTTGCTATATCCATTGCTCTGAATGATTTGGATATGTTCATTAAAGCTTCATTTAGTATTAGTTAAAATGAAGCTCCTATTGATTTCTCTAAAATTTATTTGATTTAATTCTCCAAAAATTACAAAGTTTGATAGAGTGGGATCGAGAGGTTCAATGGTGCAGTCCTTGAGCTGCAAGGAAACTGATGCTTGTTTTAAGGTACAGGAGAAATGCACGTGAGCCGTAGGAATGCGCAGGATTTCCACAAAGAAGAAATGCAGTTGTGAGTGAAACACTCCAAAACCTGCATATTTTCAGAAGTACTCTGCACTGCTGTGCCTCAAGGTTGTATCTATGCAAGGGAAAACCAAACTGATCTGCAGATAATGTGGGAATCTTGCTGTATACACAGTCCAGTTTTGCTAAACAAAGCAAGGCTTTGGGATTGTGGGAATTTTGTGACGGCTGAGTTTTTGACAAAAACAGCAGGGTTTTGTTAACCAGTCATAGGCTTGTGACTATGACTATGTTCCATACCCGTTCGGAATGCTATAAATTCCTCTTGAGATTATTTTTCTAATTTTCCTTCAGCTAATGGATGCTAAGGACCACACTAAAGTAACGAATAACAAAATTGTAGGAGGGAGGACAGATCACCTTGACCTGCTGCAGTACTTTTCACAAGAGAAGAAATTTTTAGCAGAAAAAACTGACTGAACTAATGGTGTAGTTTTGTTATCATTAACTGAGTTTAGTCTGTAAAATCCACTATAGATATTCTTCAAGATAAAGGACAAGAATCTATTTACATAGTAATGCTTTAGTGGGAAATAGTTAAATAGAGATAACTGTGTTTAAAATAACATTTGAGTTTGTTTTAATATCTGTACCTGCTCCCACAGCCCAGGTAATTCAGAGCCAAGGCTAACCCTCCTTCTTAACTTATCTCTTTCTGCCAAGGTAATGTCTCACTCTGTCTCAAGTGGTCTTGGGCAATTTCACAGCTAAAGAACAGAGTTAATTACAGGACCTTCCAGAAGGATGTCAAGTCAGAGGTAGTCCTTGTACTGGTTTTAATTCACACTTTGAACTGTATAAATCCCTTGCAGCCAGAAAGAAAGTGAGACTTAGGGGTTTTCTTAACTGACAAAACATACTGTAAGTCCAAATTTGGTGGGAAAGGGGGGAGAAATCTATCTGTCTCTACTGTGCTCTTGTTCATAATTACATTTCTTTTTTTTTTTTAGTGTGAGTCAGGAGTATAGTTAACCTAATTGCGACAGTTCAAAGTGGAAACAGCATACGTTTTTGTTTTAATCCTTTTCAAAAGGAAAGCAAGTTTACAAGGAAACCTTATAGACTAATACTTGAAGTCTAGAGAACAAAGCACTTATTTTTCCAGTTGTTGTGCTGTTCTCTGTCATTCAGCAAAACACGCACGTGTTCCCTAGTGAATAGACTGAGAATGTAGAAACCTCTGAGTTGTGATTCTCTGTGACCTTCTTACATGTTTCCAGAATAACCCACCTATAAACATCTGAAGCACTTTTCACCTGCTGCTAAGTGTTCAGAGTCCTAAGTTTGAAAATTGAAATATCTGTGTTGGTAAGATAACTACAATACTCGATGCTAGAAATAATCATGAAATTATCCTAGTTGTAACGCTGGCAAGTATAACTTTACAAATCACAGCAGAAATAAATTATAGGCAGGATACTGCAAAATTTTCAGTGCAAACTGCTACTGTGATACCTCCCCCAAAATGTCCACAGTTTATTAAATATTTGATACTAAGGTAATAAAACTGCTAGCATCCTTACTACTAAATTTATTATAAGCAATTATTTAAAGTTCACTATGCAGGAATACAGCATATATTTTTCCAGCTTGGCTGTGAGCTTCTCGGATAACCATTGAAAGAGAAAACAGACCGCTTATCCTGACAACAGAATTTACTCAAGAGCCAACATATTTAATATTAAATCTTTAGACCAGTGTAACATTTAAAACAATTAAACTATGAAACCATGAAAAATGGGAGCTAATATGCCACACATGAAGGTTTATTTTGCAATTGCAAGTTATCAGTTTCGGAAGGATGTGAAAATAAACATCCTGAAAAGGATCTATTTTGCATTTTTGTGTTGCCAACTGGTGGCCAGACAGTAGAGCAGACTTAACCATTTAGCAGCTGAACTTGTTCTGTGTCAATTTTGCATTTTGTTGTATGGAAAAACAGAAAGTGTGACCTTGGAGGTCTGATTGGATAGTAGGAACTCACCAAGCATAAACCCTGGTGCCTGAGTTAGAAGGAACAGTGTTAAATTTATCTCATTTTTACAGCATTGTTACTAGTTGCTACTTGAGCTAATGTATCTGGATTGTTTCCAATTCTTTTTTGAAATCCTTTAAGAAGCTCTTTGTCCCCCTTACTTCTCCCTTTCTCTCTGACTTAAACAAAATGCAAAATCTTACTTTTTTTTTTTTAATTGAAATCATTAGCCTCTAATGCATGAGCTTTTGGGATGTGTGTATAGCCCTCTAAGCTAGTCAAGTTGTAAAAGTCTGCTACTATCTTCCACACTGGTGGACTGAGCACAAGGAGACGGCGTACACAAGGATTTTTCCCTTGGACATTGTTCGACTTGCCATCCCTGGGGCAGAAGCCTGTCTGTCAGGCTCTTTCCTGGGGCACTGGAGTTTATAAGTATTAGCATCTCCATCAGGTAGGTACTGCATGGAGACGTCGTTTAACCTCTGCAGTCTAGAAGGAAGGAAAAAGGTCCTTTCATGTTATTTTTCTTTTTTTAATTTCTCCCCACTCTTCAACACCCTCATCTTGCACATCACCCCACAGAGGCTCTTTCGGGGTATTCCTAGATCAAGTTCAGAGAATGAGTCTATTGCATGTTATGTGGAAATGAGGGATCTGGGAATACTTTAGAGGATGCTGAGGTGCTAGGGATGGCCTTTATGTCTCATCAGGGCAGTTTGAGACGTGGGGGGAAGATGACTCCCTCGTCCTTTGTACAGCTTTTGGGGGAGGATGGAGACAGGTGGCCAAGTTACAGATTTTCTTTTCCAAAATATTCTGGTTAAGCCTTTTTAGCCATCCTACAGTTATGAACATTTCCTTCTCAGGACAAGCAATCTCCATTTCAGCAGAGCCGAGGAAGAAATCTTTCTTGCCACCCATATTCCCCAAAGAAAATTTATGTTAACCCTTGGGGCCCGTCATCATCCTGTGTGTAAAAACAGAGTACATGTAACGTCAAGAGCAGATTATTATTTTAACAAGGCAATGTTTTAAGAAGTATCCACAAATCTTGCATGAGTCATGGTTCTGGGTACTCATTGACCGAAACCTTCATCTCATAAGTACAATCCTGGTCTCTCTCTGACTACAGATAAATTACAGTTCCTTCACCTTAAAGCAATCGTGGGTTGGGTCTCAGAGATAGGGTGTTACTCTTGAAAGATTGGTGTCTCGGAAGACATTGCTTTGATGATGTTTGAGAACCAGTGAATCTCCATTGCAAGGAGTTCTGGATAACACCAGCTTCCATGAAACTTTATGGTGGAGTCCTGAGTTTAAATACGTGCATGTGCCATATATCACACCAGCAAAATTTTTATTTTTAAGCTGGCAAAATTTGAGTTTTAGGTTGATAATCTTTGTGCCAAGTTGCATTTAACGAAAGTAAAAATGAACAAAATAATAAATGCAATCCTCTCCTCCCACCCCCACAAAAATCACCATGGAGGAGAGTTAATGGAAACCCTGACACTTAACTATAACTGCACTTCCAGGCGCCACTGTAATAATGGAGTAGTAAACCTTGTCCTGATAAAAGCTGTTCTGAAAGCAACAGCATTTATTGTACCTCCTCTGCTATTTGCAGAGCAGAACTGAAAAGTAGTTTGTTTTGCCTGGAATGAACTACTTTATGAATTTTAATGTACAATGTAATATTAAAAGCTAAACCAGGATTAAAGAAGATTTTTGTTCCCAAGCTAAAACAGTACTTATGAGAATGTGTTATATAAGATTTTTTTTGTTTCAGTTTCGATGGGGAAGGAATGAGCTTCCATGTTTGTGAAAACCTCTTCATACTGGTTATTCCTTCTATGACAACTTACCCTTTTTTTAGGAAAATTGAATTAATACAGAACTTCTTGCTACTGTAATCAGTCTTGTTTGATGAGAAGATATATCTGGGTAGGCCAGGAGGAGATGGATGTGTTATTTTTTTTCAAGTATTCTTAGAAGACTAGATTGATTGGTGATAGGAAGATGGCCAAATGAATTTCTGATTCTCAGTGTGTTACATTTGTAAAATAATGCTCCCCTCTTCAGTTAGTATTTGCAAAATTTGGTTACTGTCAAAAAAAAAAAAAATTAGCTGATCAATGGTTTCTTTCCTAAACAGAAAATGTGGCTGTAAGTGTGGGTGGGGTGGGAGGTTGTGCTTAAGTGTGGATGAGATGAGAGATTATGTTTTGTTTTGTTTTTCTCTCCAAAATGAATGCTTTTTCCACCTCCTCTCCCAAGTCCTGAAGTTGCACCGTTGAGAGCTTTTTTGTTTTCCGTTGAGTTTTTTTGAGGAGGAGGGTGTTTTTTCAACCCAGCTTCAAACAGCCACTGTCTTGAACTCGATTCTAAATTCAACACAACAGCCTAGATGCTTGCTTATGTATAAATTATGGATATGTATCCATATGTAGTTTTATGTATGGATATTCTCCAAGAGGTTAATTGGCATTATTGCGTGGAATTCATCAGACCAGAGCAGACCAATAGTCCATCTAGACCAGCCGGAGTCTACACCTGATCTTTGAAGAGAAATTATTAAGAGGCAGGAGAAGATTTTTTATACTTGTCCAATGAAGTGAATTGGAGAGGGAGAAGGTATGACTGCGAACCACAACTCTTGGTAATCCCCAAACCCATCATTTTATAACTTTAAGACTTTTATTCCCCTGAAGATCTTTGGGCTAATACTGCTTTTTGATGCAGATATTAGTGTTTTCTGAATTCCATTAGTGTTCCCTAATTAAATATCAACAGAAGGCAATAGGAGTTTGTTTGTTTGTTTTAACTTTGGTGACATACTAGATGCTGTTGAATTTTTTGTACCTGTATAAAGATAGATGTGATTTGCAAACCAGAATGAGGATTTTCAGTAATTCCCTTGGGTTAAATGCATATCCATATTAAATTGGACATTGAAAAGTGTGGACTAAGTTGCATAGTTTAAATTACGTCTACAGCATGGTATGTGATGGTTTTTGATGATCTGGGTGTTCACAGCTCAGTTAAGTGATCTGTGAAGTACTGCTACAATGTGAAGCCGTCTTTTGAAGCTCAGTAGCAATCAAAAATGCAGTGTGCTTACAGAAAAGACACATTTTGATCAAGATCACAAGAGCAAAGTGTTTCCTTCCCAAAAGACTTGTGTATGCTATCTGAATACCTTAGTCTTCTCATCCTCCCCTTGGGCCCTTCAAATGTTAGTTACAAGTTAAAATTATTTTTGGGGGGAAGGACTGAAATTTATTTCCCAAAATTTAAACCCAAGGTTCAAGAAGGCATGTTGACAAAGCCAGCACTTTTTCATTCTCTAATTTAGCCTAGGCTGATTTTTACATGCACACAGAAAAGTCTGTCTCCAGTTGTATGTTTAACATCCCCACCAGTTGTCAGTTATCTTCTGGCAAGTCCTTCTCATTTGAAGGTTATAAAATTGCCACTGATTTAGTATTTTTAAATTATTTCACTGTATGATGTTCAGGAGATGCACCTGCTCTTGAAGCCCGATACTGATTTGCTTGGTGTGAGGCATACCTTTTCCTGCTCTGCAATGGGAAGGAGAGAGTTTCGTGGTGCTGCTCCTCACACTGCCTGCTGCCAGGTTCCTCAAATGTTTCTGAACAGCCTTTGGTACAGGCTTGGCCATCCTCTGCTGCAATGTCGCTGGTAAAATGTCACACTGCAGAAAAGGGCATGGCTGCAAAATACTAATTTACAGATGAAAAAAATCCCACATGATTAACTGCATGCCGCATTCTGGGATTTTTCTTCATTTCCTTTTTTACTTAGGACCCTTGTTTTCAGACACCAGAAAGTGCTAATGCCTGCTGGAATTGGGCAAGGGGAGGTGCTTGTGGACACCTTGTTCTTGCTGGAGTTTTGCCCCTGGTAGTTAATGGGAGTGTGTTAGCACAGTTCCTGAAAAGCCTGATCGACAAATCAGGCTCAGCAAAAGTGGCATGCACTCCCAGTTTCTGGGCTAGATTATTTTATCTTAAAAGCACTATGGATGATAGCTAACACAAATTGAGCGTGGCATTTCTAGGAAAAAATGGGCTGCTGATTTGCCTAAGTACATCTCTCATCGAAAGCCTTCGACTCTCGTATCGTGAGACTTGTGACATATGAAAGCACATAGAGAGTGAGATTAGAAGATGAATTATCATGTTGTCATGATTTCCTTTTGAACCTCAAGGGACTTCAGAGCACAGGAAGATGCTGACTTGCACTGGATCAAACTGATAGTGAAAGTGTGGGTTTAGACATGTACTTAAGAGTAGGCTGAATCACCTTCTGGAAGTGCCAGGTTCTGTCCATTAGATTTAGAGTTAGGCTGAATGACTGTCTTAACCTAGATGTGTAACTTCTGAATAACTAAATTAATTCAGCTCTCAATAACCTCAGTATGAATCAGTAGGTTTGAATTGAAATCCTAAAGTTTGATTTTGTTTGCATCATCACCTATGGGTTCTTGGCAGAAATCCAGTTTTTCCTTTCCTCTGATCCACTTTAGGATTAGTGGCCCATTAGGTCCACTAATCTTGAGCAAGCCTTGCAAGAATAACTGATAAAGACAAACGTTATCCTTAACTACTGAGAATATTGTAGGATAAGCTGAGTACCTGCTGATTTTTTGTACCTCTCAACTGATATTGCAGAAACTGCAGTCTAACCTTGGTGGGATGATGCTTGGTGTTGAAACATCACTTCCATCATTTCCAGAGGATGAAGGAAAGGATAGTCTCCTGCACATCATGTCGCTACTGATGTATTTTTTTTGTTGTTTTCCTTAGTGCTGCAGATGCAGCATAAAGGTGGTACTGTGATCATTCTGTCTTGTTTACATGTTTGGTGTTTATTTAATCTGGACTGCAAGAAGAATAAATATTTGATGTATGTAAGTGAAATACAACTAGAATCAGTAGCTTTAAGAAAGTTCTATCTTGGTTTCATGAAGGATTGGTTAAAGTATGCATTATTCTAAACTGTCTCTTAAAAACAGCTTAAGAACTAAACTGATAAGATAAATTTCTAAAAATTCAATCTAAAGCCACAACTTTTCAACATTACCATGCATTTGAGTGTACTGGGCATAAGACATGAATCAAGATATATCTGTCAGATTTCTATTTCATTAGAGATTCTTTTATGTTGCACCTAAAATTTTTATTTAATTTGTGTGGGGCAAAGAAATCATGTCAGGATTCACAAGTCTCTACAAGACTGTTTGACAGGTTTCCACCTAATTTATTTTATGACATTTGAAATTTGCAGTGGTCTGTTAATGGTAACTCATATTTCAGATGCACTCACCTGTTACGATGCACTGAATTTTCCTGTTTTCCAGTTGTTTGAACCATAGATAACGTATAATGTTAATTCTCTGAAAAGCTGAAAGACTATCAGAGAAAGACTGGATAAAAGGAATAAAATGCAAAGGGGAACTACTTAGGGAGGGAAAGAGAGGAAAATAACTTTTTCATAATGAAAAATGTCTCATATTTTCTAGGTCAAAACTGCTACTATTGCTACAGAGAGGAATGGAAAACCAGAAAACAATTCCATGAACATTAATGCTTCCATTTATGATGAGATTCAGCAGGAAATGAAGAGAGCTAAGGTGTCCCAAGCACTGTTTGCGAAGGTTGCGGCAACCAAAAGCCAGGTAAAACCGTCAGGGCGCAAAAAGCTCCCTGTCCTGTGCAATCATTCCCGCAGATCAGTTTCTATGTGAGTTGAAATGGGCAGCTGGGTCAGTGTATCAGCCCGGTACAACTCAGAGCTCCATAGTCTGGAGGTAACCTCTGCTTCCCCTGGACCAGGCAGGGTAGAGAAGCAGCTTCCTGAGATCTCTCACTCTCTTTTCCCTACCAGCCAGACACCTTCCCTGTGTGCCCGTGGGTCTTGGCGTGGCTGAGAAGGCATCAGGTTCATCAGTTCTTAGCTGGTGTGGATGTGGCATAAGCTGTGGGCAAACTCTGTCAAATTCATCTCAAGGCTTTGGTGTTTTGCAGTTACATGTGCTGCAACGAGGAATGCTAGGGTGCTGGTTTCTTTTGCATAAAAATATTTAGTCAGACCCACTGGTGAGACTGTGCATGAGAGGTGGATAGCACTGTCAAAAAAAACAAACAAACAAACAAAGACCCCAAAAAATCACGTTGATACTAGTTATAGCTGAGAAAAAATGTGTGCTCTTTGTGGAAGACGATGTCTGCTTGGTTACCTGCGTGTGTGCATACGTATATGTTGCATATTCAGTTTTAAGCCTTTGTTGTGTGGTTTCCTATTCTGTTTTCTTCAACTGAAGATTTTCTGTCAAGTTTAGTGGCAAGAGGGAAATCAGCAGGCACTTGTTGGGTGTGATTATCATAAGTGACGTGTCTTCTGAGAAAGATCAGTGGAGTATGTGAAAGCATTGATTTAAGTGAGAATGTACTCAAGAAGTAAAGGAAAAACATATCGAAAAATAGGAAAGACTAGAACTGTGGTTATACAAAGGCTTGAAAGAAATGGCAAAGGCATCAATGGTTGCAATGTTGAATTTTCACATTAGATTAAATGTTAAGTCCACTCAATCACTACTCCTTTTCTAAAATTGCTTCATATAAAAATTCAGCATCTTCCAAGGAAAGCTAATGAAGCTCAGTTAGACCGATGTTTCTTGGGCCATCAGCATTTTAGTGCTGGTTTTCTTTTTAACAAGTCTTTAACTTTTGACTTCTGTGCTGTTCACATTTTGGAGTTCACTTCATTGTACAGAAAGGATGTTGTCTCTTAAGTTATATGGTGTAAGGAGCATTTAAAGGGATATTTTGGAAATGTTGTATCAAAATGATTAAACTCAAGCTGTGGACTGTAAAAATTATAGCTTTATAGGCCACATGCCTGCCTACCCTTCAATCACTGTCAAAGTGATAATTTCAACAATAATATGTTTCTTTTATTGTGGGATTCTAAACATCAAGTGCTGTTTAAACATTAAACTGAATTGTTTATGTTAGTGCTGTACTCAGTGTGTCATACATCAGGCCACTATAATCTCCCATGGAATGTAAAAATTCTGTCATGAATCATGGCTTGTATATCGGAAATTACTGTAATTTTGATTGGAAATTACAGAGCTCTTGAAATGTTTCTAATTATGATAGAATGTTACAGCAGCTTCCAACCTGTGTGCTCCTCAGATGTCTTTATTTACATGTCACAACTTGGGGTTAGAGAGCTGTCCGTTTTCTGCACCTTCCTCTTTCCACTGCAGTCTTCTGTAAAGCTAAGGTATGAAGCCCGTCTATCAGCCCACATAATTTTGTTCTGATCTGATTTGTGTGATAGTATATTTATTTAAGTGCAAAGCCTTAAAATTTCTAGGTGGGTCAGATCTTCCAGTGCTGACTTGCAAAGGGACAGGTAATCAAAATGGAGCCCGAAATCTTCCAGAGGATGCAGTGCAGGTTTATTTGAGCATTGGTATAAAATTTAGGTTCTTGTACAAAATTTGCTACCAAGTACAGAAAACAGCACCAAACACATAGTTCTTTTCCATTTTATTCTGGTGATTATGCCTGTATTCCCAAAGGTTATTTTTCTCCCCAGTTTCAGCAAAGCAATGTTAATTTATGTGTCTAGGAAGCCTGCAGGTCCATAGTTAGATAAAGTGTCATTTGTACTAGAAAGCTGCTTCACGGAAGTGACCTCCTAGGTAGACTGGATATGTTGGGTCTTCTTGAACTAGCTGATTACTAGTCACCCAATTAATAATCTTTAAATATGTAGCAATGCCACATACATTAAGGAGGTACATGTATTGTAAAAGTTTCTGCATTGGAGCTCTTCAGTGGTAACAGTAGACATTTCTTGGGGCAAAAAAGTCTCCCTTGCACAAAAAAAGAGGCTTGTTCAAACATATTCTCTAAGAGAACCTCTCTTGAGAGAGATCTATTACTGATATTTTTTTAATTTGGAGACATTGGTTCCATACTCAGAACTGGAAATCCTGAGACAACCCAAGTTATAGTGAAAAGTCAGAAGGACACGTGTTAGAAAATGATGTGTTGATTAACAGCTGTTTTTTTTTAAATCGCTAAAATTGAACATTGTTGGTTTTATCTTATTTTGGATATAAAAACTTGATTAACTTCTGAGTGCAGTCTGGAGTTGTGGTGTAAAACCATATGTGACCTAAACCAGCTCTGTGAGGGGACAAAGATAGTTGTTTGCTGGAAGGCCTTTTCATTTTATTTTTTTTTCTTAATGAACTGATTTGGGTCAACATTAGATTGGATGTCTAAGCAGCCAGCATCTGCAAGGTGGCTGGGCTTGCCTGAGCCAGGAGACTGCAGATAATGTTCTGCTGACTAGAGCACTTTGTACAGAATTGCTATTAAATGATGCGCTACAGGAGTTTCTATTTGGGTAGCGCCAAGGTAAAAAACGAGCATCTTGCCTTGCGCCGTGTTAGTGCCTTTGGCAAGAGTGGAACTGGAAATCCTGGGATAATCACTTCATTATGGTGAAAAGTCTGGAGGAAACAAATTAGAAAATAATAACCCCCAAAACAGTTTTGTTTGTAAATCCTCCTTAGTGGCGGAGGACCAACCGCATGTGGACCTGATTGTCAGCAAAGCAGCTGGGTGCTGGGGCCTGGTGTGGCAGAGGTCATGGGATCAGGCAGAGGTTGCAGGGCTGTTAGAGAGATGATGTGCTGGCTTGGGTGAGGGATGATTTGCCTGCTTGTAGTTTCACGGTGCACTTTGCTGGCAGCTTGTTGGCTTTTCCAAAGAAAAGGACCTATCTGGCATACGGGTTTGAACAGGTTTGGGAACACAGCTAGGACATTCCTTCAAGTGTTGAGTTCTTTTCCCATACAGGAATGCATACATTCTGTATACTTTTTAAGTTTCTATGTTTTTAAGGATCGATATATTATGTACAGAGTAAATTTAAAAGCTGTTAAATTCCAAATATATACTTTAAAAGTTAATATGATTATACTGAGGAGCTAAGGAAGATATTATAATTCAAATTCCTCAAATGCATCATATCTTTGGGGTGTTCTAGAACTTTAATTGGCAAAGCACCTAATGTCAGTGTTTAAAATCCTGCGTTTTTATTATAGGTTGACTGTCTAATAGGCCTGCATGGTTTTTTTGTTAGATTATGTTGAAAAGAGAGCTTTGCAAAAATGCACACAAAAGGAAGACAGAAAGGTTTACCAAGTGTTTTGTCTCTTCTCCCGGGTTGTTGGTTCTTAATGGTAGAACGGTGATGCCAACAGTATTATTTGCTGAAATTTAATCAGCACACCTGAATAACTCTAAATTAAAAGAATCCACACATAAAATTGTGTGGCATACGTTACTTTTACAATTTCATCATATTGGTTTTTTATTAAATTTATAACCTGAAAGTCTGATTCGAGTAATTATGGAAGCACATTCTTAATTTCATTATTTAAAAAAAAAAAAAGTTGATTTGTGTAATGATCATTAAGGTATCATGGTTCAGTAACTGTGCAGTGGTTACAATGTTCTCATGTGGGAGCCAGGGATGAGTTTTTCTTGATGGTGACAGATGCTGAAATCTAATTTTATTCCATAAAAACAGACAAACAAGCAAACAAAACCCCCAAACCCGAGAGCCCTGAGAGATAAGGCAGGTAGAGACTTTTAGTGTTTCTGTATGTTTGCTGTGTTTTGAGAAGTTAGATTTATGTTATGGCTTATCTTGAAAAGCTGTGGCTTGCACGTGCTAGTATGAAGCAGGGAAGAAAGCAAAACTTTGCTGAAAATCAGCTTAAATTCCTAAAGCTTTCTTAAATTAATGAAATTACAGTTTGCAAAAACTGAAGTAATATCAAGCTCCGTACCTCTGAGAGTCCCATGCACTGCAGTTAAGGCCGATAGCCTGCATTATTTACCTAAAGAAGTTTAATTTGTAGTAAAATAAAGGGGTGAAATCGATACGCTTCTGCAGCGTCAATCCTGCCGATGCCTGTTTATGGCCCCGTAGGTGCCGAATGCCCTCCCTTCTCACCGAATGAAAATGCCTGTATGTGGAAGGTGAGACACTTGGTTCTCACAGAATCATGCTTTGATTTTTAATTTTAAAATAAATGTAATGGAGTACTATCCGTACCTCCAGAAACCTCAACTAATGACGTAGAGTTCTGACCTGTTACTTCTGAGCTGTTGCGTTGTGTTTCCCAGTTTCCTGTCCTTCTGTCCCTGTCTTTCGCTTTGGTTAGTCGCAGTTTCATATACAAAGCATGGAGGTAAAATCACGGGTTTCAGACCATGCTAGAGACTCCATCCTGAGCCATCAGGCAAATATTTTGTGCAGTGCTATTTAATTAGAAATGTTTGACTTTTTGCCATTGTACGCACCCGGAGTGTACTCCTCCAGGAGGCTGCGTGAGGAGATACGAGGGGTAGGCACTAGGCAGAGCATCTAGCACTCATGAGTAGATGGGAAGGAGTTAAATGGGAAGGGAATGCTAAACATTGGCACTAAAAATGCTTTTGGCATGCAAATACCATGCTTTTCCTGACATAAATATTTTCAGAATAGGCCATTAGAGTTCAGGTATATAAAACCCTGCTTTTACTGGAAATTTTAATGTTGTAGTAAACCCAGAGATTTATAGTGAAAAATTGATGTCTGTTATCTCACTTTTATCTTTTTAACCAGCAGTTTTATAAATGCTATATCTTTGATCTGGCTTTTTCCATCTAGAGACTAAGCTATATACTCTAATAGGAAAGTCATTTTTAAACAGCTTCCCACACTGAACAAGCACGGTATTGTGGATCTGGCACAGAGATGTAACATGCCATTACCGCAGATATAGAACAATCTATTCAACTATTTTCCAGCGGGAGGAAAAGAAACCTTTTTATCACCAAGAGTAACCCTCTGGTAACAATGTGGCTTTAGGAGGGGATCTTGAAATTTATTTCCAAAGCTGTTTCCTCAGGGCACTGCACCTCAGGCTGCCCAGAGGGGGTGCAACCTGCAGGGCAGGAGGGGACTCGGTCCTTCGCCCATCACCCTGCTCTCTGTCAAGTTCTCTCCTGCCTTTGTCTCCCTCAGAGCAGCTGAGTCACTTCCTGGGTTTAAATCTTGGCTTAAAAACCTTCTTCCCCCCACCCCCCCGAACCTCAGTGTACAATGGATTCTCTGTGGAGCAGGGAGAGATGCTGCACAGGGAGACGCGAGGTGGAAACACAATGTACTCCGAGGTCTGCCATTTCACAGGTCCACCTGGAAATAAACCCCTCGCCCTGGTGCGAAGGCAAGATACAGTAGTTAGAAAACATTAGCTGCAGAAACACACAACAGCATCTATTTTTTATTATTTTTTAATGCTATTTTTCCTCCCCCCCTCATTGCCTGGGGGTGATTGCTCTGGCAGTTGAAGAGGTGCCATGAGCAGGAGGAGTCGGGGTGGGATCGGGTGTCAGTAGGGATGGAAGAAGAAGAGTGTGAACTGAGAAAGCAAGATGGGCTTTTGCATGCGATCAAGAATTGCCCCATGAAGCAGCATGTCATTCAGTGAAACTGTGAAACTTGGCAGATAGAGCTGATTTGTTTCTTTCACAAAATATCGAGTTACACAGTCATAGTGTGTTCTGTCTTGCCCAGGTCGGAGGGAAAAAGATTTTCAGGTTTCTCGTGGGGGAAAAAAATGAATGTTCCATGTCCTTCCTCTGCCCCATGTCCTAGTCTCTTTTACAATATCTCCTCTCAGAAATAAAGGTTAAAAGCTCAGGAAATTTCCTTAGCTTTTTAAAAAAAAATTACTTCTCTGAAAGCGGGTAGAAAAATTGAGTTTAGTTAACTCTCTTATCTCTTGATCATGGTAGCCCAAAAAAGGGCTGGCATTGATCCTGACCAAAGCCCACGTTATTGGTATGACTTCAGTGGAGCGGCTTGACTTCAGTGGGCCTTGGGTTCCCGCTAGTAAAGAATAGACAGCAACTCCATGAATCAATAAAGATGCGCTGAAGAGAAACCACCTTAAAATTTTCAAGGTGGTTCCCATTAGCATGCAATTGCCCGTGTAAATCTGCGTAGAGGAGGGGGGAAAAGGCATTAAAACCTGAAACAGTTCAAGCCAAAGAAACAGGTACAGAATGGAAAATCTTTAACTGGTAAGAGGATTATATTGACCTCTTCAAACAGCTCTTTGGAGCCAGGTAGCCCTTTCAACACGTAAGGCAGAGGCTGGATTTGTTGACACACCGATGAAAAAGTGTGCTTCCTGAGCACGCTTTACACATGAGGTCAAATCGGCTGAGGCTGGAGGTTCTCAGCCAGGCGGGTGGCAGCAGGAGCTGTTCAGATGCTGCCGTTTAAAGGACTGGTAGCAGCTTCAGGAAATGGAGAGTGTATTTGAGCCCTGAGGAGAGCTTCCCTGGAGGGATGCGGTGCACACCTGCCCTGCGCTGGTTGGGAGTTAACGCTTAACGCTCTCGCAGCCGCAGCCTGTGGCGCATCCCTGGGAGGCGCTGGGACCGCTGAGTGCCTGGCAGGATGCGGCCTGCAGGTGTCCAGAAACAGCAGAGGGGGTGGGTCTTGGTTGGATGGTTTTTGTCTGGTGGAAAGAGCATAAATGAGTGAGAGAAGCTAGGAGAAGTACAAGTTTAAGTCATTAAATGTACAAATGAAAAAAGAGAGCCAAGAAGAGAGAGCTCTTTACAAAATATAAAATTATGTTAAAGCAGCAAGACGGCACAACATAAGGAATGTTTGGTACATGTTATTGAAACTGAAAAATCAGAGTATGGAATGAATTATAATTTAGCATAATCCATAATTTTACAGTTTTCATTTTGAATTATTTATCTTATATGATTTGATTAAAGATAAAACTGGCTGACAAGATCTCTAACATCTCTGCATGTCTTAATGACAAATGAAAAAGCTCCACATTATAACTTAACCATTTAAAAATTTTTATTTGTATTGTTTTTATATAGCTCCCTTTTATTTTTAAAGCATATTTCAGCTACACATTGTGTACACGCAATTCCATAACCCATCAGGCTTCAGTGTTGCCTCAGTACCTCTGATTCAGTAAATCAGATCATAGGCAGCATGCTGTCATATAATAAGGTGTCTGATCCTTATTACCAGTTTGTTGATGCACAGACTCCTTCAAATTGACCATTGCAACACATGGTTTCCCCTGAAACTAGCTGTGATAATTAGCGTGGCTCTAATGAGACAGAATGTCACTGATCTTGTGCTGAACTGTCGAGTATCGACGCTACGGATGGGAACTGTCAAAGCTTGCCATCTGTGACAGAGCTTGGCATATTCCATTTGCAAGGTAGAGCATGCTCAATAGACTGTTTTTAAACAAATGGTCCATTTCTTGATTAGGGCTCTGTGTTCTGTTACTGTGGAAGACTTTATATCATAGTTAAACTTTTTGCTTTTTTTCCCCCCTTTTTCTTCTGGTGGGGTAAGCTCATTAGGAAATGAAAACTACTGATTCTCAAACCAGTCCTTCAGTGTTCTGTTAGACTTTCGGGGAGAGGTGGGGAGGAGCTGATCACGTATTTATTCTTCTTCCTTCCCCCAGTTATCTTAATGTATTTCTTCTAGGGCTTGCACTCCCACAGGCCTTTTATCTGATTTTTTTAAGCATTGAGGGGTAGGGATGGCATAGTTTTGAAGTATAGAGGAACAAAAATTAAAAAGTCTCAGGTGACGTGCAGCAGGAGCATGTGCACCTGGGATGAAAGATTGAACTGGTCAGGAGAGTCAGGCACCCAGGCTCCTGGGACTGGCCCTGCAAAATGCCGTGCAAAAAGTCCAGCGCTGCTTATCATTCCAAAATATGCTTTGTTGCTTTTTATTTCCTCCTTCTCTGGCAGACCACACAGGGCTTGTTCTGAAGAACATTTTCACTAATCTGATCAGGCAGCCAAATACGCCGGGAAAACTGCTTTAATGATCCCACTAATTACCTCAAGTCAATATGAACTGTATTATTAGACTGAGGGAAAATATTCCATTAGGTCTCCCCCTTGGGAGTTTCTCCGCTTTGTGATGTCACCGAAGCCTTCGCCCTCTCGCTTGTAATTAATTTTATTTACACACGCAGGCACGCACAAGGTCACACCTGCACAACCGGAGCTGGCCAGGGAGCTAGTGGCACTCAGGCTTAATCAGATCTGTCATAATTACCATTCTGCATGTTTCTGACACACGCTGTGAAATATTTCAATTTAACTGCCGCTACCAGCACAACCAGATGTAGTGTGAGTGTGGCTGCATTGGAAATATTATTCCTCAGGATAAACTCTCTCCTCCTCCTTTTTCCTCCCACCCCCTCTCCCTTTTACAGCTAATGTGGCACAGAAGCTGATGTATCCTGTAAATCTTGAATGCAGTGCTAGATTGATAACAGCAGATTAGACAGTTTAACCACAAACAGCTTGTTCATTTTTCACAAATGAAAACCACATGTGGTGTAACTAAAATTTCAGGCTTTTTTTTTTTTTTCCCCCTCCTCTTTGGTTGTTGTTTCCTTTTGTGTGTGCATGTGTGTGTTAAGGTCTGCCTTTAGCTGTAAAGGGGTGTAAAAGAGTAAACACACAGGGGGAAGAGACACTGCCGTCTTTGGAGATTATTTCTCCCTGACCTTTATTAAAAACGTTTCTTGTTTTGGCAAAGAAATCAGATGCCGCACAGGGGTTTGTCACTGACTCTGAGACTTTCTAATCTCTGGGGTTTATGCCCATTTATTAAAGAAGTCATTCTACTGTGTTCATTTTCAAAATAACATGCCAGCAAACACCTTGCTTTAAGAAGAACTTCTAACCAAAAAATGTAGTCTTCACTGCTACCTAAATTTAGCAGAAATAAAATTTTCTGCCAAAGTTTTTCACCATGGATTTTGTCTCCTTGCTAACTCTTCCCTGTACCTCTTCCTCTGGGGGAAAGATTCTTTCTAAAAAAGAATCCTCAAAGTGTTTAGAAATTTTGGCAAATGGAAAATTGATTGGTTTTTAATTAAAATATTCCCATATTTCATTTGAAAACAGATTATGAAAAATTAAATATTTTCTTATGAAAACACTTTTTAGGAAACTAAACATTTCTGTAAATTGTTTTGCTTTCTTTTTCATAAATCCATTTTTTCAGGTAAATTGTTCAGCTTTCCCTAATTAAACAGCCTTCAGTACTTGGTAAGGTGTTTTTTTTTAAACCATCTACTCTTTAGTAGATCACAGTTGGCTACTTTTCCTACACAGAGAAAAAATTAATGCAATTTTGATAGAAGGTTTTAATTATAAGACTCTAAAACAATTTTTGCAGCAAGGAAAAAAATGTAATGTGCGGAATGCGACTGAGCAGATTCTCCGAAAGCTGTTCCAGGTATTGTCAGGCGGGAGGAGTGGTGCAGTGCATTGGATAGAAATTCATCAAATCTATTCTGTAATAAGGCTTCCAGGGGAGGTTTAAAAAAAAAGTAGCTTTAGTAAGAGGTTGTTTTATCCATTGGCAGTGATTTGTGATGCAGTGGCAATACTGAAAGTGCAAGAGTCAGGGAGCTAAGACTCAGTGTTCAAAGTCAGTCAGAAGGTGAACAGGACAGGTTTTGAAAGCCACTTGAAGGTACAGTTTGTAGCAGAAAATTTGGCCATGTAGATGGCCCCCCAGGCTGCTGCAGACAAGGTTAAAGACCCATGCTCATACCAGTTGGCCAGCAGCTACTGACTGCGTTACTAGTTCCCCAGAGCTGAGTAGGTCAGTGCAGGTGTGCCATCAGTGTCCCTCACTGCATGGCAGTGCCATCTCTGTTAGTGACTCTCCAGGATCCGTGCAGGCCCCGAAAAAAGTGAAAATCTCATTCTGGAGATACAGCCAAAGCCCTGGAAGTGCTGTGGCTGCAGATGTCTCAAAAGTAAGTCTGAAGTAAGAAGAAGAGGAGGGCAGGAAGGGCTCATGTTAGACGAGGTAATTCTGAAATGAACTGTCAAGATTCTTGCAAGGATCTGGAAATATAGCTTTCATTTCTCCGGAAAGCTATTCAAAAAATGTCGTGCAGTTGGGATGCACTGGATTGCCAAAAGAAGAAAGTATGGCACCCTCTCCCACCTCCTCTGAGTCTTTTATTTTTAGTTTTTCTTTCTTAGGTAGAGGTGTTCTGGTTCCTACACTCCAGATGTGTGAATCAGCTCTTCCCCAGGCAGTACCTGCTGTCTGCCTGACAAGAGGTGCTGTTTCTGGCAGGATGGATTTTCTTAATCTCTCTTCCTGCTTTCTATACCCTCACCTTCTGTTTTGATTTTATCTCACCACCTTCTCTTGTTCCGCTCAGTATGGCTCTTCTCTTAGCTCTCCTTGGACTTTTTCCCACCCCTTCCTGTGCCTAATACACCTTCACCATCCACTCTTGCTCTATCTGCCTCTTTATCCTGTCCTACCCCTGTCCCCTGCCTGCTGGAATCCCACCCCAGGCACATCCCCACACACACCATGATTTTGTACACATATTCCTTTGTGTGTGGGGCACAGTGTGGGCACTCCATGCCCTTGGCCTTCGCTGGACTGGTCACCAGCAACACGGGCTTTGTGGGTGATGCATCAGTCCTGTCTCTGAGTGTTGATGTGGATTTAGCTAGGAAAAGAGCCATACTCTTGATTTCTCAGTTCGCTTGTGCCTTCTGTGAGCAGATCACTGATTCAGGAGGCTTTTGAAGATTGAGTATATCAGTTTTTTAACTATAAATGAAAAGGGGAAAAGTTTGAGTGAGCTGTATGAGAGTTAACTAGGGGCATAAATGAAAACACAGCTGTGGTGGCAGAGGCGAGGAGGAGGCTGAGGAGTTAGTGAGCAGCCTGTGGTTCCCGGCTGTGGGGGAAGCAGGGTACCAAGTAAACAGCGCATAAAACAAAAGCAAGCTCAACCCGTAACTAAACAGGAAATGACAGGGTAAAATTCCTGCTGAAAAACCAAGAGCTGCTAAATATGTAACTGCAAAGAATAAAGGCGTCTTGTGCAAACACAAATATACAGTAACAGTGTGAGAAGCAATTTGTTAAAGGAGTGACCGATTACAAATCAGGTGAACGGCTTCTGGGCAAAGGCAGGATTAAGAAATAATAGATGTGTGTTTTCTCCCTTAATGTTAAACTGGGTAATTTAAAACACATAACACCTGAAAGAATGTTGTAGTATTTCTAGGTGCAAGGTGAGAAAGGTGATGATATTTCGTTCCAGATAATTTTTTATTCTGCTGTTCCTAATAATTTCTCATTGCATCCATTTCTTTTCTTTCTTCAAATTTACCCTCTAAGTCAAACTTCAGATTTTTGTTTATGCATTACCCTAAACTGTTGGCATCTATTGAACAGGCTAGAGCAGGCATGCAGATAGCTAAGTGGGGAAAAATTCCAATTTGCAAATATTTATCTAATTTCAAATCTGCCAGATTCTAGCTGAAAGCACATTGTTATTCGGGGGGCATCTCATTTTTATTCCTGTGCCGTGTCATGTTCCCTTACTTCAGGATGGCATTTGAGAAGCATATAAATATGGTTTTCAGAATCTTTGTAAAGCAAGGCTGTTTGGACTGAGTGGTCCTTAGCAGAATTCCCTGAAGTTTTGGACCCCAACTAAGCAAGATTTGCACACATATCAGTTAACATCTGTGGGTTTACTCAGGTGACTGGTTATTTTGCTGAGCCTGGTGCTTAGCATCTCTAGTACCTATAGCATGCAAGAGAAAGCTCTACTGATACACAAACTTTCCACTGTTTCTCTAAGACCAATTATTTTTTTTTTAAAAAGCCATGAAAGGCTTAAATTAGTTTCTTTTTATTTTTTGCTTTAAGGCAGCCACTTTGCTTTGCCTCTGATAAATCATTTGCTACTCTTTTTTTATAAAAGGAGAGAGTCTAAAAGGATTGATCTTTTTCACCTGAGGAACAGGATGGGCGGGATCATGACAGGAAGAAGCATGCTGCTCCATGCAGCCCCTGACTTAAGGGCAGAAGGTACTGCCTAAACTGCTGTCTGGAAATACAGCTGGGGCTGGGACTCAGCTGGGCTGGCACTCTTCTTGGCCAGTGAGAAAAATTGTAACACTAGGAACTGATCTCTCTAGGAACTTTTCCCTTGTGGCTGTTCTTGACCTCATCCTGACAGCAAACTACCTGGAAACACTCTTGTGTTGGTTCCCACCCAGGAGAGAGAAACCTGATCTCTCCAGCTTCCCTTTTGATCCAGCTTTCCTATTGTTTTAAGTTTCTGCCGCAAGCAATTGTGCTACAAGTAAGGGTATTTTAGCTTTCTGAGGATTTCACTGCCTTTCTTTTTCCATGGGTGAGATTCGTGCTTCTGGCTGCTCCCTTCTCATTTGCTGGGAGGCATCGAACTCTCACAGGTGTGGATTTTAAATTTTTTTTTTAACTGCTTTGAGATAATGAACGTTATTAATTTTCTGACTGTTTCTGTGGTTAACAAAATCTGGAGGAAAGTCAGAGAAAAGTTTCTTTTCAATTTCCTTAAGACTCTCCTCACCCTCAGCATTATCAGGGCATTAAATGTTCTTCACTGTGAAACTGAGAGCCACAGAATCCAGCTTAACTGCAAGAGACAAGACATTTTCTCAGAATATTTAAATGTCTAATTCAAATCTATATGAAAGCTTTTAGTTAGGCTGTGAAAATTTGAAGGGATGTCTGAGAATGGATTTGAGCTGTGTATGTTTTGGAATGATGTCGCTTGTTGGAATATCTTGTCAGCTGAACTGAATTTACAATGAAGTCCAAATATCTGTGAGTCTGCAACTCCTCAATGTGTGGTAGATCTTCCCCTGATCCAAAATGACTTCTGGAAAGAAAAAAACATGTCACAAGAAGCCATGAAATTAAATTGCTCCATCTGGGAAATTATAATATTTTTCAAAAAATATATAACAACATGGTGGGCAAATATATAAGTAATTACAAAAGTGACACTTTGGCCCAATGGCTCTTTTACTAGAGGTCTTTTCCCCCAAAGCAAATATTATATCTCTGTAAGCAATGTAATAATAAGCATTTGCTGTTCACTGTAAATTGATAGTAGTAAAAAAGATTTTCAAAATTGCCAGGCTCTTTCTATTAAAGACTCTTCTCTAACTAAACTGCAGATATAGCTGCCATACAAAATTGATTGCATGTTTAAGAATAAATAAATGTGGGCTGTTAAGGGTCGTGGTTGAATTTAGGGTTGTATTTACTTTCAAGGGACACATTGATATTGCAGTGAAATCAGTACTTCTTTCTGCTTAAATAAAAGATAAAGGGCTATATATTACCAGTCACCCTCTGTGAAACCCACTGACCCATTTTATATGACTGTACTATAAAAAGTAATGTACCAGACTAAGACTGGCTTATTTAATAATTAGCAGGTGTTTTTTCTTTCTTTTCAGTTTTTTTTTTATTATTGTTAAGTCCGTTTTTGTCAGATGTTCTCTCACGGTTATGATGTCAATTGAATCAGGTGTGTGAAAGAGGAAGAATCTGGAGTAGAGGAAGGCAGAGTAAAGCTTCACATATTATTTTTTGCATCTATTACTTTTTTTCTCTTTTTGCATATGAATATAGTTGCATTTTATGTAAAATTTTCAAAGGCACATACATTGTGGTTTTGGTGAGGGCTTGTGCCTATCTATCATTGCTAGGCAATTGAAGGCAATACTGTAAAAAAGACACATTTGAACAGGGGAAAGAAAAGGTGAAGGAAGCTGAGACCAGAGAAACCAAGCTTGGGAGAAGCCCTTCATTTAGATTATTGAATTTCCTCTGTACTCAACTAAAAAGTAATGATACTTATGATTTCAGTCAGGTTTAGAGTTACAGGTTAGGTTTTTTCTGTCCATGAGCTGGTGCTGTCTGCAGTGCTCGTACACAGGGGACACACGGACCAGTTTTGATACAGCCTCAGACCTTAACCCAGCTAGTTTTTTGCTAGCACTGGCTTTTGGCCACTCACTATGGCTTCACGTAGAAACAGAGGTCTCCTATGACAGATGAGACTGTGGGAGCAGTACAACAGCTCTCCACATCATTTTGCTTCTGCACTTGTTGGATGCTCATCACTGAATTTTAGAGGCTGCTTTAGCAAGTTTCCTTTCCCTATTTATTTGTTTGGATGTATACAAGAATAGAAATATGCATTTAACTTTGAAATGCTGCGGCTGGGGAGAGGAAAAGGCAGAGGGATGAAGAGATATTAGGAATCCTTTCCTCCTAAAATATCACCAGAAATTTGTGGTGAAATACTATCAGTATCACTGCTAGCTATCTGGTCATTTGTTTTTCACCACACAGAGAAAAGGTGGAGATACCATCCAGACAGATGGTGTAGCTGAATAATAGGTTGGATAAGAAAGTTAAGGAAATGGCGTAATCTGTCTCAGTATTCTTCAAAGGAAGTTTTTGCTGCCACTGAAGTTTACCTTTCTTCTGAAAAGCCCTGTGAGGTTGTGGGGTTTTCAGTTTGTTTGTTTTGCTAAATCTCATCTATGATGATGGTAGATACAGATTTACTTAAAATCCACATCTGGCTACCCTTTTCAACGTTCTAGTAATGAAAGCCAGTAAAATAGATAAGCCAGGAATATCTGGAGATAAAGTACAGATTCAGGTTTTTTGCTTCCTAAGTTCAAGATGCACGGTTTTCTTAAAAAAATAGGGAAATCCCAAAGTGTTGAATATTCACTGCAGTTTTTAAAATTAGTCAAAAGTAGTTTTGCCTTACAGAAGGATGTCAGTGCTTAAAATTTCTTGAAAATATAAGCTAAAATGAAATCTAACAAATGCGTTGGTCAGTATCAAAAATTGCTAAGTCTAGTAGATTATTAGTTTTCCCAAATTTTTATAAATATACTCAGTGGCCTTTCTTTTAATAGACTTCAGTTCTTCTGCAAAGCATTTAGTTCTATTCAGCTTTGCATAGGAGCTAGCCAGGACATTTTATGTATTTTAGGAAAGATAAACCTGCAGTCGGAATAAATTTTCCTGCAGCAGGAAATTCCAGAATAACATCTAAGGGTAAAAAGGACTGCTCTTGTCATCTAGGCTTGTTCCCATGTCTGAACCCACAGGTATTTTACACAGAAATAAGTCAGATTTAAGTGATCTCCGCATGAAAATGAATTTTGAATTAAATGCTCTGTTCTTCCCCTGCAGTGGGTGTTCCCTGTTCTATTTTTTCAGATAATTCAAATGTAACACAAACAACATTCCCCAGAGAAATTAAAGCAGTGTCCATTGTTACTTATTGGTCATATTTGTTTGTGCTGAAGTGACATTTGCTTCCTTTTGCTTCTCAATGCTGTATGCATGAGTTTACTGATTCAGAACTCCCTGAATTTTTGATCCTGTTGAATACTGTGAGAAATCTCAGTTGAAGGGTTTAATGCATTTTCCAATCAATGTGTAGGGGAAATTTGGCCTTATCAATTTAAATGCTGGAGATCCTTTCATTGCATTATGGAAGAATCTTCTCTAAGCAGAGATTATTCTTAAGAACTTCATAACATTTAAAGGTTAATATGTTAGGTAAAGAACAATATCTTAAGACAAACATTTTTATTACAGGACATGAAGGGATAGTTCTGATTAAATTACACGATTATTTGAATGGGAAAGAAGACAAAGTGCATCATTTCTTGCCCTCAACTTTAATGCCTTTAATCAAATAATGACCTTCTGGAAATAGTTAATTTTAAGCATTTGGAAAGATCAATACCACTTTGCCACCAAAAAATGGCCCAGATGATGAAATTTGATGTATTTAAAGTACCATTTCACCCTTTTAACCTAGTAAATAATTTAAAATGCTTTCAGTACTCCTTTGCTACCATTATGTATCTCACTCAAAGTATTATGACTTTTCCAAAAGCAACCTTTCTGTGCAATGTGCAGCTTACAAGTTTAATACTAAAGACTAATACTATATGCATGTATGGTAGTGGTTCTGTCGGCCTTTTTTCTTCCCTTGTATATGTGGAACCTGTTTTGTAAAGAAGTAGAAGTATCTGAGTGCAGCCATTTGGAACAATAATGAGATTATAAAGCAAGTTGGATGGCTTTTGAAGGGGAAAAAGTCAATATTTAAAGTTTAGTCCATGAGCTCTTTTCCTTTGTTTTGTCTATAAGCTTTCCTGTTAAAGGTGGAGGATTTGGATTGCTCAGACAATTAAGAGCCCATTTTACCAAGTGTAATTTCATATCTGCGTTCCACAAACTGGAGTGCCTTCAGCATTGTAAATAAAAAAAAAATTGCCCTCTATTAGCATGTTTGTGGGCAGATTAAAAACAGTCTTCATTAGCATAAGTAACACTTACAGATTCTTTTAAAAGTAGAAAATTATTTGTTGAATGATAAATTGCTAGCTTTCTAGTTAGTTGCTGAAAATGTGCTCATTCAAAATGCCTACTTTAGTTTAGCCTACAATACTCAATTTTTTTTTAGTTAGAAGTACTGTTTAATGGATTATGTACTTAGTCTTTGTTCACGCTAGATGCTGAAATGCAATTCACACTTTCTGCTAAAATGTTTGTATCAAATGCCTCCCTATTTAGATTGATTTCTTTTAACACCATATATTTTTATTATACTATATGCCCCAGAGAATGATACAAAATAATCTTAAATATACTATACCAAAGAAAAAGTGATAGTGTCTTAGCATTGATACTCTAAAATGTTTTCCCTTCTTAGATTTAGGCTACAGCCTTTCTAAAAAATGCTGAAGTCTTTGTTATTCTGTAAGAAATATTCATCATTTGGCAAATTATTATCACTGTAACAAATTGACCAAACAAGTTCAATTGCTTCACCTTGTAGCCTTCTCTTCCCAGACTAGATGTGTTTGTTGCTGATTTGGAAAGCTTTGGCCAGAGAACATTTTTCATGATTGCAATGTTATCCTCTTTGATGTAATTAGGGTAGGTATTTACACCTTAGGTGTAGATTTTTTTTTTCTTTCAATATGAAAGATACCAGAATAGAAGAATATTTTATTAGAAACTCTATGTGAAAGAGCAGAAGATTTTATTTAAGCACAGCACGGGTCTGACTGAATAGAATAGCGTTTGGATATATAGATAAAATGCATAGATGCTTTCTTTAAAATAAGCATGCTCATGGGTATTGCAGAGCCTAAGTTTTGGCAGTTATCCTCTTTGCGCTTTTCCTGCGATAGTTTGGCAGTTCAGCTTTCACAGGTTTTTTTCCTCTAATGTCTTGTGTTTCTTTACTAAATCCCTATCAGAAAACCAGACAGAAGACTCTTATTTATTTTAAATATCTTAGGTTTAGCATCTTTTTTTTTTCACCATTTTCTTGCTTACTGTAGCAAGACCTTTGCAGATGGTACTTGGTTACTTGAAAGTGCATAACAGTATTTTCTTTGTAGCAGATGGATTTAAGACTTTTAGTTCCCAATAAATGTAGGTTTACAATACATAACTTTACAGGATTTGTGTTGTATATAACAGGTTTGAACATATTATCTCAGAATTCATCTGCATGGCATTTTCAGCTTATCCAGGGCCCATGCCAGTATTTTAAGTAATAGGGAGAGCACAGTGATTGATAGCAGCTAAAGGCGTGATTTTGAATAGAAACAAAGGTTTTAGAACAGAAGGTGTCAAATTAAACTTTGTCAGTTTGAAAAGTAGTAACATCCTGAAAGTTCTCCAAACATATTTACATGTGGCTAATGTTTATATTTTGCTTTGTACTCTCTTTATATTCAGTGTAATGTTGCCTGGCAAATTTGCTCTGTTTTAAAATCAAGGTTGTTCCCAATGTCATTGCAGAGTTTTTGGGGGGTTTGCCTTTCTGCATAAATGTATTAACTTCATTATTTTAACGCTGTTTTTTTTAAACAATGTGCTCTATATGCTGTATAAACCGGTTGTGATCTAATCTGACTTATAAATATTTCCTTATTATTTTATGGTCATTTCCACTTCCTGTAAAACTATATAGACAAGGGAAAAAAAGGAAACTAGGCAGAAATTGCTCTAGACTTAAAAAAGCATGAAAGGAGAAAAACCAGCCCTGTTACATTCACTTGTAAATTCAACTGCATTATCTGCAGCAGTTAATACTTTTTTAGATCAAATGGAAACAAAACTTACAAATTTTACAGAACTTAAAATTAATCATTAGAAAATTCTGGATGATTACTTTTCCTGAATTTTATAACAACATTTCATACTTTCTCATGTAGGTGACTTTTATGAATGAGCTTTATTTCATGTACAGAATTCTGAACCTGAAACTAGATGAAATACTTCTATTTTTATTTGTTTATCTTGAACCAAAAAAAAGCATATTGGTATAAAGTTCATACTCTCTTGTCAAAGTAAGCCCCTACAGCCTCTCTTGCTGTCCATCCACTATCTCTTCTGAGAACATTGGTGAGATCAACTTTCATAAATATGTTCAGAAATAAACAATGAAGACCAAAAAATTGTTTCTATCCTTGTAATTGTAAAATAATTCAGTTGGCAGTTTCCATGTTTTCTATCAAATGTTTCATCAGAGTGTGTCTACTTCTTTAAAAATGTGCCAAGTGGAATAGAGATATTTTGGTAGAATAGCAATCTTTTCTGTGTACCCTGTCAGAGGTATCTGTCTTCATTATCTCAAAATCCCTGAAAGGCTAGCGGAGACATGTTTCAGGTTACAATTCATCAAATAATTTTAGATAAGGAATTAGAAGTATTATTTCAGTGCAAAAATTGAGAGAAAAATATTGGAAATACAATGTTAGCTATCAGTAGTTAATAAAAATAAGGTCTGACCTAGTAAATACAGAAACAGAAAAGATAGTAACGGGAGAAGGTATTTCTTAGTTAACAAAAACTGTTGTGAAATATGTTTAATCAGCAAAAAATTTTATTGCCTAGGAATAGTATTTTCTATTGGACATTTTTTAATTATAAAGACATTTTATAATTATGAATTTTTTTTAATTATACTGTCTTTTTAAGATGAAACAAACCCTGTGAATCACGTGGTTAGCAGACAAAATATGTACAGCTTCTAAATGCAACTTCCTTTCCAGCCTGTGTGTATGCCTTAGAGAGGTGTCATGGGGGGAGACAGGTTTTCTTGTCGTTTTTTTTTTTTACTTTCACCAAACTGTCATGATAGCTCTGCTCTTTGTTTCACTACCATTAAAAAGAGGGCCAACAGTTTCAGTGTGAAGCAGTGCAGATTCCGGACAACCAAAGGACAATTTTTACACTTTGGCGTGGGATGGTTTGTGGCTTTGGGTTTTTTTAATTAGTAATTTTATAACTGCTTTTCAGTTAAAAGATCTAGATTGGTTTCTCTTCATCATCTTCTCTCCTCCAACCCCAACAAGCTACCTCTGCTTTCTGAGTGCACCACTTTTAATTGACTGCAGTAAAGTAATGCTGCCATTGAGCATAATCCAGCACTCAGTATCCCCATGGATGCAAGGTGAGCCGAGAACCATAAGCAACATGTTGTTTTTGTTAGGGGCAGGGAGGGCTCGCACATTACCCTGCTAATACATTCCAGTGAGGTTCCACAGACCCTTGCCACTGTTTTGAAAACATGCCATACAATTCCAGCCGGGACAGGCCGAGTGTTGTGTGCTCTGTGTGAAGGCATTTGGCCACATTTCCCAGTCATCTTACTAAGCCCTGGGGCAATACCCAGCATCTCGCTGAGTGCATGGTCAAGGAATGGGGTGTGCTCCATCCCTAGGGTGTAGGGGAGCCCTTCTGCTGCCCCTGCTCTCCCCTCTCTCCCCTCCATCCCTAGCATACCTTGCAAGCACCTGGCAGATTTTGGCCCCATTTAAATTTTTTGCTTTTTCAGCTCTGCTACCACCATCTCTATAACATTTGTCATTTTGATTGTTTCTTGGGGGCATTTTCTTCTATGTCATTTGTTCAGTTTTCCACTTATATCCAAGCAAATATACTTCAAATTTTTATACACACCTCACTAAATATTTTCATATACAATATGAATGCATTAACATTATTTGTTTACTTTTACTCTTCCTGTTGTGGCAATATTTTTACACTGCATTTATTAATTGTTAGCTAAAGATATGAGTATCTTCAAGAAAATACATATCTGTATCCTATCTGTGTGTCTATTGTATCTGTTAGTAAACCAGTCTGGATAAACCATTAATCCACTACTGGTACATGTAAAAAGGATCTAAAAGCTTCTGTACATTTATATTATTTGTTGATTCAATAAAATGTCACTTTATCTTTCCTACAGCATTAAGAAATAAAATTGCATGGGCCTATTTTTGAAAACAGATCCTTGAAGCTAAAATAAAGGAAATATGCATGTTTTATACATGTAATATTTTGTTCCTAAATTTTAATATATCAGAAAATTTCTGCTGATGCACACTGTCCTAGCTAGAGGGTTTACAGTTCTCTTTTAGAACTAGCAGTGCACAGTTAAGAAAAAAATCCTCAATTAAATTTTAAGAAGACGTAAGGAAACATTACATTTTCGAGATGAACTCATATGTCTCTTTCGGAAGCAAATTAGCAACTGCTTCAGTTTTTGTAGGGGATTCTGTAGCCGACTTCATATTATGTATCCCAAAAACTCTTAGGCACCTTGCTGTCCTTGATGTGGAAATGGTATAAAGGGTGTATCAGAATCTAGAGCGCATCTTCCTTCCTCCGAACTCCTAATAATCTTAATATGTAAAACTGAGAGGCTGTTTTTTCTCTGGGTCTATGAGGACAATCTGGAAACAGTTATGAATCACTTGAAATAAGTTCACCTGCAGAGAAACCTCTTCTTGTAACAGAAATTAAGAAGTTATTGCTTGACTGCATCTAGTCATAGGATTCCTGTCTTTTTAAAGGATGTTAGGGAGCTCCTCTGCTGCTGTGATTTACATTAGGCAGCCCTACAGTCAAGCAAACAAACAGCAGCACTGTGGTGTGGGACCAAGGGGAAGGTGCTTTCCAAAATGCCTGTGGTTGGTAAGGGTCTGTGAAATGGCTGGGCAGCCTCTCCATGTGTTGGTGTGTGCTTTAAGCCCAGCCTGTGCAGTGAAAGCCTTTTCGATCAGGTGAGAGCATGGGAGAATGCAGCACCTCTAAAGTACACATTTCACCCTTGTTTTGCCCCTTTCAAAGTGATGAAAAAACTAACGTTTTTCTGGTTTTATCTTCAAGGGGTGGCTCTGTGAGCTGTTACGTTGGAAAGAAGATCCTTCACCAGAGAACAGGACCCTCTGGGAGAATCTCTCCATGATCCGAAGGTTCCTCAGTCTTCCTCAGCCTGAACGCGATGCCATTTATGAACAAGAAAGCAATGCAGTTCATCACCATGGTGACAGGCCTTCCCACATTATCCATGTGCCAGCAGAACAGATTCAGGTTAGTTTACCTTGGCCAATCCCGCAGAGCGCTAAGTAAATAAAGCTTTAAACAGAGCAAAGGAAATTAGTGTTTCTTCCCTCCCGGTCAGGCTACATGCAGGTCTCCTGGTACAAGATAAGAGTGCGCTGCCGTCCACCACCAGAGTTCAAAGGAGACCGTGCGACCACCCACAGTCCTTGTTTCGGTTCGGTGGTTGTTTGCAAATGCGCGTGGTGGAAGTGCAGAGGCAGCTGTGTGTGGGGCAGGGCGAGCCCCGTGCTGGCTGTGCCTGGCTGGACAGGCACCAGGACCAAAAGGCAGGGCCGTGTGGCACCGGTGGCAAAGGTCTTCCCAACAGAGCAGGAGGACCCTGTTGCACTGCTGCTTGAAAACTAAGCAAGAACCCTCAGCAGTGATGGCTCATCCTGGGTAGGAAAGGGAAGGGGATTCCTCATCCCACTTTAACCCCAGCTGAGACTGGGGTGAGTCAATATTTGTTTGTTTTTCCTTCAGAGCCCCTCTCCCACCACCCTTGGGAAAGGAGAGCATAGAGGCGCTTTCCTACCAGGCCTGCTGACCACTGGACCTTGGCTGGGTGCTGCTCCGCAGGTGAGCCGGCACAAGGGCACCATGTCAGGGACAGACAGGAGGGGATGCAAGACCCACATCATGAGGCTTGGAAACAGCTGCCCTCTACTTTGGGGCAGCCCCAGCAGTGCCTCCTCAAGGAGCTGCGTGCACCCTTTTTGCTGGCGCAGGCACTGCCAGCTGGGAGCGGAGCTGGCTATCACGCTAAGCCGTGTAGCCCAGGTTGTCAGTGGGGACTGCTGTCTCTCTGAGCTGGGGACTCTTTAATCGCTTCTCACAAAAGGCCCGAGGTCAGCCTTGTAACTGCTCCTTCTTAAAGGGCAGATATTACCCCATGCTTTCCCAACCTCAGCTGAGACCCTGTGTATCATTTGTATTACCTATACAGAAAAATATTTACAAAGCTAGGAAGGATAGAGTTATCTCGCAGCCAGAAACAACACAAGTGTATATTAAAGATAAAGCAAACTGAATAAGACAATCCCTTAGGATATCAAGTACTAAAATAATTGTGAAAGCTTGGAAACTTGCTGTTTGATTTAGCAAAAAGAGAGAGAAAGATCTATATTAAGTAATAAAACAGCACTTGTTTGAAAATGTACATTGTTTTTAATAAAATTGCCTCTTAAGGGGATGAAAGGAGAAGCTTATGCACAGTATAAACATTCAACCGCTATGCCACTTACTTAGATTTTCTTGCCTTGTTGATAAAAGTTGTGTGTTTGATCTCATAAATATTATTCACAAAAGCAGTTGCATTGTAATCTCTTAATGTGACTTGTAAGAGTAAGGATTGGGAGATTGGGCCTGAGTTTTGCCTCCGCTCTTCTGCATGGTAATTGTTGTAGATGCATAAATGTGTAGCTCAGATACAAGTTTTCAAACTGTATATACAAAGCCTCCAGTCTTGTAAGAATTTAATGTGCTGGGAGTAGTCTTGAATCTCTTCAGGATTGGAGCCTTGAATGGGACTGCTCACAGACCATAAAACATGAAAGGACCTGAATAGGGATGGGGAAGGAGCCCTAATTCCAGGGCATTTGTGTCAGATCTTAGAATACGAAGACCACTTAAAGCAGTGGCTTCTAAACCGGTTGTGGAGATTTATGCGAAGTCTCCACAACCACAAGAGTCCCTATGAAGTGGACGGAATTATAATCCCTCCAGTATTTATACCATTTGTACAGCATTTTGTGCTTTTTAGGGTCTCAAAGAACTGCAACTGGAAGCCTGGAAACCACTACCAAAACACAAAAAATTGTTGAAGGGAGACTCGCAAGGGGAAATAAAATGCAGTGATAGCAACTGCTTGTTTTGCTGTGGTTGTTTTTTAATAATAACTGGTGGTTTGTACCATATGACAAGAAATTTGCTGATCCAAAATATCTTACTAACCAGTGCTTCCTGTGCTGTGCAGCAAAAGAATTGTCAACACAAACAGTAGCTGATAAATTTACTTTTGATTTTAAACATGATCTTATAGTGTACTGTACTCTGGTGGTAGATGAGAAAAACATTTCTGTCCCTAGGGCTCAGTGCCTCACCTTTTAAGAATGTTTCTGAATCCATGCTTGCAAAACTTCATTTTAAGCTCTTGTTAATTATTTACATCATGATTTGCTTTATCTTATTCTTCTGATGTGCATATTGGCTCGTTTTTATTGCCTGAGTTTTTGGAATGCAGCATGTTCCCTTCTAATAATAATAGTGCAACTTATTTAGAGCTTTGCATCTTAGTGCTTTATAAATATTAACTAAATCCCCAGCACAAACACAGAGACAGGTAAATAGGTCTGTTCCCTGTTTATTTGTTGGGATACAGGCAGTGCAGGCCTGCTCAGAGACCACAGGCAAGAGAGGTCAGAGCCAGAAGGGGAAATAGAGATTTCCTACCTCCAGATCCCTTTGTCCTTGCCGGGGCTGGGTTTGACAGCGTCACGTTAGGCGCTTCCAGCCGGCACATTCTGTTGTAATGTTTGCAAGTTTGACGAGACTTCAGTGCATGCTGAGGTCAGATCAGCAGTGAGATATTTCTGTACTTAAAGAGCTAAAATGCTCTCCTTCCTCCTGACCCCCCAGTCCCTTCATGTAGCTATTGCTAGAGATTTGCAGCCCTTGTTTTTGGGCAGCAGCTGCCGTTGCTGGCAGAGCTCCGGCACGTTTGCCCTCATCTGGCACTTTTCTCACTTTGCCCTTGCTACAGTTCTGGCTAAGCTGGTCAAGTTAATCCTATACTATGTCACCTACTTAGCATTTTGTCTTGTCTGCACTTGACTCATGGAGCATGTTTATTAAAATTTGTCAGCTAAACCGCACCGGTGTTGTATCATCGGTGCTTTCAGTCTGACAAACCTACGGTGTTCTTTTTGTTTTCTTTCTTTTTCCTTCCTTTTTGTTGTTTAAATTTACTAAGCCTTTGTTTTGTAGCTCTTCAGTTTCTTTTCCCCGCTCCTTCCCCAGGATTTTCTCAATAACAAAATATGAGCAAGAATACATGTACAAAAAAATGCTGTTCTTTGTCTTGCAGCAGCAGCAGCAGCAACAGCAACAACAGCAGCAGCAACAGCAACAACAACCAGGTCCCAGACTACCCCCAAGGCAACCGACAGTAGCATCACCAGCTGAATCTGAGGATGAAAATCGTCAGAAACCCCGACCGCGAACAAAGATTTCTGTTGAGGCCCTAGGGATCCTACAGAGTTTCATACAAGATGTAGGCCTGTATCCAGATGAAGAAGCAATCCAGACTCTCTCCGCTCAGCTTGACCTGCCCAAGTACACCATTATCAAGTTCTTTCAGAACCAGCGATATTATCTCAAGCACCATGGGAAGCTGAAGGACAATTCTGGTTTGGAGGTGGATGTTGCAGAATACAAGGAAGAAGAGCTGCTCAAGGATTTAGAAGACAGCATCCAAGACAAAAATGCAAACACGCTTTTTTCAGTTAAACTAGAAGAAGAGTTATCAGTAGAAGGGAACACAGAGATTAATGCTGAATTGAAAGACTGATCTAAAAGTATTATTTTCTTTCAACAGTGCCGCTGGTATTTACTAATGAAATGAAAATTCCATCTTGCGTTCTGTCAAAAACCCTTATTATTCATTGTTTGGCCAATGAATCTTCCAAAACTTGCACAAAAGTTGAAAAAAAGGATAATGCAGACTGCACTAGATGTTTTACTCTGTTTTACAAACTGCTTCGCAGCAACAGATGAAGCGTTGAGGATTGTTTGATATTAATTTGTGTTCACTGGATACACTGTGAGTGTACCCAATAAGCATGATACCAGTGATTTTGATTCTGGAGCCTTCAGACAAGCATTACAACTTTTGTGATTTACTGTTTTTTCATTTCTGTTTTGTTCTTGTTTTTTAATTATTACTGTAGCACTCCACACTTGATCTTTGGAAACTCACATTTATTTAAAAAAATAAAATAAAAAGAGTTTGTTACTCTTGTTCTATTGTATGTTACAAAAGAACTATAGACTGTGGAATGCAGTTTAAAGATAACATATGCCAACAAATGCCTTGTATTATATGGCACTGCCGTAATTCAGATTTGTTTTCTTTTGGAAATAAAGGTCACTGTATTTTTTTTTCCATTCTCATTGTTACATGGTTTTAGAGAAAATGAAAAAGAAAATGTGAAACACAATTTAGTCCTCATTATTTATTTGTAGATCCTGCAGCATCATGTTGTAATTAATTTTTTTGGAAGTTTCCGTTAAATGTAATATTGCTTCTCTTGTTACCATACTGATTTTTTTTTCTATTTATAAATGTATTTTGATGGGCAGTAAAACAAAGTGTCTTAAAAGTTTTAAATAGAGAAAATGTGCTTTACACAGTTGCCTATAAAAAGTGCTCTATGTTATCCAAGCAATTCATACTATAAGCTTCACTCTTATTGTTGTATGCAATTTTTACTATCATGCAAATAAGCTTAGGTAAATAAAACTAATAGATCACCTTAGAAACTTATGCAATTAATGTGAAAATAATTGATGTTTGCAATGTGTCTTCCTTTGGTTTACAATCAATTTTAAAGCTACAGCTGTATAAATTTTCTGTATAAAGGTGTATTTCTTTTTTATGAGTTTATTGCTATGAAAACACCAGTTATTTTGTTACAGCTGGCTGTTTTTATAAGTGTATCACAATTTTCTTTATGCAGAAATGTTCTGACTAGGAGTGGTTATTGACTGTAACTACACAATTAAAATTGTTTGTATGGTATGATATGGCAGGGTTTGTCTGCGTATGTGTATATCTGGGAGGAATAACTTGTTCTTAGTGCACATCGTACCTTCTTGCCACCACTTTGTTCTCCTTTAAAATCACAGGCAGATTTTTTTAATGACCTTCTTAAAATTTGAATTTAGATAACATACTTCAAAAAGAAATCCAGTTTGGTTATGAAAATCATAACCTGTCTTTTCTTGGTTTAAAAACTTGCCTGCCCAACAGAGATAGCAGGATATTATTGAGTCAGAAGGCTATCAGGCATAAACATATTTACAGTTCCTGGCAGTAATGCACTTATAATGGATACAGCTGGTTTTATTTTACACTAGAATTATGCTAACACTGTTCCTTGCACTAATGTATAAACATTAAAAAAAAAAACATTAATAGTCATAAAGTAAATAGGAAAGATGGGCTTTGCCCATAGCAGTCCCCTTCTAAGCAAGATTATTTTTAATGATCACTAATAAGGTTCTTGATAAAGCCATAACAATTGGTGACCTCTGAATTTATGCAAGGCTCATGTCTAAGCTAAAGAGCAGTCTGCAGCTAAAAGTTATGGAGGACACGCTGTTGTTCTCCTAGGAGAGAAATAGCTCACACCCAGTGTGACTCAGGATGGGGATTCAGCTCAGTTCTTCTGAAATGACCAAAAGTTTGCAAAACTCAACATGAGTTTCAAAAGCAAAAATGACTCTTAGCAAATTTCTTGGTTTAGTTCCATTAAGTTCATTAGAAAGACACATATTAGGCAACAAGGTGACATTCTACATATTTAAAACTGCTGGAGGTTGTCCTTTGTCTCAATGGCCTTGTGGGTCCATTGAGCAGCTCTCAGCTGAGGCACCTCTTGGCTATTCCCAGGACTGTGTTGGGGCTGCACCATGGTTTGGGCTTGGGATCCAGTCCAGTTAAAAGAAAAAGCCTTAGTACCACTCTGGGAGGGAAATAAGCCTTAGGAGGGACACGTATATGTAATTTGGCATTGCATTCCAATAAAAAGGCAGTAAAACTATGTTCTCACTTAAGGGACTTGTAGTAGCTAGAAAGCTATTGATAGCCCAGAGCTATGCTGGTCACAAAAGGGCAAAATTAAGCCTAGTCCAGGGAAGTCACTGTGATCATCACTGGATTTCTTCCCTTATTTCAAATGGCATCGTTGCTTTGTACAGCCATGCAGACAGAGCTAGGACTGATTCCTGTTCACAGCTGAGGGGCAGGATATGTAGTCCAGGCAATACAAGCTGATTTGATGGGCAGGACAATACTGCTGGCACCCTTGGGTACACTCTATAACTAGCAATGTGTGCATATACAAGGCAGAAGGGAAGTGAGGGAAAGACTTTCCTGGAATATAGCTCTCTCCACACTAAACGCTAATACACACAGCACTCCGAATACCAGAAACAGGGCAACCCTACAAAAGCGTAAGAAGAAACGTTTATAAAGTAGTCTTTGCTATTTTGCAAGTGATTTCCTTTTCTTTTATAATTTTAAGTTTTATGGGTGCTGAAGTCGAGGCCATGTGTGCTTGCAGATGGTTATTATAGCTGTTTCTTTTCCATTATCTTCGTTGTTCTTTCTCCAACTGTAGCTGAGGTTATCTTCCAAATAGTTCAGCCTCTGTACTCACACATTACCTGCACAGGAGTTCGAATCATTGCCTTTTTGTGCCCCAGTGGGTGGGCTGCAAGTACAGTCTTTTAACTTGGCCTAAGTCACCAAAAGCATTTTTGTTAAATCTTTAGCAGTGTTTTCAAAGGTGATATGGGTATTAAAGATTCCAGCTTTCTGTGAATGCAAGAGATTTGTACTGTTAGGAGTTAAACTACAACAAGCATATTCCACTTTGACTCATGGAGCAGTTAGACTACCTAGAAAATTACCTTATGTCCTTTTCTGTTCCTTAAATTCCTTTTCCTCACCGTCTGATGGAAACATACCAAAAAAACCCAAACCCAAACAAACAGACACACCTTTCCACTTCAGCAAAGATCAAGAAATCAGAATGGAATTCTGTAATGAAGCACAAAAATTGAGACATAAAAACACTATTAGTAAAACTCACTGAGTAGGACTTCTCTGAGTGTATGAAATGAGTATTTCGTATGTACTTAGGGAAGAATGAGGAAGGACTACTACTAGGAATAGAATTTAAGCTGCAAAGAAAGCTAAATGCCTAAAAAAGAGGGAACTGAGTACTGAGAGGGGATGGCAGGACTTAGTTTTTGCTATAAAACTGAAGTTAAGTATTTACCATGTTTTATGATGTTTACCATAAAAAGTGGAGTATTTTTACTCCCTGATAATTCCCATTATTCTATATTTAACTGACAAGATTTATGTGTATATGCTAGAGTCCCCAGTGTGTGTTTTTCCACCCCAAAAGAAATCCAAATAGGCCCCAGATTCCAAGAGGTCCGTGGCCTGGGGACAGTCTCAAGCCCCAGCCACATCCGCAAGTTGCTTATAATTAGAAAGACTCACTACCCTATGATGCAGGGGTTTAGATTCTACTTTAAATTTGTAAGATGACCCAGTAAAAACTGTCCATGTATACAAAGTAAATTATTGTACTTACTTTTTTCTTTTAGTTGGGAAGGTGCAGCAAATGGAGAAAGGAGAAGGTTTCTCCAAACCAGTGATTTTGTTGCAATGATTTACAAAGTCAATGCTTTGATTGTGTGCTGGGAAAGCACCAAATATTACTAAGTTCATTTGCCAAAGCAAATGCTCCATATGTTAAGAGCAGCGTAAATTAGATATTATAGAGGCTGTACTAGAACATCAAGTGTTACCAATTCTGCTTAACTTATTGAGCTTGTGCTTTGAAGTCAGGTACATTGCAGAGACCAAAGGTATTTTGATTTTTACATAATGATTTATATTGTGCTTTGAATAACAGTCCCATAGCAAAGCAGGGATATAAATATACTCCCAGGCCTTTTTTTGCACACAGAGGTAATTTAGGTTGGTCTCCTCACAGTGCCTTGCGTCCACACAGTCTTTTACTACAACAAATGAGCTAATAATTCAAACTGCAATAAGTGATCCTCCTTGGAGCAGGAGTAGTGCTACTTGGCAGTGAGTTTGTTTGCTTTCAGGTTCATACAGGAGCCTTCCCGCCCGCTCTGCTGCTGGCAGCCCTCCCACTATCTCATGCTGTATTGTTTCATTTTGGCTTGACCCGGGCACTCTTCCTGCTCCAGGTCGTCTTGGCCAAATGTCACCTCTCCTGGTTGTATGCCAGCACTCAGGTATTTGTGCCACAGTTTAACATGAGGCAGCAAGGACTGTATGTGTCTGATGTCACCTACCCTTTGTCATACCATTCATGCTGTGAGCCCTGCAGTGCTGCTTGAATAAGCCACTTGCCTTGGAAAGAGAGTGACAACTGGAGCAAACCCACCAGGAGACAGGTTTCTTCTGAGCTGATGGAGTAGATGAGGCAAGGGGATGTGCATTCCAGAGGGGGGAAAGAAGGAAGGCGCCAGAGAATGATGAAAGAATCAGAAAGGTCACCATAGCTACCCTTGCATAGGGGATCAAGATTTTTGCAAGGCGTGCTATGGCAATACTCAAAGTACTACAGAGTACTGCCAAGACTCCACAGAAAATGCACAATTGTCTCCATTTGTGGGATTTGCCCTGTCAGGCAATATCTAGTTTAACACAAAAACCTCCTCAGCTGTCCATGGCAAGAGAGGTCCCCTATCAGTTTGTCCTCTGGTACCGTCCCTGTGCGTAAGATATGCAGGATCCTTTTTGTCAGCTGCTGACATGTTACCATGGCAGATGCAGCTGGGGCTTTCTTTCTAGGTTACTTGCTTACCCATACAATGTGCTCAAGTATTATGCAGGCTGTAAACCCTCTCCTTTTCTTCCAGGATCACATCCAAACATAAGCAGTGTGTTTGCAGCCTCAAAAATACTTTTTGGAGCTGTCTCCTACAGTTCTCCTTCTCCTTGGACCAGATGTGCCACAGCAAATGTGTTGTACAGCTCAGATGTTTATCATAGTACAAGAGAACAGAAAAAACATGACCTTTGTGGGTGCAGAGATGTGTAAAGCACACGCAGTTCAGAAGTTTTGGAGCAAGTAAGTTGCCCCAAGAGGCTTCAGAGAGAGATTTCATATTGCTGTAGTCTCAAAACATCAGTTGCAATGATTGGAAATTGTTGGGGCCAGAAAAGTTCATGTACAATCCTACTATATTTGCAGAGGACCTTCTCCCAGAACAGAATTTGAAACAAAGGGCACTCTGTTTTGTTATTTGCATTAAAAAATAAACATTCTTTGCAGTACAAACCTTGTTGCTGTTCCACATCTGCATTAAAGCAGGATCCTGTCCTGATAACAAGCAGCACTGCCTCAGCTGTGTGTCCCCCATATGTGCTCCACCTCCAGGGGGTTCCCCTGAACGTGGCATGCCCCAAAACAGCTTAACTTTTCTTCACTCTCCCATCGTCAACCTAAACGTGGCCTTTCATCTGCAGTCAACATTTTCACCTGGGGAAAGTAATTTAGAAAACAACTTACCTGAGAGCAAACCAGGGCGGGGAAAGGTAAACTAGGCTGTCTTTTCACAAGTGAAGGAAAAGTGATTCTGTATCATTAACAGCATGGCAGCTTGCACCGTGAAATAAGTAGAGGGGTTGTTGGCTTGCCTTAGTAGGAAAAATGCTATATCCCCAACCTAATAAGGATTTAATATCAGCTGAGAGAGTGAAGGAGACAGAAAAGGAGGAAAAGTGAGTCAGAAAAAATATCTAGATCAAATCTTATTGGGGGCAGTCATGCCTAGAGATGGCTGGAGAATTACAAGACTAGTTTAAATTAAAGGAAATCTAAGTTGGCCACAAGGAAAGACTAAGTGAGGACCACTTTGTGGTTCACATACTGGATGTCCTGTGAAAATGAAAGAATGAACACACTAACAGATTTGTTCCAGAGGAAAGATTAAGTAGAAAAAGCTTGTAAAAAGGTAGCTCAGTTTGTTTCTTCAATACCTGCACAACCATAAGTGATGCATGGAAGGCGAATACAGAAAGAAAATTCAAAACTTCTTGTAACACAACTATAGGCAATGTTTGAAATTATCAACTAGCAGGATTAAAAATCAGTAAAAGGGAGCATTTTTCTGCACATCCAACTGCTGAACTCACTGCTACACACACCCCTTCATACCAAAAAGCACAAATGGCTTTAAAAAAGTGCAAAGAAATTGTGAAAACAAAGGATTGATCTGACCTTCTTTTGAAGAGGCCAAGGACTGTTTTCCACTCTTGTACTGGACAACTGGCAACCCAGTGATGGCATCCATGTAGACAGTGTCCAGCATCCAGCCAGTTGCTTTGAGTCCTCCATAGTCACAAGTGTGACAAATTTGAGTGGGCTGAAATTTGCTGTTTTCTTGGTCAGGTATGCTAAATGCAGTTTGTGTACTTTATTCCCCATATTGTTCATAACCAGATTTAAAAAAACCTGATTTGAATAATTTCATTGAGGACTAGGTCACCTCATATTTACAAAACATTCCCTCCCACGCATGCCAGCATAAAAATTTATACCCAAATCATTTTGGTCATTGCCATGGTACCGGTACAGTTGCTGTTCACAACTGTGCTCCAACTGCAGCAAGAGTAAAGTAGGGCTCCTTTGACCCCATTTGCCTACAAAACTGGGCCATTTTTTATCACTTGTTACCACCTTTCTTTCAGCCTTCCCTGTGCACATCCCACTTTCATTCAGGTTTAGCTGACCTGTTCATTTCTCTTCTTCAAAAGCCCCGAGTAAAGGTTCACACAGGATTAAAAAAAAAGAAAAATGTATATATTTACATCATCACCTCATAAGACATTGCTCCCAAGCTTTTTAAGGATGTGCTATAGGATGGCTGGGACAAGAATCACAGGAATGTACTGATTTGATTCCCCGTCTCCTCCAGTTCTCACTGGGATTTTTGGAACACACTCTGGGTGATGGGATGGTCACTGCTGGGGGTCCCTCCCCAGGGCAGCCTCAGCCAATGAGCCTGACACCGCTTGCAAACGCTCTTGGACAAAAAGAGCGCCGTGGGAAAGCAGATCAAAGCAATGTGATTGCATTTCACGTTTGATGCAGCTCATTCCTGCAGCCAGGGTGAATTGCCTAATCCAATGTATCATTTCTGTGCAGGCAGACCCTTGGGCTGGCATCGTGTCCCATGGAGCACTGCTCCAGTGTGCAGCATCTGCCACCATCTGCCCTAGGGCTTGGCTTCAGATTGCCCTCCTCCTTTCCACCTCCTTTTGGGAGATGCTTTGCACAAACTTTGAAGGCCAAAACTCAGGCTGTTTCAGGCCCTTCAGGGCATTTGTTCCCCTCCCACTTCCTCCATTACTTGATCTTTGATCCACACTCCCGGCCTTCAAACATTCAAAGGGGCATATTTCCAGTGATTTAGCTTCAATTTCACTTGCTATTATTTTCAGAAATATAAGTCTATCTGCTTACCCGTTGTCTCTCCTGTTTAATCAATATGTCAGCTGTTGATCACAACCTCTGCCAGCCAGCCAGTAGATGGGACAATTATTCTCACAAGGACTTTCAAGTCCAGACTTTTAACCCACAGGGTCTAACACGGAGCAGCTGCAAGAGCTCTGAGTAGCAGCTGCCCCTTTTCTACTGCAGCTGCTGAGCTGCTCTCCTGATGGTGTCTGGCTACTTTGCTAGGGCAAGGGGAAACTACTTTGTTTTCTAGACATCACAGTATAAAAGCTTAGTATGCTGCTGCTGTAACAAAGGAGGTGAAATGCTACAGTCATCTCCCACCCAGCATGGTTGTGATGCTGATTAGTCTGGGGTAGTTCTTTCTACCTTGTACCCAGCCAGCAAATTAGTGAGAGGCACAAGACACAACAGGAAAACTCTTCCTGGCCTTATATTCACAGAGAACTGAGACTGGAGATAAAAATATGTAATTTAAGGCCATATAACCCCACACCTCCTTGGTTTTGTGGTAAGCACTGGTCATCAGTATCAAACCATCTGCACTGCCAGCATTGAGGAATATAAAGCTATAGCTGCAAAGTGTTAGTGCTGCTAGTAAGAAGTTATGTGCCACATGCAAGTCAAGCAGCTACAACTGCAGTTTTCTGCCTGGACATGTGGTCTTTTATCCACTTCTTCAGCACTTGCGTCTGGCAGGGTAGGCAGGAGGGCATTCCTGACTTCAAGGAAATTCCCTCCTTCTGCTGATTTCTCCTTCCTGGCTTCTTGCAGAGCCTGGTTCATGTGATTCATTATGGGAAAGCAAAACACAAAGTGAATTCATATCCACATGCCCACTCCTTTCACAATACCTCAAAGTGAGTTAAATGGCTGGCTGTAGGGTCAGGAAATTGTTTCAAAGGATTTGTGCTGACTTTTTTCAAATGTTCTATCCAGCTGTTGCATCAAGGCCCCACAGAGGTGTCCCTTCCAGCAGGCAGATGAGAGGGTCCTTCAGCACAGAGCAATGATCCAGTCTGCTGGGTCTGTGCAACAGCATGTTGTTGGCCCACCACTGAAAGTGCCCTAAGAGATCAGCATCAGAGGCAAGTGAGGAACAGCACAGGGGAAAAAACATGTGAGTGGGAAGGACTGCCTTGATTCTGAAAAAATGGAAGAAACAATAAAAAGAGGAGGGAAAAAAAAGAAATAAAAGACAAACAGGTGACAGAAATACACAGTATCAGTAAAATGTCTCACCCCTCATCTACACTAATTTTATTCCAGTATTTCCTCTCATGCCTTACAGACTTGCCAGTTTTACACTCAGACAGAAAAAAAGAAGCAAATAGAAGCTATTTCTTCCCCAGTGAAGGGAGTGTTTTAAACTCTGATGGACTTGGATTCTTCTAAGTTCTTTTTTATTGTTATTCTTTCTTTTGGGTCCATACGCATGATGTTTATCTCATCCACGTATGGGAAGAGGGGGAGGAATGGGTAGGCTTGACTTGTGCTAACTGTTGACAACAGTTGTTTAATTTTTTGCAACATGCACCCAAGTATCATGAGACTGAGTAAAATATAAATAAATATGGTCTTTGGAAACTCCATATATCTTTATGGCCTACAATACCTTCAAATCAAGGAAAAACACATGTTTATTTGTTTGTTTGTTTTAAAAAATATTTTAGTGGCAATGCTACCTCCCATTGCTGTAAACAAGGTCAGGAGGCCAAAATTAGTCTGTCCTATTTTGCACAAAATAGTCAACAACTTAAGATGTTTTTGCAATAATCAGAAAATTATTGACCGGTGTCAACACCCCCTTTCTGATAAACTGTTGAAATGTTAATATTCTTGGCAAAATTGTTTTTGCTCTAATTACTGTATCCATCTGCTCTATAAGATTGATTATACTGTGAGAATGTTTGTTCTCTTGTCTCCTGCAATGATGGGCCTCTCCTTGGCGCAGAAATAGTCCTGCCTCATCTTTACACAGAGACGAACGTGCAGCAGAAATCAAACCAACACTCAGCTCCTATGGAGTTGAATAATAATTCCTTGAAGGAGTTAATACGGTAGACATCAGCTGCCTCTTGGATGGACCAACCCTTGGAAAACTACTGCCCTGGCCCAGATGAAAACAGCTGGCTTTCACCCAGCATGGGTATCAGTGACCAGGAAGGCCACCAAAAACCTGGGAGCCCACAAACGCTGGCGTATCTGCAGCGTTACTGATTCAGCTGAGGAGAAGTTTGGCTACTTGGCAGTGCCAGGCCCCCTCTGCAACAGCTCCTTGGCAATGAGCAGCCGAGTTGTCCGAGGAGCAAAGCATTTCCTGTCCTATCTTCCATCAGCACCTGCAAAGGCTAATGTTACCTGGATTGGACTGGTTATTTCTGGAGCCAATGTGTAATATATGTGCTAACTGTGGCACATGCCAATAAAGACCCAGTAAAAGTAATGTCAAGTATTAATCATTATTAAATCTGATTAAAACAGAACAAACCACAACAAAACCCCCATATGTTTTCTTATGAAAAAACCCAAAATACAAAGCCAGTGGAAAAATGATTGCTTTATTATAAAAATCTGCTTTCCCATGGCAAGTATGGGAGAAATTAAAAATTGCATTTGATTTCATACTAGTATTTCAAAATATGTGCACAAAAAAAGTCATGCAAACTCAAAAAAATTATTTTGAGCATTCTTGCACAGAACCTGAACATTTTCATTTGAAGACGATGCTTTCCTCACACACAAAATAAAATTCAGCGAAAGCTTTTCATTCAGAAATATAATTTTCAGTTAAAAAATAAAAAAAGCAGCTATTATTTTCCAGATAGTGAACTGCGTAGCCATGTCTAAAGCATTCTGATACTCAGGCTGAGATTGCTTTCAGGTTTTTAATTTTAAAAAAGATTTAGGGTCTTTGTAAAAATCTTCCAAGTTCTTGACTCCATAGAGTGTACTCAGTGCATATGATTATCCTTGCAGAAAGAAGCTTAAGGGCTAGAAACTTCGCAAAAGGAAGAAGGACTTTCTAGATATTGGAGGGGTGGCATTTTCACAGTTTTAAATCCACGATGTATGAGTACATATAACTTTTCTGGAACTGGAACTGTAACACAGCCTGAAGAGCATCCACATTCATTTGCACCTTTGTGTTAACCCTTCATCTGTGCCAGCAGGGAGTATTAAGTTGTACTCAATTAATACAGGCTGCTTCCACTGTCTCAGCTACTCCAACATGCAGGAACACTTTCAGAAGAGTTCAAGAGAGAAGGGGGAGAAGAACAAAAAAACTGTTACTAGATTTATTGGAGATAGTATGGGAGAACAAGGTTTTTTAGTGAAATTCCTCCTCAGAAAAAGATGTTGTGTGCCTACTTCCTTAATGTGCTGTTACACCGCTTAGCAATTTTTTTTTTACACCTGAGAAATATTTCAGTGGGAAGAGGGTGACTGCAGTCCAGCCTTTACATAACACCTGTCCTGTTTTCTTCTGGGCTTACCTTCTCTTCCCATTTCTCACAGCAGTTTCCAGCCTTAAGAGCCAGCACAATGTCTTATCATTCCTTCCATCACATGAGCAGGAGAAATGCAGAAGGAGATCATATAGGAGAAATGTAGCAGAAGTTTCTGCAGACTTCTTGCTTCAAATAGGGATTCTTAGGCCTGGCATCAAACGCCTGAGACTTCTACCCTGCCAGCACTCCCTCATGTTTTTGTGTTTGGTGGCCACCATTCAAAGGACTTCCCACCTGGAAAAGACAGGTTTTGGCTATTGTCGAAGCAGAGGAGTAAGATTCCTTTCAAAATGAGCAAAGTTGTAGTTAGGTACCTGGCAGATACAAGTCCGGGGTAGTTTATGCTGAAATTAGAAGGGATTTTTAATCAAAATCTGGGCCGACAGCTGCTTTTAAATTATGTTTTAAAAAAACCCTTTCAAGGTGTTTTTCATCATACATTTGTTTAAGCCCCAAAAAGGACAGATATGATTCCATCAAACACCATGGCAAACATATCACAGAAAGTTTTGACGTGAAAATCTCTAAATCTCAGAAAGGAGGATTGAAACTTACAATCCTTACCTAGAACAAATACAAATACCTCAGAAAAGGACACTGGCAACAGTGAAGACCACACCCTCCACAAAGAGCCATCCAGAAGGCCAGAGATAAATTAGGGGTTTTCTGAACATTAACCACTACGGTTACTCTTTGTGCAGGAACCTGAGCACTTTCTCATTGTTCCCTGCACAAAATACATGGAGAATTGCAGCGACTGAATTAGGCTTGATAATTTCCTGTCTGCCTGCAGACTCAGACTGACATCCTGATGCTGTCCTACACTGGAGAACTATTTTAAAAGCTGCCTTTACAGGCACACTGGATGTAATGCAGTCTTATTTTTAAATGAAATCTTTGATTATGGAGAACAAACCCATGGCTAGGGAAGCATGCTACAGAACCACAGTCTGTGGGGGACCATGCTTATCGCAGCAAAATCGCCTTCTCAGTGTTCAGCATTGCTGCCGTGTCATGTTACAGTAATAACTGCAGATGAAGAGCTTTTAATTCATTGATAAAAGCAGAAGGCTGGAGTAGCTGGCTAGCTGTAATGAAGCTTATTATTCTGCAGCTAATTTGCCGATTATGTTAGAGTTTTATTTCTGAGCACTTGTACCAGAAGACAGCATTATCAACATAACATCTAAACATAGAAGGTCCTGGGAAGAATGTTAATGAGCTGTCACCTATCTCAGAAAAGGTCCCCATTATTAATAGAGGGTATCCTAAGTATAGATCAGAAGCTCTCCCTGAAGAGTGTGCAACCTGTGTGAAATATGATTGCTCATTTGGAACATAACCAGAAAGTAATGTCAAAGTCATGTCTCATTTAAAAAACTGTGGTTTCTTTAATGATGGTAAGTGGATGAGGGCTCAGATGAAACACCCTGGTCTGGCAGGAGGATTCCCACACACCCCAGCAGCCCCAGCTGGAGACTTATCCTGGGAAAAAAGATGCTCATAAAGGAGAATTCTGTTCCCTATCTTCTACTTTCTTTAACTTCTGTTTCCTTGTTTCTACTCTCTGGAGGCCAGGAGCCCTTGAAGACTACTGAAACACAGGGACTCATCCTCCCTCTTACTTCTACCACTGAGATCCTCCAAAAACCTGAAAGAGGATAATAGCACATCTATTTTTGTGTCAGGGAATAAAAGCAATGTCATGATAGATGCATGGGTAAAGGATACGGCATCTGGGGACCCACCCACCACCAAGATCCAAGCAGACCTTTAGTCAACCACATACAATCATGACATCTTCCCAGGAATACCGAGACAAGTTTTTGTTATCCTGAAATTCCTTCAAAATCTCACTGGGAAAAGGAATTCTTTCATGTCCTCTGGCTTTGCTATGGCTGGTCTCCCACCGTTTCCAGACACAGAGGTCCAGCTCCTTCTGTGTGCTCAGCAGAACATAACATCATATTAAAACAGCATCTCTTTGGACCACCCCCTTCCAGGAAAAAAACATCACCACTGAGCTTCCTTGCGCCTTAGGAGTGATAAAGAGCAAGAAGTGCTTTAGTTGTTTGGAAATTTTGTAAATATATCTCATTGTTGCGAAGCTGATGAGAAAGTCATATATTGAGTTAGACTTCGGCAGCTTCCAGCTAGACCAAAGCACAGCAGAGATTGCTGTAGGATATACTTTGGGTCTGTATGTAACAACACTGTAGTTCAGAGAGGTTATTTATCCTAATCCACAGAAGCCCATAATTGCTTTGCAAGCTCACTGCCTGTTCAAGGGAATTACAGGCCTGAGAGTTTCTCGCCTGTGTTGCGTCCAGCCAAAAAAATTGATCTTCTACCTGCAAGGGAAAAAAAAAAAAGAAAAGAGAAAATGCAAAACCCCTCTCATTTTCTTTAAAACACAATACTCAGCAGCAGGTACAGTCTCTTTCTCTTTCCTATTCATTTAAATATTGCTGTCAAAAAAAACTTGCTGTCATTTCCTAGTGGCAGTGTGCTCTGGTTGTTAAAATCGGTTTAAAATTGTACTTCATGACTGATTTGTAAAAGCATCAATTGCTGGAAATATTAATGTCAAACTGATATAGCTGACATCAGATAATCATCCTCTGTCCCCACAGACGAAGCTGTGGCAGGCCAAGGGGTGAGTATGGTTGATCCCACGGGCTTGCCAGCCCACTGGCTATCCCAGAGGAGCTGTGCACAGGGGTGACAGGGCCATGGGGCTGGATGACAGGGCATCCACAGCTGATCTTGCCCTTCCTTTTGGGCAGCTGGCCTTTGCTGTGCTAGGGCCACCTGGAGCCAGCAGGAAGACAAAAGAGAGGTACGTCAGTCATGAGAATTACTTAAATCTGACCCTTGCTTTTCTCCAAAAAGGGACGTTTGGGGGTCAATTCCACTCTAAACTGTGCTGCCTGTGCTCCAGCACATGCTGATTAGCCATGAAACACCAGGCTGCCAAGCAGAGCAGGCACTCTGCATGCCAAGCAGCTTTCCAGGGCAATGCCTGAGCTGCATGACCCCAATCCCATGCCTGGGTGCCGAGTTCCTGCATCCCAGAGCAGGACAGTGTCCACTCACCCACAGAAGGGAGAGACTTACTATTGTGGGTGGTGGGGGTCTGACACATGGCATCCACAGCCTCAGCAGAAGGGAAAGAAATTGTTTGCAAAACAGCCGAGGAGATGGACAGCAATGGCAGATTCCCCTTCCCGAGCAAATGTCAGTGAACCAGCACGACCTCCTGTGCACATGAGATACTTTGTCTATTAGAGACCAATCCACGTAGCTACAGGCAATCTAGACTCCTTAGGGAAACAGAAGGTTGCCTGCTTAGACTTATTAGGATGGGAAATGGCTGAGCAGCTGGATGAACAGGCAAAAATAAACTACCTGATATTCTTCCAAGTGCTGTACAGACACCATCCCCATTTCTCTTCAGTCCTCTTGGCTTTGCAAAGCCAAAGGGATTTAGATGCTTAACATTCAGGACTTAGAAACCCAAATCATCGAAATGTAAACAGGCAGCTTTGAAAAGCTGTCTTAGGAGACAGTACCACTGATTTTCCATTAGACTTTCAAAAACAGATGTGCTTGGGTCTGGCAAGGGCAAGTGTAATTGCCAAGACATTTTGAAGATGTTTACACTCACAATGGCCTGGCATGTGGACAGCAATGCAGAATATAGGACTGACCCCCAAAAACCTGCTAACATCCAGGTGGATCACAAAACCCTTCCTAATAAGATCTACTCAGTAAGGAAAAGATCTGTACTGCTCACATCACAGAAATTTAGACAGAACATCAGACATCAAACTGTAGCTAATGGAAGAGTCATCATTGTGTCATGTGCCATTCAACCATGACAAAATTTTAAGGAATTGTAGGACCAGCTCACATTACTGTGTAGTTAATTTTTTATGTGGTTTTTTCATCAAAACATTTTTTCAACAAACCACTCTTTGGTATTTATGGCTTTGTGTAGAGCTTTTTTTCCTAGAACAGTTACAAATGTTTTGTAACAAATAAGTATGTATGAATAGTTTAAATAGTACATTCTTGTAACTGTGCATTACCTTGAACTCATGTCCCACAAACTCAGTGCAACCAGTGTGTTGATTTCCTTTTCAATCTTTTCAGTGGTTCCTTTTTTTTTTCCTTGAAAGAAAGAAATACACTGTAGCTTACTGTGTATCTTTATATTGGTGGGAGGCTGAGAAAAACTCTGTTTATAGTCAGTCCATCTCTAAAGTCTTCTATTCTGTGGTCCTTGGGCATGGAGGCCAACATTTTCCAACAGACTGTGTAATGTCAGGCATTTGAATCCATATCTATACACGTAAATAAAGTTAGCCCTGCTTTTCAGAGAACTCTCAGATCCCATCAGTGGGAGTTTTTATGGACAGAAGACTGAATAAGCATTGCAGGATTTAATTAGTACTATTACCCAAAGGAGTGCTTTAAAGATGGCTATATCAGAGGACGCTGATACAGTTCAGCAGATAACTGTTCTTTTTTTTTTTCTGTATATAAGCTTTCAGTGATGCTTAAGAGAGGAGAATATTGTTCCTTAAAAATTAAGTTCAGCTATGTACCACTTGAAGTAGTATTTATTCGATTACCATGCCATGCATTAAGGATGTCAATAGTCAGAAAAATGGAAGCATAGAAATCTAGAGTCAGAGTAAGAAAACTGTCTCTTCAGAGCTGTGTTTAACTGCTGACTTAGTAGAAGAACAATCAAGGACAGTTAAAAACACCTTTAGGAGCAACACATAACACAAACCCACACAGCTTCTCAAAAGGAATAGCACTCATCACACATATCCTTGAAAAAGGAGGAAGTCCGAAGTCAAAAACCACCACAAAATTTACGACCATCTTCAGCTGGTGCCTCAGCTGGTGTAAATCAGTGTAGCTCTGCTTGTTTGGAGGGAGTGACACTGATTTACACTAGCTGTATTGGACTGCTGTACAAATGTCCTTCTTATATACCTAAAGAAAGGAAAAAAAAAAAGTGAAAAATATGGAGGGGGGGAAGGTTTCTAAACCTATAGTAAAAAAATAAGCCAGGAAATCTGTACCTATGTTTCCTATAGGAAAACAGGTATTTTACTGCTTAACAGCCCCATAATGAAATAAAAGTTTCAATTTAGAAGGTATCACAATGACAATTTAAAATATTTGTAGAACAGAATTAAATTGCATGCACATATATTGCTGTGATGGTTTGGCACATCTGTCTTTATGGAACCAATGAGTTCAGCTGAACATTATGAACTCAGCTTATGCTCTGGATTTTGCTACATTCTTAGTTTTTACTGTATTACATATTTACTTGTAATGAGACTATGAAGCCTGAGGCCTGGATGTCTGTCTGTGAATAGGTCAGGCATTATATTGCTCATAAACTGAATAAAATAAATATACTCAACAGATCAGCTCTAACAAATAGTAGGACAGCTTCAGCCCAGCTTTATGCAGAATAAGGTTTGGTGCAGTGAGTTTCCTTTTCTCAGGAAAAAAAGGCAATGATAAAACATGTAGAATAGGCATTTTAAAAGAATTCATGTTAAGGGTAAAGAACAAAAAAGGAATGACTGTGTGTAATTTCATGCTCAAGAAAAGAAAGTTGAGTTTAAAAAAATTAAGAAGATGTTACAAAAAGGAATCTTCTAGTGTCCCAAAAGGACATCACTCAAAATCCAAAGGCTTGTCAGGAGAAATGCAAGAAGAACAGCTGAATTAATTTTGCAGTGAATTCAGTCATTTTTGTCCTGGCCATAATAAAGAGAACTATACTCAAGAAACATTCTGCAAAGTGTACAGCTTATTTATTTAGACAAGTATTTCTTCACGAAAGGCTACACTGGGAAAAAAGAGTGCAGGAAAAGTCTCTGGAGGGGGCACTTGAGATCTTTGTGGTGATTCCATTGGAGTGGGCTCTTGCAGGGGGCAGTGGCAGAGCAGGGCAATGAGCCTCTGCTGGGGTGAGGCAGGGACAGAGGACAGGGAAGGTAGGGGGCTGCCCACAGAGGAGCTGCTCGTCCTGCAGTCCAGGGCATCTGTCCAGCACCAAAATCTCTGCAGGTACCTCCAAAGACCAGGTACGGTCTGAGGACCCCCAGAGCTGCTTCCCTATGAGACCTCCAGCCACACTCAGAAAGGGCTTGAGCTGGTCTAAAGGCAGTCTTTCTCTAGTTCTGCTAAATCTTACACCCTGCAGATAGCTGAGCCAGTGGGATCATTTCTCAGTTCCTACAGATTTAGTCATTTAGTCATATTCATTTCACCCACCTCTCACATTACAGCCCTGCTTTTCATCAGGTCTGAATTTGTCTGGATGTACAAGCCCCTCCCCATGCACTGAGTTCATAATAGAAAAGTAAAGCAAGAAAAACAGCCAACAGAAGAATACACAGAGGTTTATGCTGAAAATCCTGATCAGTTCTATTTACATTTTCAGCTTTTTCTAAGGTTTTGGGAATTGGACTAGACCGAAGTGCCTCACACGTGATAAAGTATGGAAGGCAAGGAGAGTCTGGTTAAGAATGAGGTAACCAATTTGAGTAGAAAGTAGTTGAATGGAGACTAAGATGAAAAAGAACTTCCTGATTGCAACATAAACATCCCTTTGGCATGGTAGGGAAAACTTCTGTAAAAGTGAGTAAGTATTGCAGCCATAACTGGTGACTGCAGCGGGTGTGCACATGTGTAGGAGACAGATGAATGATTTAGTAGATAAATGGCAAAACAGGTGACACGACTTCTGATTCTGACTTATGGAAATTGATACCTCTGCTGAAGTACAACCTGTTCTCCAAATCCTGACATTAAGACGAATAGCAGCCAAAAGGCAACCCCAGCATTTGATATTTGTGAGAGCTCAAATATTGATTGCACTACTTATTAATGAGTTTCATTCATAATAAATACATGGTATGTTTGCACAGAGGAGGTGTTTTTTAGGGGAGGCATTACATGCTGTATTAAACAATGAATAATTTCTTAATCTTAAATGTGAGTAAACAGCAGGATAGTAAGTGTCATGGTTATAGGCAATTTCAGAAAGGTGCAAGTGTAGCAAGTGCTCCAGCACACCTGATGAGGCATGTCTCATTCCAAATGAAGATTTCTTTGATATCAATCACTATGTGAGGTGCTATGTGCTAGAAATCACTGTCCTAAGTTATAACAGATAAAGGATTGCCTTTTTAAGTACTAAATCCCATGTTGTTTTATTACTGTATTTATTATGGCAATTTTCTCTGTTGCCCTTTAAGAGTTTCTCCTAACTTAATTATAATTACTTCTACAATATCTGGTCTTGGCTAAACCCCCATTTTTTTATTCTCCATGTAGATCTATTTCAAAGAAAGTGTTTCCTTTATAGGACAGATGACACATTTGAAATCCAGAGAAAATAATGTATCATAAAACCTACACAGAATGGACTTTTAAAAATGGATGCTCGACATTGCCTTTCATAATGGCTGTATTCCCCAAGTTGCTGGTCAAGTTGCCATTACTGTAATGAAACAGAAGATGAGGTCTTGTGTTTAGGAACTGAAACTCCAGAGCAGTCAGCATTCCCTCTTTATTTTTCCCCGTGTATTTTTCACTACCGTTCCTAGGTGTTAAATTTCTATGATCAGCTTTTGATATAAGAGGCAAAATACGTGAGTATGGATAAGCAGAACATCCATCCAACAGTAAAAATGATCACTGTTTTATACTAAATGTGCAGCTTTTCTTGCACAAATATTCTGTCAGAATACAGATCATTATAACTGGACTACTTGAAAAATTTAATGTAAAACTACTGTGGAATGTTTTCTTTCCTTCACAGCTAATACCTACAAGCCTCTGTTTGCATAGGTCTCCAGGAGTTCATTCCAAGATTCCCTGAAGGAAAGGGAAATTCAGTAAACATGGACATACCTACACCATCCTGCCAGCTCAGTGCTCCAGCTCAGACTCTCCACTGGCCCAGCCTGCCTAAATCCTTGGCCGAGAGAAGCCACCCTTGTACCTGGGGAAACTCCACCCCTGGAGAGGACAGAATATTGGGCTTAGCTGCCACATGAGCCATGCTGTGGGGTAGCTACAGCTCTTTTAGACCACACAGAGAAGCACCTCCTGCCTGCAGACAGGCACAGCTAAGAGTACAGAGCTCAGCAGAGCTGATCCATTCAGTGCTGCTGCGGGAGAAAGACTTACATATGAACGTTTGTGTATAAAGGAGCAAACAGGTAAAACTCTTCCAAGGTTTGATATGATTCACAGAACAAACAGCAGACTGGTAAAGTGCTAGCAGAATGCCTGTAATAATGTTTCAGCATTTTACCATCACCGTAGGGACCAAATTTCCCATCCAATACCAGCAAGCAAGATTGTTCTCAGGAGGAACAGACAGCAACTCTTACACTTGTGCCTGGAGCACTGTCTAGGTCTCGGACACACAAACATTGGGCTGTATCTGCAAACTGGCATCTTCAAAGTTACATCATTGGCTCCAATGCAGATCCACTGAGGCCCCAGACTCTTTTATTTGCTTCTTGAGAGTGGTGGCAGCCTCTTGGATAGGAGAAGCATCACTTATTTTTGAGAAACAACATATGGTACTTAGAATCCAGTGGTTGCCAGCTTGTGATGTAATTAGCCATGATCTCTGAACATCTGCACTCATCAGTTAGCCTTTAAGTTGGTGATCTATTGTTGTATATCAGAATTGAGATTACTCTTTCTTTGGGCATGCTTCCTTCAAGAATGCTTAATATCTTTAGTTAAAGTTCTTAGCTTCAAAATCCTGTGAGTACTCTGTAGGCAGAAATCCTATTACAGATTATCACCTCGTCACACTTGAAAAGTTCTCCTGAGACTGGAAAAAGGGGACTGCTTAAAAGGCACTGTAGGACAGTGAAGGACCACAATACATGATGGTATTGTCAAAACAGAAATGCTCTCCTCAGAATAACAATGTTTACTAAATCATATTTGTAGCCTGATATTGTCAGACTTACTGTCATGCATATGCATGAGATAAGTCCAGTAGATTTGTAATAGGAAAACTGGAGTTTAAAGATACTAGTCACAAGAGCCAAGAAGATGAAAATATTTCAAATTTTTGCCAGAACTCTTCATTCGAATTAGAATTTTCATTAGACTTTTTAAATTCAAAGAGTGACAGCCTTACTAGGTGCACAAAAAACAATTTATGCAATGTTCGTTTTTTATTTTTGAATTGCAAAAGCAAATTAACCTAGTATTTGTGACCAGTTATAACCTTGGATTACCAGATGGATTGAAAGAGACAGTAAGGCAAGAGAGAGAAACTATTAGTTAAACAAGTAATCTCATTGAAGCCATATGGGCTGTTTAGGCAATTAGGATTATTCATAGAAGAAGGGACTTAAGGAGTCTTTCAGAAAGTCCATTATCTTTGATAGCAAGGTTACACTGGGCAATGTGAACTATCTGGAAGAGAAATTATGATGGAAGAAAATTGAAAAGAAAGAAAAAAATTGAAAAGAAGGGAGAAAACCCCCTGAAATAACAATTACACCTAAAATAGCAAAATCAAACAATAAATGAATTGATACATAGTTTCCCTAGATGTCTAGAAAATACTGTTAATTATTCCTGGGGCAGCAGAAGGAGAAAGGAAAAAGTTACTGTCATGAATGCTGGGCATTCAGCAATAAATCACTCTTTTTTTCTAGCTCTTTATTAGTAGTACTCATGTACATAACTGTAGGACTTCTAACACAGGTCAAGGACATTGTTAATATTTGAGATTGTCAAGCTTAGTGCAAATAATAGTCCAGCTTCTCAGTAAATAGAAGAAGGCTACCATGTGGCCTATACTGAATTTTCTTAATGCAAGTTGAAGAGTTCCTGTCATGCTACATTCCCTGACAGTTTCTCTGCAGCCCCTGCAAGGTAACTAACATACACTGAATTTTGCATTGAAGTTTTACTCACTCCCTGGCTAAACACACCACTTAAGCATTCCCAGAAAGTTACATATTGGACAATGTACCTGGAAAATAAACAGATACATTCAAAACAGCCCAGACACACACTGGTGCGGACTGAGCTGGCTGAACTTTCAGCACAGTCAATCCTGTTGGTTTGCCCAACAGTCATTAGGCCTTTCTAGGGAATTCCAAGCAAGATTATCTTTCATCGCCACATTACACCACCCCTAACAGGTTTAAAGTCTCATCCTGATTCACAGTGGAAGCTCATTACAAAGAATGAATCCTACATACTGTCTAGTATCAAGATTAAATCCTTCCATATGTGAGGGATGAAAAATTCTTCCTTTCTGAGAAGTTTTTCCTGGAGCAGGCAAGTTCCTTCAGGTGAAGAAATAGTTGAGCCATGTAACGAGGCCCTGAAAAGTGTCATTCAGCTGAAATCAGGTTAAGATAACCTCAAATGACAAGCAAGAAGAGAATGTTTATTTTCCCTGATTTGCAATGGCTTTGCTATACTTGGCTGTGACACAAAGAATTGAGCTCTGATGAGCATTGCAAGACGAGAAGATGATTGTTTTACCAGCTTGAAAGGGAAGGGAATCTGGGGAATTCATTCTTATTTATATTATTGCAAATATCTTTTGTTTTTCGGCCTGAGAAAAAAAAGACCAAAGGACATTTAAAGCCTGCACTTCTTTCTGTAGCATTTTCATCAGCTGACACAAAGCTGGCCAATTTATTGCTCTGACTGACAGCAGCTGATCAAGTGTTCCCACAGCCACTATCACAGTGTGAAACATTGGGTTCAAAATGGTGATGGGTTCATTTGCTGTAATTCTGAATGGGACAGAGCCCAAAACCAGGATCCCAGCTCCCTTGAACTCGAGCTGTTCAAAATTCAGATCCATATCAAAATCTTACTGCTCAGGCCCATCACTACTTAATTTACCAAGGCTGTTACTGGCACAGCACTTCATTCTGGCTGTCTTCAGTATCTCTCACGTGGCAGCCACAATAAATTATGCAGCTGGGAATGCAATAGCATGCGAAGCGACTGACCTGTGCAAGGATAGTGATCTCTCTCTGGCTTTGCTGCAGCCCCATGCTGGGCAGAGCAGCACTGCCCTCTGCCAGGGGGACCAGGCGTGGATCCCCTACTCTCCTGCATGTGAGTAAATCTGGCTTATTCAGCAAATGCTGCCTCCGTCCTGCTAGGTGGTAGTAGCACTGGGTAACATTGACCAGAGAAGATTTCCCTTAAGCAGGGCTGCTTCCATCTTTCTTAAGAACCCTGTTAGTGAGCAGTGCTATAGTACATAGGAGGAGTTTTCCTCTAGGGACTTATGTGCCTTTAATGAATCCTTCACTTTAGTCTGCTTGTATACTTGCTGGAGAGCTGGATGCAGGTTCAATAGCTAATGGGATCAATATTCCTACCTCTAAGGCCAGCAGTGAGGTGAAATGCAACTGTGACTACCTGAACCTAAAGCTCAGAGGATGGCTTATTTGGCTGAGACTCAGGAGATGCATGACAAATACAGCAAAAGTGGGTTAGAAATGGGAGCCAAAGGAGCCAGCAAAGTGCACCTCATGGTTCTTAGTAAAGAGTATGCAGCAGTAAGGGCCTGTCCCTGAGTGCTGAGCAGTCCCAAACTGTTTCTTTATCCTGGTTTTATGAGAGGAGGATCCCACTGCAACGATCCACGAGCCACTCTGTGCTCCATGCACTGCAGCCTAAGGTCCTCAGTAGATAAAGGCAGTGCAAGATCTCCCTATCCTGGGGCTAACCTGTGTTTTCTTCCAAGGGTGGCACTGCACAACTTCAGCAACTGCATCACACACAGTTCCTGGGGGTGTTTCCAGCTGCCAAAGTCCTCCACAGATGGGGTCTCCTCTTCCCTCCTCACCACAGCCCTGCAATTAAGTGCTCTCAAGCCACTGTTACTACTTCCTCAAGAATAAAAACCTCCCAAGGGAGCAGAGAGGGGCAAACTATGAGTCTCTGGCTTAGCTCCAGAGCCTACACAGGGCTGCTGGCTTACAGATCACAAAATGACCTCTGCAGAGGGAGAATGGGGACAGCTGTGCTCCCTATGAGAGAGCTTTCCCTCCTTCAGAAAAAGGTGCTTCACAGCCTGCCCTTACCTCCGTGCAGACATTCCCCAGGGACAGACACGGAGCAGTGTGGCCTGAGGTAATGCTCATAGCTAGTTTGCACCTTGCTTTCTGTCTGAAGCATCAAGCATTCACCACGAGTGCCGAGCTACATATGGCACAAGGTATACATTATTCCACTGGCAGCCGTTATATGACACTGTAAGTAAAATAAAAGTAACAGGTAGATATATTTTTCTTGTTAATCACAAACCTAATTTTCTATTAAAATGTATGAGATGACAAAATCTCAACAAACTCTTTAAAGCTATTACTAGAGGATAAAGTATTCCACCAAAGTATTAATATTAACATCATTAAAAGAGTTTTATCAAGTGTGCCTTTATCTCCAGATTGCAAACAATAGCAGCCTGAAGGAGAGATATGCCCTTGAGTATTGTGGTATGAAAACCAACAGCAGTTTTAGAGCCACATAAAGTCTTCTTGTGGCTTCAAAATTAGGGGAAAAAAATTCTTGGAGCCACAATTATAAGAAGTAATAGAGTAAATGAATCTATTTTTCATCACCTTGGGCTCTCAAAAGAAAACATTTGAGAATTATATTGATAAGAGAAAGAGCTGAGATATTCAAATGCATTTAATGTTGTTTTAATTGATTAAACTAGATCAGGAGCATTTGAAAATGCATAAAGGAGCTGTTTCTGCATAAATATTCAAAATATATCTGGTTCAGAAGATAGGTGATGCTTTGTACATGTAAGTGATACAAAATAACTATCTTCCATAAATTCAATAATGGCTTAAGAGTCCAGAAGATTAAGAGTCTTACATTTTTAGGGTGCATTTTTCCCCCAGTCATTTGTTCATATCACAGAACTCCTTCTCCCTCCTTGTGGGGAGGGAGTGCTTCTGGCAGTCCAGAACTTTAGAAAAGGGATTTTAGAGACAGGAAGACAAGGAAATATTTTCATTCTACTGTGGCAACCCATGCTAGGTTTGACCAGGTCTGGTGGTGTCAGTGAGTTATAGATCAAAGCATGTGAAAGCCTGGACAAATCCCCCAGTCACTACTTGGAAAAATATATCCACTTCCTGGCATCTGATTTCCAAGAGAGATCAACACCATTTCACCTTTGACGATAAGAGCTCAGTTTTTGAAAGAAAATGAAACCATTGACTCGAGGATATCAAGAGCACCCCATTTGGTCTCCCCAGCTCTCAGACCCCACAACACAAGTTTAGTAGAGCCTGTGACATCCACTGCTCCTGCCCAGGTCCTGGCGGTCCCGTTTTAATGGCCCAGAAGCAATTCTTCTTCCTTTTGCTAAGATCAGGGTTTTTCATAAATCCCAACATTGGGTTACTTCAACAGATTTACCAAATGGGTCTTGTGGGCATGAAGGGATGGTGTAGGGGAGAGGACAGAGGTAACCAAAAGCCAGTCCACTGGAGGGCCTGTACCAATATCAAAATTCCCAATCTTGACAAGGTCCCTTTAAAATGTTTCTTTGTTTCATGATCATAAACTCAAAATAGTCCCCTTTGCCACATCACTATAACACTGCTCTGAGATGAGGAAAATAGAAGAATATTGTACTGTAGATGTCTGTCTCCCAGCTGCATTGAGTGATGAGGCTCTCTCTTCCCTGTATGTTCATAAGAGGTAATTTCTTCTAGAGTCTCTCCATAAAAAACTCCTTACAGGGAGCCCACCATTAATCTTGAGCACAGTAAGTATTAGCCAACATGGTAAAAAGAACATTAAAAAAAATCTTGTCCCTAAGCTGTGGAAGCCTAAATAATGACAGTAATAGCATAATCTCACTCTCACACACAAAGTTGTTAACTGACAAAAATAGAGTTCATGCAAAGCAGAGTATACAATCAAAGCAGAAAAGCACAACTTTCTGCACTAATTCCCAAATAAATAATACCAAATATATTGCTTTTAAGTGCTTCATTTATTTTAAAGAAATACTTCTAAAAGAAGTGTTCCAATGACAGACCATGAAGAGCACTTTATAAAAGATTAATTATATCCTGAATGTTACAAGTGTCATAGAGTAAGAGGACTGCTGTATAAAACACCAATATACCATCCTACTCAGCCACCCATTCGAGCTAGGCCTGGTCCTGAATTTCCAGCTGAGAACTGGAATTATTTAGCAATTATTTAGCTGAACATAAATATTTAGAGACAGTTTCTGCTAACAAATCTTGCCTCTAGGAGCCAGGCCCATAACAATATTCTTGGCACTAGTTTTCCACATATAAATCACCCCGCTAACTTCACACCTTCCTTATTTCATTTTTACAATTTTGTAGAATACCCAGTCTAGTTTATTTATGTGATGCTGTATCTTGGAGTCTCTATACGAACACTGTTATTAGATCTAATTCTGGCTACATTGTCACCATTAAAAGCAGCCCTACGGTATTAAAACAAGAGACAAGGGAAATAGGATTCTTAGAAGCAGTGGTCGAAAAAAAAATTAAAATGGTTTTCTAGCTGAGGAAAACACAGACAGACAAAATATCCTCCTTCTCCCTGAGTTCTGCCACAAATCTATGCATTGCTTCCCTCTATTATATAGATAGAAACCAGCCAATCAACTGGTTCCCCTTGGGGGACCAGCAAAGTGTATGGTGGACAAAATCTGGTAATTTAGGTGCTTATCAAGCATGTGTCCAGGGAAGGCCTGATTCTGGCTGGAGCAAGCAAGTACAAAGCAGCTGGTGCCCAGTGGCTACCCCTGCCCTCTGAGATTTGCCTTTTCCAAAGGAAAGCCCAATGAAAACAGCTCAACATTTGCAGCTCCATACGAGTGGTGTTGCAAGGAAACCAGTAACTAAAGAGGTTCGTAAGCCAGGACAAAGATCTACTGCCTGAAGTGGCCCAGGAGGATCTGCTGGAGGTGAGGTTGAAGAGTTGGCAATCGTCTGCCATGGACCTATATAAACCACCCTCCCTCACTCCACCACTGACACAGGTGTACTGGAGCAAAATTATAGTAATTCAGCTAAGATGTGAAGTGAAAATATTCCCCACTACTAAAGCTCATTTTAAATGCATCGTTGTTGGCACAACTCCTTCTATTAAGCTACACAGAAATTCAGGGCATCCTGCAAGTTATTCCTTGCATCTGTTGCAACCTGGCCATTTTTTTTCTTCTGTGAAAAAGCACCTTTTTTGACAGCAAGCCCATAGTGCTCCAATAAAATTGGCTATTTGCCTTGCTTTGTTTTGCACTTTTTAGACACAAATGGAATATGTCACAAATTCACTGCTTCAGTTTCCTAGAGCAGAGCACAAAGCCTTACAAGAGGAAAGAAGCTTTGAGGATGAGCTGTTTAACTGCAAGTGGGGAAGTGTTGAGCAGGCGGGGAGAGCAGTGGCCACAAGCAACAGTGCTTGGATACAGGTGATCTTCCTGTTCCTGATGTGGGAACAGCACTACCTTCCTTACCACAGAAGCAAATCACGGTTAAAAACATGACTCTTCAGGCCTTTCCAAGGCTAGACAATGTATTAGTGAAAGAAATAATCAAAAAGCCCCTAAGCCAACCTCTGCTGCATTTGTTTGTTCAAACAACTGTTTCACACTGCTGCAGCCTGAACCTTGCGGTTCCAGCACACTTTAATTCATGGAAACGTGCCCCAACAAAGAGCTTACCAGTTTTCAGCTCTAAATGCAGAAGGAAAAGTAGCAATAGCAGCAGCACCACAGCTGAGTTCTCTATAGATGGTAAATAAATCATGGGAACAACAATCCCCAATTTCACATTAATTGTTTGGAAATCTCTACAACATCAAACATTTTGTTAAAAATCTAGAAAAAAATCTGCATGGCTCTTTTGTTTTTTCTGTTGTTGTTTTGCTTTAAAATGATTTGTTCTAAATACAGCTTAACATGCAGATGACTGGTTTGAGACTAGTGTATCTCTTCAAGTCAGAAAAAAACCCCACAGTAATGGTTTGATATGGGGATATCAGCAGAGAGGCTATTTAATAACACATGTACCTGGAAGAACACTCAACTCTTGCACAAGGATGGGGACAGCCAGGCCTTGGGTTGGTCCAATGAATTTGCCTCTATTTGACTTAATTTGGGCAAGAGCATTTTTCAAATCAGAATGAATAGCCCCTCATTGATTATGAGGCATTGGAGGACAACAGATAACACAAATCTGAAGTTCCTCAAAAAAGAATGAAAGAAGTTAATGACTTGGAAGGTTGGGTTTTGTTTTTTTTTTTTACTTTGCTCGTGTCACATTCAGAAAGCAAGAGTCAACTCAGTTTTTTAAGAACCACTGTCTCTGCTCATGTTGCACTTTGACATATACAGCCTGATCTTGCCCTTGTCCTTTTTTCATTTGTTTATTTGTTTGGCTGATTTATTTGCAATTCAAACCCATATCTAATTACTGCCCAGTAACAACATTTCCTTTTTTACAGAGCAATTGCTTTCCATATTTTGGCTTTCCATTGAATTTCAGTGTTCTGGATCACTTGCCTCTATTGTTCTATTTGAGCTACTGTTTTTCCCCACACTGAATCCCTTTATGCTGTTTTTTGCCGATGATTCTAGCTTCTCTATAGCCTATTGTAATTTTTCTATCTTCACTCAGATTTGCAACTTCTTTTGACTTTGTATCATCTGACCATGAATTACATTAGCATAACTATTTCTTTCCTCTTCCAAATTTGATGCCTAACAACCAGCTCCTTTGTGTTGAAAACAAAGAAGTAGTTAAAATATAACTCTCCAACGTGTTGATAAAAGCTGTCACAGGATTTCCCTAATTTATTCCCAGCAACTACCTGGCCTAAATAATAGACTCACCTAAGAGGTAGGCTTTTCTAGACCAGTCCTTCCTCAATGGTTAGCAAAATAAAAACCCCAGCAAAATAAGGAAACAAAAAAAAAAAATCATTAAACTTCTTTACAGTTTTCACTTTGCCCTGATTCATGTCATGTTCCTCATTTTAACCTTTCTGGCTAAATTCTTAATGGTGAAGTGGAAATAAAAAGAAAGCAAATTGAACTAAAGTCTGTAGTGCTGAGTCACTGCTCTCCTCCCACTCCTTTCAGCTGTGTCTGTTACAGATAGATGGCTTCAAACTCAGCCTCTGGGGGCTGGTAATTATGGGAGATATGGCAATGGGACTAAGGGACAGGATAGGTAGTGAAGACTTTTTTTGGGTGGTGGGGGCAGTTTTCTCTAGTTATTAAAGATTCTAAAATAACCTGAATATTCTTTTTAGGTGAAGAATTCTGGCCAAATTTTCTTGCACTATGTAGCACTTTAGGTATATAGTAAGATGAGAAGGCATTGGGGGTTACTTAAATCCCAGAAGAAAAATGCTGAGAATGAAGTGGCTACATCTGGGAAAGACTTTTTCAGAGGAATTGAGCATAAAACAAATGATTTACTAGTGATCCTTAAGCTTAAGTTGCTTTTAGTGCAAGCAGCCATATTGTATTAAGGGAGCTTTTTGGTATGACTGTAAGATGTGGGTTTATAACTGTGCTGAAATTGAACTGCATTTTAAATCTTTATGAGATAGTATTAAAGATTCACTGATATCAGAATATCTACCATCTGGGCTATTCTCTACTAGTTGGGAAATGGCTATTTCTTGGAGCCTCCAGGTCTATTTTAACCTGCCATCGGCTGTAACACCTGTTCCCCAGACCATTTTGTGGGCACTAATGTCTTTTCCTATTCTCATGGTGTTGCACAGGCAGAAATGAACGAAATTCAGACATCATGTTCTCCTGGAGGTTTCACACGGTCCTCAAAGTTCCTTCTACTCTAGCAGCAAATCCTCAAGTTAATGCAGCCAACGCTGCAATACCAACCTTTTGTTTCAGAAGGTGTCCCAGCGAAAGGTGTTTAGGAAAAATACTTTCGATTAATGAAATTTTTTCCTTCACTACCCGTCAGCCTGCAAACCAGTTGGTGACATGAGCCAACTGTGTCTTGGCTGCCCGTTGCATCCAGTAATGTATGGCCCCAGTGTGGATAGGGGACCATAATTCACTTGCAGGACTCTGCTGATGTCAGACAGCGCCTGAGCAGTTTATGAACAGCCACAGAGCCTTGAGAATGAATTACGACCCTGCATTCACTCCTAGGACATCTGTTGTTGTTCAATATAGAGTATACTTTCTGTAAATTAAAAAAAAAAAAAAACAAAACACCAAAACAAACAGCAACAACTGCACTAGTTCTTCACCCACTCTTCAGTCTCCAAGGTATCTATTTTTCCCCCTTTATTTGAAACGAAGCAGATTCACTAGAAAGCCTGAGGTTTGCCATGCTATTTTCTTGCCAGAGTTGCAGGGCCATCATTCAAGACTATGGTAGCTCTGTAGCACAGGTAAAAGGATGATTTCCCTTTCATGCTTGTGTATGCATAACCATTGACTCTACAAAGCCAAATTCCAACTAAATCAGTTTAAAGCCTCTGTTATTTGAGAATTATCAATTCCCACCAAATTTCTCATCTTTTGTGTGATCTGAATGTAAAAGCTTCTTGCCATGTCTATTTCCATAGTAGGTTCAGTTGCACTGGGGCAAATCTAAAGTAATCTGGTGCATTTTGTTTCTTTGCCAGTACAAGTGACTCAAATCCTTGGAGTTATTCCAGTTTTTCAGATTTTGGCCCAGAGAAGCTAGTTACAGCATGTGACATCAAAGAGGCGTTTGTGAAAAACTTTGTTAAATGGTCTATTTATGAACATTTCTGGCCATGTGTCATGTTTTCTGTAGGTTTCCCCCCTCCTCCTATTTTATTACTAGGGACATTTGCCTGAAAACAGACTATTTGTTACTTAGCAAGTTCATTTGCTCCTGCTGCTTATTCCTCACTTGAAGTCACTCCTGTGATTGTGGCATCATAATTAGTTGCTCTGGAGATGATTATGATGTCACAGAGGACTGTGTGTTATATGGCTGCAAGTGATGAATAAGCAGCAGGAGCAGATGATCTCTCAAGCAATAAAGACCATGTCTTTATGAAAATATCCCTGGAAACAGAAAGGCTGAAATTCTATATTAAAACAATGGAATAGTTTCTAGTATGTCAACACTTTCCACAAAATACCAGCGTTTCTTTTAAGGGGGGAATGGTTTTGGAGGGGAGGGATTATTCCCTTCCTATCAGCTATGTGCATCACTTTACAATGACTTTTGAAATATTAGGCCTTCACTTGTCCCTAGTGAATTACAGAGAGATTGAATGAGTTATACCTATCAATAAAAAGATGATGCATCCTACATAAAATAGAACATTAGTTTCTGATGGTCTGTGATCCCCTTTACTACCTCTCAGTCATCACAAGAAATAGTAAATTAAGTGCTCATTGACACACAACCGAAATCCCACCACTGTCCTGCTCCAGCCAGAAGGGTCTTTGCCACAGGGGTGTCCTGCAGGCCAGGGTAGGCAGGATCCACACACGCCCTGCCCTGTACCTGCAGCAGAGGCTCCTTGCACAGGACACTTCCTCACACAGAAAACTGTCTCCCAACCAGGCACTTCTTGCACGTCAATCTTCTCCTGAAATCTTTCTGCTGGCACAGTGCCCTCAACTTTGGAGCTCTTCTTGGGTCTTCTCTGGGTCAAGGAAATAGTTCATCTCACCCCTTTCCTTTTTCACACTGTTTTATTCTCACCTCTACCTTCTTCCCAGCTGCCTACAATGGACAGGAGGCAGGAAGACTGACTGCAGGTCACTTACATAACAATAATTTACATAATACCTAAAAAAGAGACATTTCTACCAGGCATAGTTGAAGGTAGCATGCCACCTGGTTTGCTTTCTGTTCACTTGGTTTTGACCCACCTGCATACTAGAGTTGCCCTCTCTAATCCTCTAAACCCCATAGGTATAATTCCCAGAAAAGACCTTATCTCCATCACAGCATTTCAGTCTTCCAAATGTCAAATCTAATTAATTAAGCATTCCCAAAAAAGTAGGCTTTAATTTATTGTTTAATACATTTGGTGTTGCTCATTTTATCTGATTGGTTAATCTAACTTTATCTAGTGGGACAAAAAAAATCTGCTTGGCGCCACAAAATACAAGGGAATGCTTTTCCTACTCTGACTACAAAGCTTGCTGTTTAATTGTACAAATATTTGTGGGTTTGGCTAAGGTGAGCACTAATTTGTTATTTTAGCAAAAAGCTTCAAATAATTTAGAACACGCTAAGAAAATATTCACTGCCTTTTTTGCAAACAGCAGTGTGTTGAATGTTTAAGAGCAACTACCATGCTACCGAAAGGACTTTGCAAGTAGATGCTTGCAAAAAAAAAAAGCAAAATTTTCAGTGGTTATTTTCTGGAATGCTGAAAAATAAAGCTTACAAGAACCTGCCTTGTGGGCAGACAGTCTCACTGTGTCCCTAGTTATTTATTTTAATTAGTGTTTTGGGCTTTTTTAACCTCTGACATAGGTTTTTGTTTCAGAGGGCTTTACCCTTCGAGTCTTCAAGAAGAAAAGTGTCTGCTGCTGCAAAAATAAGAAAGGCAGTGATTGAGCATCTGCACAGTCCTGTCGCCTGGCAAATGGGGACCCACTGAATTCAGATAAATACCCCTGGCTCTTGAGGAGGGGAACTTCAATAAATCTCAGCTTCATCCTGATTACAGACCATGCTGTAAGTGATCGTTTTGCAGCAACACTTGGGGAGATCAATAGCCCCATGCCAGGAGAGTTTCTCTGGGAGCGCTTCCCTCCCGGGCACGGCGAGCCAGCAGCACAGTGGCTGCTGCTGAAGGGCAGTGTGAGTGCTGGGAGGCATCGGGGCCGTGACATGCCGTGCAGCCTTCTCCTCCCACTCCTTGCATCAAGTCGTGGAGTGGCAACCCACCTGCCAGGATGCTTTTTGGCAGCCGTGAGGGGCCTCTAGGGAATTCTTCCTGAAATGTTTAAACCCTGGCACAAACTCCAAGCTCAGAAATCTCAGAAAACCCATGGCTTTGGGTGCACACGAAGCACTATTTTTCCCCCCATACACACACACCATGAGTTAAGTACATGGATTTAAATGGTAGAGCATCTATTGAAAAAGGGAGAAAGGAACAAAAAGAAGAAGAAAAATATGAACATATTAGTAATGTCTAACTACCAGCCTCCAGAGCATTCTGGCCACAGTCCAAGCCTTCCCTCAGCAAGGATGAGTGACAGCACTGGTGACAAGTTGCTGCTTTCCTCCTCCAGCCATTACCCTTATGGAGGTGCAGCATTTCCACAGCTATTGCCTCTCTGGGTGTCAGTCTGCACCACCTTAGCCAAGAAACCACTAGTCCCAATCCCAATGCTCTCCTCTACTACTGATGCTCGCCTTACTTGCTACCTGTTGCTCTCACTGCCAGGTCTGCCACACAGCTCTCTGGGAGCCCTGTGCTGCCAGCATGTTCTCTACCAGGCCTTTGTTATGCTGAAGTGATTCTTCACATCATTGCTTTAACTCCCTCAATCTGGACTTCAGGGCTTCCTTTGCCTCCCTGCTCCCCAAGGCTGTCAACATGTGGCATCAGGCTGTGGTGGCATCAGGCTGTGGTGGCATCTGGCTGTGGTGGCATCTCCTCTAGGAGTCTCAGGGGCAGTGAAGGTGTCCAAGCTTTTCACAGAGTCCCCCCTTACCTCTACTGTGAGCTTTAATAGAAATAACTTGCCTGGAGATTAAACCCATTGTTCTTTCCTTTTCAGGTCCCCAAGAAACAGTGAAAGAGCTCTCCCACCCCTGGGGCATCATGGCTTTTTCTGAAGTGCTTCTCCAGAACCTGCTGCTGTGCTGTGGCCTTGGGCCTCACCCTTCCACTGTAGCTGTTTGTTTGTTTGCTTTTTTTTGCCAAAAGTGGATAAAACACACATCAATTTCTTTCTTGAGTGGCAAAAAGTGAAGAGGTTATCAGAAATTCACCGTGGCTCATGTCAGCCATATTCAGAAGGAGACATGAGTTTAAGTCTTCAGCTGGCTGGAAGAAGTTGCCAAAAACCTGAGCATGAAGGAGATGTTTCTAATGTCTCTCTCTGCGGTGCTGGAGGGAAAAGCAGAGTCTGTGCACTGCCTTCTGGGATCTCTGCTCAGATCAGCAGCAAGGTTTTAGGTGAAGCAATGGCTGGTTGACTGAATATGATTGAAGCACATAAACTTCATCCAGCTAAAAAGGACATTGAGAGAAAGAGCTGGTAGTTAAAGGAAGGGGGAACAAGTTGGGAATGACAACCTTCATCACAAGGGGGTCAAAATCACAGGTCAAACCATCTCAGACATTCAAATATCCCCTTGACCAATCCCATTTAGAAAATGCCTACCTATAAACTGGGTTATCTGTCACACAGTACTAAAAGAACAGGGCCATGAGTCTCACATCTAGAAGAGCTTTACCTTTGCTCGGCTCCAGGTCATACCTATGTGCCTTGTGACTTGCTGTGGGTGTCCCTGGAAACCCTTCAAAACCATCCCTGACCTGGGACCACAGCAGAGATGATTGCTGCCCTTCATGCAGTAACCTGCACAGATGCCCAGGTGGTTTTGAAAACTGCCTATTCACTAACTAGTGTTTGTCTCCGAGCATGGCAAGATGTACAACCTTAAACAAACGCCCTCTCTTCAAGAAAAGTTGGGGGGTTTTGTTGCTCCAAGTCAAACAGCATAAAACAAGGAGAATGTAGGTCCTGTCAATTCCCCCAACTGATATTTTTTACCTCCTGGAGGACACAGTAACTGCTGAGACTGCGGAAGTATTATCTTGCTTTCAGAGAGCTCTCTGATGAGGAATTCAGCGCTGTAGCTGTGGCACGGCACGAGACACGTGGTTGGGATGTAAAAAAAGTGAAAAATAGGGCCCAAAGAGCTAGAATGTCTGTGATGAAGCTCCTCCTTCAGCAAAATGGGAAGTGTTAAAGCTCTGAATATCAATCAGCACTTCCCACAGGCAGTGGGATTCACTGGCAGGATCTGCCAGTGTCTCTGAGACACTGAATCCTTTCCTTAAATTAAAATTGTGACCAACTAGAGGCAAAGCAAATTACTAAGGTAATCAAAAATGAGTGACATTACTCTTGTAAAAGAAATCTACAAAGTGAAATTCACTATAGGATGCATGAAAACTCCATCAGTTTTTCGTTTTATGTAAATGAACCCCCCAAACACTTGCAAATCACAGAAAATTGCAAAAATGCACCACAGAGTTGAAGTTTACAATTCAATAATAATAGTGTAGAGTATAATAATAATAATGTAATAGCAATAATAATAAACATCCACTGTTTTATTATAACTACAGATTGTGTCTGATTGAAAGTCATTAAAAACATATGTAAAAACATGGAATAAAAAAAGCAAGTAGTTTTTGCTCTAGCTGTTTATGTATAGTACACTTAGTTTCACTAAAGCAAATCAGTGGAGAGGGGAGGAACAAAAGGAAAACCCAAAATAATAAACAAACCATTTTTAAGACATGTTATAAAACTCCCGAGATTCAATTGTAAGGGCACTTTCTCCTAGAAAGATGACAGCAATTATCTTCCTGCAAAGAACAAGAGAAAAACAGGGACACTCTCCTGCCATTCAAAATACTAGCTGTAATTTTCAATCTTCCTTTTTCTCTGTCCTCAAGAAACTCAGATAAAGGAAGTGGCGTGCACTACCAGGTACCACTAGAGGAAAAGGTACACAAATTATCCAGTCTTGGTCAACACTAGTGGCACAGACCAAAGCCCGATGGTCATTAAAAGGACATTTCACATAATGGGTTTGCCCGTGCTTCACCTGTTCACAGTCTGGGGCAGATCAGAGCCCACAAGCTCCTGAATACTTTCAAGGGATGATTGCAGAGGCTGTGGGAAGACCTAAGGGGTGCTCAGACAGATCAGTGGATTGCAGTTTACTGGTGGGCTTGGCACTGGGATTGGTGCTCAGCAAAAGGAGGAATTGAAGCACATAACCAAGCAATGCCGTGGTACTGCTCCTGCAAGTTCTCCCTCCCTGTAGCTAATGCAGCTGGAAGGGTTTCTGCTCATGCCCGTGTTGCTGGCTGAGCAAGACAATAGGTGGCATGCCAGAATGCAGCCTCTTTCACAGCCAAATGGGTGGTGGCTTTGCTCTGACCAACCTTCCTATAGTAGCAGTAAGGGGACTCATTCCTTTCCTCCTCCTGTTCCTCCTCTTGAATTTTTCTTCCCATTTTCAGATAATTCCCAAAGTTAGATTTAGGAGACACTTGTTCATGCATCCTGACCCTCTTCCTGGAAAGTTTGCTCCTTGCAATGCAGTGCCCAGCAGAACTTGTGTTTTCCTTAAACAACATGTTAGAAACTTGGAGGGGAAAAGAGCTGAGCATTTGCCGTTGAAGCAGTAACAATAGCAGAATGGATGCGTGGAAAAGCAAATGATTCTGGATTTCAAGCACATGAACAACTCTTAAACCTCAATCCCACTATTTTACATTTCTGATTTAAACAAGGCACAAGTGAAAACCAGAGGATACTAACAGATGTGGTTCATCTGGAATTTAAAATGAGAATCATGTTTTGAAAGCTAAGAAATTTATAAGATATATTTCCCAATTTATAGTCCATCACTTTTTTATATATGCAAAACAATAAACATTTCTCTTGGGCAACAATTCTACAGATTAGTACAGGCAGAAAGAACTTTTTCAAATATTCAGCCTTGGTTTTCCATTTCCTGTAATTGTCCCAGGATTCTTAGCTATACCCTAATTATACCCTAGGTATATAATTAATACCCTAGGTACTAGCCTAAAATAATCCTCTCTATCCTTGCTGTCTGCACCCATCTAATTCTCCTGGGAAGAAAAGATGTTAATAAAATAGATGAACTATTGTCATTTTTTTCCCCAGAGCTTTAATAGAAAAGAGAGGACAGCTGAAGGGCAAATGGAGATTCTTACTAATTCTAGCATCACAACTCTTACCTTTTTCTCCAAGCTTTCCTAAGCTGTAGGCCTTTCTCTCCCAGTTCTCTCTGCCCTCAATATGAGTGTTATTGAACTTAGTCTGGTGTTTATACTTTACTATTATCATGAAAAATAACATTTACCCAGTGGACAACATTACAGCAGAGATGTTACTCAGTAGCTAGAGAGATGCTATGTGAACCATTCGTTTCCATCCTCTGGATCTCAAGGGAGTGTGAATGGATAGTTTCTTTCTGAATGTGCTATGGTCCAATACGTGGAGCAACTTTTCTACAGGAGAAAGCCTTTTGTACCTCTCTAGTCAGCCAGGTGTTATCTGCAGCTGTACATAGAAGTGTGGAGTACAGGCTGAAATGGTGTCCTACTAAAGCAGACAGATGAAAACCTTCCTTCTTCTTCTTTTTGATCAATCAGCTCTGCAAGATATGACATTAACACATTGGTCAGTTTCCGGAACAGCTTGTGAAACAATTATTTACTTTTGACCAGTCTCAATTATATCTTATCTACAGTAGGTCACATAGTCTATCAAACCTATAACTTAAAATAATGGCAATGGTAATTTGGAACTGGCAAATGCAATGTTATGAAAGGTTAAATTTAAATTTCCCTGGGGTCAAAGGTATTTAAGGATAATCTAGGCACTGGTTTGAAATACAGCATAGTTAGCTACCAGATGAAAATGATTTTTCTTGCAGCAATTACCATGGTAGTCCCAGAAGGGGTTTGTTATGTTAAAACGGCACTGAGACTCCAGAACTGTTCACAGGCAGGTTTTTAGGCTGCTTTGGAGGGCCTGCTGTTTGCTTTTGTTGGCAAGCATGACCTGTATGTTTATTTTATTCCTTCTTTACTTCACATGGTGAATTCTGTTCTCTGCGTGTATGAGAGGATTACAAGCAATAGATGTGAAAGTTTCTGTTTACCTACAAGGCATGTACAAACAGAGGGCCTGATCCAAACCCCATTATCATCAGTGAAAAGTTGAGTCATCATCTCTGAAAGTCTAGCTGCCTTTTTCAAGGTACCAAATACAAATACATGGTCTTCAAGCACCATGTTTGAAAATTTAAAAGATATTCATTATGGGGAAAAAAAGAGGAAAGTATCTTTTCTTTAATTTCCCCCTAGCTGGCGGGTACTTTTTTTTAAGGGCAACTTCCTGTTTGACTGAACTCTGGTTTTAAACCTATATGTCATCAAAGATTATACCACAGCTGTGGCTGGAGACCAGTTTTCCCTGGAAGGATTAATGAAGCTGTTATTTCAGTGACTCCTAGCAATATGTAAGACAATTCTCTGACCCACTCACCTTTATGGTGAGTGTATTGTTCATAATCTGTACTTTTTGGTGAACATAGAGAATGCAAAACAATGTCAGCATCTCATTTGCCGAGAAAAGAAGTAAGAGAAACCCACAGAACAAGGGCGTCAGCCCAACAGCAAGGGTGGGAAAGAAGCACACTATATCATACATGCTATACAGCATGGAAATAAGTCTTCACATGGTGCATAGGAGACCTCATCACATTCCTCTCCAGGGAGTCAGCAGGAGGTAAAGAGCGAAACAGCCTTTGTGTAACACATGAGCACATCCTGTAAAGAGCACATATAGATGGTGAATCTCTCTAAAAACTGATACTTAGCATGCTAAGCAAACAAACAAGCAGCTGAATACATGTAAATTAGATGAATGGCTTGGGTATAGGAGACAGGAACCTCATAAGTCAAATGATTCCCAGCTTCCAGAAGGATTTGCATATAGCATAAGGAAGGACCTTCTGCAGATGCAGGTTTGCTAGCAGGGTGAGTGCCTGGGGAGCTGCGCCTTTGTGGAACTGGCTGATTGGAAGAACAAATTAATAGACTGGAATAAAAAATCCACTTTCAAAACTTCAAAATGCAAGTGCCTGGATGCAATGGGTTCATTTTTTTGTCCTGTGTGTCAGTAGATCTTTCTTTTCTGGTTGAAGCACCTTGCTTTCCTGCTCAGATACTATAAGTCAGAAATCAAACAGTATTTCCTACCAGTGGGAGCTATGAGAAAGAGACAATTCCTGTGGTTGGGCACTGGAATGGGATGCAGTCCCTCAATTATTACTTGCCTCTGTTGCTCCTTTATTAAACAAGAAAAACAATTCCAAGTTGTTTGTAAAGTCTTCAGAGTAAGAGTCGTCCCTAATGTTTATGAGCACAAGGCCTAGCATGCTAGATGACGTGCCTGCTATGTGACTCTGCTCCGCAGACAGAAATAATAACCTTCAGGAGGAGGCCTCTCTCACTGTACTTTTCTTTTCACAGAGTACTGAGTTGTACTCTGTTGATGCTGAGTCAAAAACATGCACTTTTCTTCCATATTCATTACTGTGCTATTTGGAAGGCTCAAGGACGTGAAGCGAACTTTAAGCTGAGAAGATGTTAACAGAATGTAGACATGAAAATCAGTGTTTCTGCCTCCATCTGTTTCTTGGGTCTCAAAAAACACAAGTGCCTCTGTAGCACAGTCAGTACAGTGACAACTTCTGGGCCCAGTGGGCAGACATTTTTCACATCCTTTTTTTCAGAAAGACTGCCAATACTAAAACCTTGTCACTGCCATTTGTAGTGCACTTTTAATTTAACACATCAAGATAAAATTGTTTCAGCCCACTGCCCAGCACTTGCCACCATGACTACTGATCTGAAGCAATGCTCTCAAGCATAGAGAAAACTGGGAGAGAGCCTGCAAAATGAGAAAAAAAAAAAAAACCAAACCAAAAAAAAAACCAAACCAAAACAAAACCAGAGCAGATTAAATCAGAGTTTTAACACAACTTACTGAGATAGACACTATGACCACAGTCTTTTGGTCTTTCACATGTTCATTTGATAACCAGGATAGATAATATATACATATATATAGATAGATATATCTATATGGATATAGATAGATAGATATAGTGTGGACAGAAAAAGAGGGAGGGAAGATTGAGAAGGTGGATGTACAGCTGTTAGGGCACCATGGTGTCATGTCAACCACCTAGGAACCTCGAATCTCCACCCTTGCATAGATCAGTGCCTGTTACAAAGAAATGTCCATATCTGAAAACTAGTGTACTGCTGTCCAGCTTTTTGGTGGGATGTTCTCTGGAGGCTTGGAAGCAGTCCTGCGGAACTAAGTGACTTCCACCTTACTCCTCTATCTGAGCTGGTTTGCATTGCTGAGAAGTCCTTCAGATACTTGAGTACACAGTCTCATACTCATGCTGAGATGTTGTCTGTTTGGGCTATCTTGTGGCACTGTGTCATCTCCACCATGCACTAGGTCTAATGGAAGTGAGAAATTGAGTTTGGTTTAGAGAAGGCTCTGGGGTTTTTTTCCAGACCTGCCAACGTCACAATTTAGGTCAGCCTGAAACTTGCTCTAAATTGCCATAAAAACCATCTGGGACTGAAGCTGTAGAGTCAAGTTAGCAGTGATTTCACTACTGCTCACCTCTACTCTGCTGAGGTATCATCACAAGATGGACAGAGGAGCCAGAGTGGACATGCAATTTATTACCAGACAAGACAGATGAAGAGCAGTTTGTAACTTACCAAGTGGGTTCTGCACAATCCTTTGATCTGTGTTAGCCACTCTGTTGTTAACACCTGTGCAATGCTCAATAAAACACTCCCACAAGCCCTTTTTGGTATCTCCAACGTGCAGTCTGTTATATTTCCCGTCGATGATGCAGTGCATAACTCATTTAGAGGGGCATGTGAAGTGTTCATGAATGACAAATTAAGATTTAGTTCAAACATCCCTGATGGGGTCTTGGTGCATTTACCAGGTTTATAGATCTGTTTCCTGGGAACGTACCTTATAAAGTTGCATTTGTGGGTTGTTTATTCAATGAACAAAGTGATCCATTATGTTTTTGTCATTGTTTTAGACATGAATGGAAGGTAGGGAAATGAATACTGTAAATATCTCTTCTTCTGAATTTTCACAAGAGTGAAAGTTGAAGTACAGCAAATGGAATAATCCATTCAGGATTGCGAACTGAAGTAGAAGAGCACATAGTCATGTGCATTTAATTGGGTCCTACTTCTTCCGTCTTGGGAATTTGGACAAACAAAATTTTTCTAAAAATCTTTGGTTGATAAAATGTGGTATGGGAAAACAGAACATGGAGAAAAATTTGTTTTAGTTATAGTTATTTCAGAGGTTGTGAATGGTGATGGGAAGAAAAGATTATCCCCCTTCTTTGAGCAATTATCTGGAATTTCTGTAGCTGTCCAGTGTGGAATGTGGTATAGTGTGGTATACAGAGGGCAAAAAGAACTGTTAGTCTCATAAAAGCATCCCATTTTGATAAAATTCTATTACTATTTTGAATACCAAATAGGTTTTGATAATGTGCCTCTGGCTTCTGTAAACGTCAAAAACTTCCAATTTTTCTCTACTGCTAGCTAGATTTTTGCTAGCACTAAACATCAAAGTTACTAAACAGTGTAAAGAGTTACAGTGGGGAACTAGATTTGGTTTGCAATGTCAGTGTGAAGTTTGGGGGGTTTTTTTAACCAGAATGTTATGCACCTCTGCTAGAGGCCACCAACCACAACTCTTATGATTTCACTCACAGGCTAGCTATCAAATAATTCTCTAAATTAGAACAAAGAAAAGACGTATTGAAAGTTCTCAGCCCCAGAGAGGCCAACGGACACAAGCAGGATGAAAAATGAAGTAGTGGCTTTAATTCTGTGTGGACAAGCAAGACACTTTGTGGAAATCCACAAGAAGCTGAGGGCAGATCAAAGTTCTTTCACCATTGCTGTGTACCACCTTTCTTAAGAAAATTTCTGTATTTGGATCAATTTTCCATGGAGGGCCTCAAGAACTTCAAAATCTTTTACAAAGTCATTTCCTTTGGAAAAATAGAGAAAGACAAAACTTTCCAGGCCCCTTCTTGCCCCACTGAAGGGTGAACACTTACTCTTGAGTGCTTTGGGAATAAATGTGCGTAAATATGCACCCAGCACAGGCTGCAGTAGCACTGAGATTGCTCTGAAGGTTGTGTATTTCACATACACTCGGCACTTCAGGCTTGGCAAGATTCAATCATTTTCCCTACTTCCCTTTCCAGTGCAGACAAAAAATATTCATTGATGTGGGTAAGGATGTGTCAGGAGGCAATGTGTTCATTCCCTCTGCCATGGGGAGTTGTTCTGCAAAGTTGTTAGTCTCTGGTAGCTTAGCTGATTCCTTTCCCTGTGTGTTGCAGGAGCATCCAGAAAAGCTTACAAGATACTTAGGGTAAAACCCTTTCCATTTGCAGCATAATCGTGTCTGGCTCAGGCAAATTCAGTGGATTTAATGTGGTAAAAAAGAAACTTCCTTTTCTGAGCTCTCACTCTCTCTCAAAACAGATTGATCAATAGAGCAACACAGTAAGAGCGAAGACCTGTTTTCAAAGAGGAAAATATCTTGTGAATAAGCCACTGGCCTGAAACTCAAGAAAATGTCTTTGCTTATCACATGTTTGCTGACAGAGAATCCTTGCAAAATGCTGGATTTCCAAGAACAGATTGCTGAACTCCTACTTTCATCTCAGGAAAACTGCAGCCAATAAATCATAAAACCAGAATTACAGAGACTTTGTTTTGGGGTAAAATCAAAACTAGAATTAAACATTCCACTTTCAGAAGATAAACCTCTAATCCTGGAATATTGGGCCAATGAGCCATAGCCAATAAATAAATTTCACCACAAAATAAAGGGCAAATTATTTGGTCCCATTGAGCTGTCAGATTTTTTCCCTTTTATGCACTGTTCCTGTAGAGTCCCATATCCAGAGGTGGCTGTGGTCAGTTTGTTCTCATATTGTGTTTATTCTCCTCCGAGCTCCTGAGAGTTTAGGACATCATCAGGATGAATGCTTAAGAGCAAAATTTTACTCCTTGCTACTGATGAAATTTAAGGGTTAGGTACCACCAGTCTCATTCCAGAAAATACTGGAATGAAGCATGTTGAAATACTGTGCGCTTCAAACCCCTCCTGCTTCCTGCTAAAAGAAAGGTGAAGAACAATAACACTAAGAATACACAGGACAGAGAAGCCTGTATTTACATAATTTACTATTTACATAACTTGGAATTTGAATTTGGTCTGCAGTCAGGAAGGATATTTTTTTCATATGTAAGATTGTTACAGAACTGGGAGGAATTTTGTTTTCCTGGTAGTAAGATAGCTTTTTCCAGAAGTATGTCTTTTAAGAAATGCACTCACAGCTGGCTAGTGTACTGGTGATATCCCTGTCCTCTCCTGATCTCCCTTTGTGACACATTACAATTTTGTGGATGTTGCCTTTAAATAAGTGTAGAGAATACAGGGAAAGACTTTGCAGGTTGTGAAACACAAAATGGGTGTTCTGTGACCACTCGCCAGACAAAATGTCTCCCAGAGGTTCCTGTGACTATGGGGAAATAACGTCCAACATTCCTATGCAGCCTTTAAAAAGAAATTTTGAAATTTAAATATTACTTTGTTTTCCATAATTGCAGCAAACAGCTGTGATCAGCATTCAAGTAGACCAAAGAAAAAGATCTTTCAGTCTTAACATTTTTCCTAACAAGTTAACTATCCGTGACAAATTTCAGATATGTGCTACTCCAGTCCTCTCTTAGAATTCATTCCATGCTGTGGATTTTAAACTTATGCTGTCAAATTTAGTCATATTGTATTTTACAAGAGATTTGGTGCTTGTTTGCTTCATTCTTCTAACTCAGGCTCACTCATTCTTGGAGATAGCCTCTTCCGTCAAAAAAGGAAAGGAGTGTGAACTTTTTGTAGTAAGGGTCTCTTAGGCATCACTTTAAAGACAGATGCAGCAAGAAATTTAAAATTACATAGGAAAAAAAAAGAGTCTTTGATGATTCTCCTTAATAAACCAAAATGGCTTGGTTCCAAGTCTGCAAGGACTCAAGTTTTGAAAGGTCTGTATTTTGAGCTTTCTGTGTTCCAATCCATCACAAACATGGAGCCCAGAGTGATGATCCACTGCAAAATACTCATTTCTGGGGACACGAAAGATAGGTGCCTCTGATGAGAGTTGTATGAAACCCAAAAACCTTTCCTGCAGTGGAGCGATTGCTTAATATCCTACTAAATTATACTCCTGCCTCTGAGTACGACTATTAGAAATGATCCTTAAAGATATTTGGAGACTATGGTTTACGTGTAAGGCAAACAGATTGCATTTGTAACATTTAACACACAATAACGATAATAAAACACACTGACGTGGGTTTTCTCTGTAAACAGTCTCTTCTGAAGATAGAGCCAGTGAAATGTTTTGAGAACTTTGACATTTATAGCTGTATTTATAATCTCTTTTGGATCATTTCCTCATGGAATCACATGTTTGTGTATTTTAAATTCTCTGGAGAAATAAAAATGTTTAAACAAAATAATGATGTGATAGGCACTTTATGAGGGCTTGTTCAACACGCGCACATGTACAAGCAAGGCTGGGTTTGTTCTGAAGTCAGTGAGTGGGAGTTTTGGAAGTGGGTATCAAGGAGAGAGCCTCTTCACTGGAATGATTAAAAAGAGAGGAAAAAAGCAAGAATACCCAGGCCTGCCACAGAAGATGGGACTTGCTGTCTGAGAAGCAACATGGCAGTCGTTAGCTTGCTGTACCAATATGAAAAAGAGGTAAAGAGAAAGGAGATACACTTACGTTCATATGCATGCATATGCCTCGACATGTGTAAATGAATTCACACTGGCACACATCACATAGGCACTTGTATTAGTGCGTAATTCACAGTAGATAATTTATTTGCCAGTCTTTCTACTAATGGCACATACGTGAGCAGACTGCTTTTTTTCTAAATGTGATTCTCATACCACAGAATAAGAGGAGGCTTTAACTGTATAGTGAAAGCACAGGTATTTAGTGTGAATATTTGACACTGGATGTTCAAATTCTGGTTATGTCTCTTCACTATTATGGACCACAAAAATCACATGGTTTTTTCCTATTTCTACATCAACACCATCATAGTAAAAAGTAAAAATATTGGTTTAATAGAAAAAAAAAGTGAGAACTATTTCCAAAGGGAAAGTACAGATGAATAGGATTAGACTTGTATAAGTTGGATAATTTTTCCTGGGCACCCCAACCTAACTTAAGGCATCATTCAGCTGCATGGTTAGATTGTCACCCATGTTCCTCAGCCCACAAGAAAGAAATCAGTCATTACAGCAGGAGACAGAGAAACTGCCTGCCCAAATTCAGGAACAAAAAGCCCTGGGAGGCCTGTGCCAGTATTGCCTTCAGCATAGCTATGTCTTCACAACCCAGACCCGTATCGCCTGTAGAGTCTGGTGGAGGGGGATTGAATGCCACATTCCAAGAGCAATCACATATCTCAGTTCTTCCAAAGTGCTAAAAAATTGTATAAGCACAGAGAAGCAAGTTCATTTTTAAACTCAAGCAAACGCTCACCCAGAATGTTTTACAATGCTCAGTTTAGCTTTCTCTTCTATTTTTTTTCATATTCAAACAGTATCACAAGCGTGTCAGGAGTGTTTCTAAAAAGAAAAGAAGATACAAAGAGCTTGTGAGCCCTGGAAATTTTTTTCTATGTCAGCTTCAAAATTCTCACCAAAGCTGTGTAAGAAGCTCGCTAGAACAGCACCAGATGCTCAAGTGTCTTCACTAGTTGGAAAATGATAGCAATTCAGGAGCTACACATAGCTCCCATTGAAGTCAGTGATATCAGATCCCCACTGATATAAGGAGTCACTGGATGAAACCCCATCTTTGTTAAATAAGTTTCCCTGTCTACCAACTAGAGAAAAAAAAGTAGATATGGTTGGAAATAGAGGCTGTTCCAGAAGGAATACTGAGTTTTTCAAGTCTAATAGATGCTCTTGTAATACAGACCTTTTCTTCTGGGGATTTCAAAATACTTGGAAAGACAGAACTGTTTGCAACTCTTCCCTGAAAAATAAAAAACTCAACTGTTTTTTCTCTCAAATGTTGATTTTGCTCTTGGTCCTAGCAGCAAATACATATTTTGTTCTGTGGTATATAGTGAAATCTAGGAAAACCTCATATAGCAGAGGAAAAGCACACAGATTCTGGGACAAAATGTGTCATTATTTAGCATATTAGCACCTGAATGTGTCTTATAAGACAAGAATTGCTTTAGCCCTGGCTTGTGGATGAAGAAGAATTGTCACTAAGAAGTAGTTCAAGGAATGGAACAACTTAAGCAGAGATCTCTGGGGAAGGGAAGAGAAAGCAGAGGGTAGAAGTCTAGCATATAAAGCTCATGTAAATAAAGCAGTGACCTTTACTTCAGACACAGTTTCAAGTCCAGCTTTCTCTCTTAAGTAGAAGTAGACAAAGGTTGGTGGAGAGGTTTATTCCCCTGTGACCCATGTTAGGCCCATCAGACATCCCAAGGGAAACTATTTGAAAGGTCACAATATAGCTGCTGGCTATCTTTTAGCTGTGGAAGGGCCTCCAAACTTCACTATTTATAGAGTCCTCCTGATGATTGAAAACTATCATTTGTTGTTGATTTTGACCTCTTAACAAGTTCTCATCTGGGTTCCAGAACGTTTAAAGACAAGGGAATTCCATACTGAGCCAGAATGAGCAAGAAGACAGCTTTTGGCAATTGCTTGTCAGCTATATCATGCTAAGTACTTTTTGCAGTCTGTAAAACAAAACCATATTCCTCCTCTAAACTACTCTGCTGCCCCACTACATGTATTCAGTTAGTGAAGTTCCCAGTTACTCCTTAAAAAATAGACCCAGAATTTTATAACAGATTAGAAAATCCCACTGTAGTTCTCAGAAAACTGCAGGAACTGTAATTGTGTAAACAATGTCTAGGTAAGAAAAATAATTCCTGTGACTCATGAAGGCAGTGAGATATTTAATATTTTTAGATGGCACACCACAGGCTTTAAAGAAGCCTACATACACCACTATCCACTAAAAAGGTATTTTCTGAAATCTTTTCTCCTTCTCACCATGCATCAGATTTCTTTTTTCCCTCGTGTATTTTCTCTCTTACCATTCTTTCTCCCATTGCGTTCATGTTCCTACATCCTTCTTTTCCTTCTCCTTATCTGTTCATCCACACCAAGGATCTGCTACAGTAAATTACGTATTTTGGCAGAGAACATGCAGTAGGCTAAAAGAAGATGTGTCCCTTTGTTCTTCTTTTGGCCAGATCTATGTGTGACTAGTGGCTTGGAGATCAAAACCCCAAAACACTTTCCATAAGCCACTAAACTGTATGCTGTTTTTATTAGAGATGTAAAATGTCTCAGTATTGCAAACTTGATTCTCCAAGCCCATCCCTGACCAGAAGAAAATATCCCAACCTTTTTTAACTAGAATATATCTACTTAAGTGTATCATAAATGACTGAACTAAGTGAATCAATAAGCAAGGGGGGTTTTCATTTATGGATAGAAAGAACTAATCGGTAGTAATATGATTGTTCTCTGTAGAAAATGGGTAAGGTATAGAGTGCTGCTGTGGAGATGTAGGCAGCATTAGTCACTGTCAATATTCTCAGAGAGTTCTACCCATTGTGATGAAGCTTTATAAATCTTTGTCATGTCTTCAGTGCAATAGACACACAAATCTACTTACAGTTCAGGTAACATATTAACATAAATAGCCAAGCACCAAATAGGATATCTGACAATTTCCTTTTAGGGATGGGGGTTAGATTATTAGGTGATATTGTGCTGTATTATCTTCTGGTTTTTTCTTCAATGATCAGCATATACAAGGAAGAAAAGCAGATTTAAGAGATACTCATGGATGGTATTAAAATTAGATTGAACATTAAAACAGTATGCATCATTTAAATATGAAGACCCTGTCTTTCATTTATTAGAGGTGCTTTTCACCTGAATCCTTTCTGAATGTTATTCAAATAACATGCTTTTTCCTTAAAGATATTTATTGTATCCAAGGTGATCATACTCTTATGAGTTCATTCTGGGTCTGACCCACTTTAGTTGCCAACTGACACAAACCTATTGACATTACATAAATTCACACTAACTGATGCTTTGGTCCCTTCTCATCCAGGGCTTGGATGCAGTTGTCTCTTTTATTTCTACAGCAATCATGTCAACGTCTAGGAACTGATGCCCAAGAGGTATAGGAAAATAACTGGTCTGGTCTAAGCTATTTTTGAGTCATATTGTAGAATGATTAGATTTGGTTCCAATTAGTAACAGTCACAAGTGCTGTAAAAATCCACCTACAGTGTCAGTTCAGGGTTGAGACAGGCCTCTGTTTTACATTGGCATGTTGATTAACTCTTTCTGTCTCCTCTCTCCAGCTCTTGTCTTTTCAGGCAATGCTACCCACACCTTACACATCATGAACTGTCATCAATGGGGCACTTGTCACTATGAAAAGGAGATGAGCTTGTAAGTCAATAAATTCTTTTCAGAGTATAGTGAGCGTCTGGCCCATCTGTCAACAGCACACAGTGTATATTTCTGAGTTCCTGTTCATTGTAAAATATTATTTTAGCAGATGTTTCCAGAGGAGGAGGGATTTGACCCATTGTCCCAACAGGCCTGGGATAAAGACATACAATGATGAAGAAACATGAGCTAAGAAAAGTAAATCTAGGTAGACATTGTGATTGCTCTCTGGGAGGGGGAAAACAAGTAAAAACAAAACAACAAACAAAAAGAACCCTACTCCTCAAATATTTGCTTCATTATGATCCTTTAATATTTGAGGCCAATATATTGGAAAGCAGCTATTTGATTCAGGACTTAAATAAGATGCAGTGATAAATAACCAGAGTAACTGTGCAGTGAATACATCAAACTGTGTGCATGCAGAAGAGACACAGAGAGAAAAAAAGTGTGTTTGTACAATTATACTTATGCCCAAAAGTAATTACTGAGTGGCCTGCACTCTGGTCTGGAGGACAAAAATAATCATGTATTTTCCCATAAAAATAACAAGGTAATTACTACGTAAACACTATGTCTCTACATGGCAATTACTGCAGGCCAGGTTTTGATCCCCCTATTCATGCTGACTGCTGCTACCAGGCGAACTGGCCCCCATCTCCTTGTACCACAGCAACTATTTGGGAACTGTGTACTGAGTATGGGTAAAGGTGACAGCCTTGTGTAATTAAATGGTCAGTGAGCAATTACTGTGAGAGTACAGCATAATGGAACACTGCAAAAGGATCTCTAAGCAGAGGACCAAAAACATTTAAATACTGCATTATTACAGTCAACCTGTCCTGCTTCCCTTGCCAGTAAAAAGATTTCCTTGCCTCATTTTTTTGTTCCATTTCTATGTCCCTTTTAAACAATTCTTGAGTTAAAGAACAGAACCATAACAAAACCACAGAAGCCAAAGGTGCATAAGAAGGGGTACATTCATCTCTTCACAACTCTGTTGAGCAGGTACATGTATGCTGGTACAGTCATCTCTGAGCAGAAGCCAGCCCTGTGCCAGGAGCAGGAGGAGCACCAGCCAGCAGAGGTGGGTGGCATGCAAAATTTTGAATTCCAGTCTGATTTCTGAAAGCTGTTCCAACTGCTGTGTGTCTTGGTTACCCAGCCACAAGATCAGAATATGTTTATTTTCTTTTTTGTCTGGGATGCTATGAGAGTGAAATCCATTGTTTAAATGTCAAGCACTGAGGAGCTGCAGGGACAAGGATGTCATCCATAGAAAGATTCTTCTCAGTGATCCTCATATGTATTCATTTGAGCTTTTCAACGCTTGTGTAAATACTGTGCCTCTGTTTTTATTTGATTGCATTTGAGGATCTCAAAGCATTGTAAGAACTTCAATGATCTTGGTGATACTGTTCCTGCTCTTGTTAAAATCAATAACAACACACCCTTTGATAGTAGTAGCAACACAGTCATGCCACAGGCTTTATAATATGCTGAGGAGAAAGGTATATATCCCATGTGTTTTCCAGTCAAAAAAAATAACATGTTTTTCCTTAGGAGCAACAGGAATGGAGAAGCTTCTTGGAGATTGATTATGTTGCTGCCAAAGCAAGTGGAATTGTACCTGTTGATGACAGAGGTGTGCCTGAATCACCACCCTCTGCTCCCTGTGTTGGGGTATGCAACAGTGGTCAGTTGTCACAGAAGATAAAATGAACAACCAAGAGCCCAAAACTTCTTCGTACAGAACTGAGACATTATAGTGTCTAATTGACAAACTGTCCTAAAAGGTGTTTGTGTTTTCTGAAGCATTCTGTCACAAGACCATTGTCAGGCTTATTATAAATGTAACCCACCAGCACCTAATTGGTATTCCAATATCTTTGAGCTGTGACGTAGAAAGAAAGAGCAGAGCAGAAGACAGTAGCAAAAAAAAAAACAAAACAATCTTGTCATGGTCCTAGAGTGGTAGGGCAAATGCCTGTTTCTATACTGTACATGCATAAACAGCTCTTTCTCAGCTGCGATTTAATGTTGCTATACCTTTGATTGCAATTACATTGAATCACATTGCAACAAATCTTTGTAATGCCAATCCCATCTTTCCACCTCATTGACAGCTCTGGAGATGCATCTGAAATTCATAGTAGCCTCATAGCCTATGGCAAGAGAAATCCATGCTGCTAAAATTTTATTTTAGAATTCAAGCTGGTTTCTCTCAGCCTAGGATGCTCTGGTTTTAATCTTTTGCTGCCTAGCACAGTGTATCAAAATAACCAGCCAATATTGTTAAACTGTCAGGGGTCCTCACTGCTGCTGAATTTTACCAGTATAAATAAATATTGCAACTTAAGGAAAAAAAACATCCCTCTGGACAGAATTTTTAACATTAATAGAATTAAAAGGAGAGTGAAATTGTATATAAACTTCAGCTTGACAAGAGCCTTCTCCTTTCCTTTTTTCTTCTTTTTTTTTTTTTACAGGAAGAAAAGGCTTGAGTGGAATATTCAGGCTGATTTACTGCTCAGGCTGATAGGGACTCCAGGCTGGATCCCAAAATTTGAACACCGTTCAAAGGGAGAGATATTTAAAAATCCCAGAAAAAGAGATATTTCCAAATTAATGGCATTGCCCAAATGCCTTGGCTCCTTGCACCCCACCAGGAAGGTTTATTATTTTCTGGTAAAATGTTGCTTGAATGGGGAGTGGTAGTCAGTGATGCGTCAGTGCTGCTCTTTGAAGACATTAAAAAGCTGAATGCACAACAAAGAACAGATGTTCCAGCATGCTTTATTTATGCACCCATCAGCAATCTTCCAATGACCACAAAACACAAGCTTTTTTTTTTTTTTTCTTTTTACTCCTCACAATATTATTTTCTGATCAACTCACACTCCATTTTTCCTCCAGCTGAAGCCTTACGTGAATTGGGGGGGCTGTGTGGGTGCGTGCACGCGTTTGTGTGCGGGTGTGTGTCTGTGTGTGTGCATGTGCCTGTGCATGAGCATGTGTGTGTGTGCTTGAAAGTCTGCTTCCATCAAAAGCAGGCTTCTATTGAACTGTCGAACAGGTGTGGATTCTGCAATTAGATCACATTTCCGAGAGAGAGAGACACTGAGGGTAATAATGGCGGTGAATTCTTCATAGTCAGATGCAGCACCATAGCGACCAGTAACAATGAAGAATAATAGGTATTAGTATTAGGGTGATTATTTTTAGTTTATAGAATCATTTGATTGAATACTGCCATAAGGCACCGTTAACGTGTGCACAGCGCTTGCCAGCTGTAGAGCAAACTTGTTTTACTGGCACTTATCTGAAATTCTCATCTCTCCCCCACCCTCTCTGCTCACAATTGGAATGAAAGTAGCGATTAGGAAGTGAGATGTAATGCAGATTAAATGTTATGATGGACTAAGATCCTGATAGGTTATTAAAACTCACTTGCATTTGGTGTTTTAAAGGCATAGTGTTTGCATATTTTTCTACCGGTCTACATCTTTTGGAGATGAAACAAAGGGAACGTTTTAAAAATCCACTCATAACCAGGAGGCTTTTTAATAGTGAGTTTCCAAATTTATGACCTTCCTGTTTGTGTTTTACACCTGTGTGTTGTAAATATATATTAAGTATGGAGCAACTGTGCTACCAGTAACCATGGATGTGATTTAAACAGAGCTAAGGCCTCTGCACTGCAGTGGGCCAGATCCTCAGCTGATGTAACCTGGCATCTCTCCACTGAACTCAGAGGTGCTACATAAAGTTGTACCAACAGAGGATCTGCAGTGAGGGGAGAATGACAGCCTTAATTTGGAATTTCCCTGCATCTGTTGGTATAAATCAGAGGCCTAACATTATTGTCACATAATATTCTGGTGTAGCAGAGGTGCTGTGAATTTTTAAACATAGAGAGAACTGTTGATCTATTGTTCCTCTCCCACCCTCCTCCCTCCCTACTTTCGGTTGCCATTGTAAGGAAATAAGAATATTGCAGCATTGGACAACATGGAAAATTCTTATCTTCATTCTTAATAGATTTTGATAGAGATATGTTTTCTCCTTAGGCACAGAACTTGGTTCTTTAGAGACCCTCAGAAGAAACATAGTTATTCCTTTGATGTCACCTAACATCATAAATATGCCGTTATTCCTTCTGCAATAATAATTACTATTAACAACAGTAGTAGAAGTAGCAATATTTGGTAACATCAAAAAAGCATGCTCATGGCTTCATCAGAGAGGTGGATGTTGTAATCTATTTCTTGTAGACTAAGTAAATAAAGACTAAGTCTCACTCAAAGACTTAGCATGCACTGCGTAAATACCACATTCCAATTTCAGTTCTCTTTTGTTGTTAATTAGAATTATTTTTTCAAAAACCATTAAAATTATTTTTTAAATGCCTTCAATGTTAGATCATGGTTGTTTTATTTGCATTTGAGCCAAGGAAAGAAGAAGGGCGTTATTACTCTTTTCCTTGACGTTATGAGAGTGTCTATGCAGATGTTGCAACACCAACTTTTCTGTATGATTCTGAATTGCAATCATACTGTGCATTGACATACTGTTCCATTTATTCATCTGATTGAATACTGCCACAAGGCACAGCTAACGTATGTTAACAGTGCACAGTATGCATAGCCTGGTGCTCTTACTTCACAAAAATGCTAGCAAATACAACAGTGGGTACAAACTAAAAGCCACGCTCTGAATTTTGGCAGAGGTTGGCGTAAAAACACCTCCAAAAGTTACATCCTGTGATGTAAATCTCAGTATGCCTTACACAAGTCACAAAAACAGCAACGGGAATCTGTAGCGTATGTATGCACACATAGCGTGCACTGACACTGTAATAAAACCACTATTGAAAATAGTATTTCACATGTGTCTTAGTTTCTTTCTGTATACAAACGATTCAGATTTTTTCTGTTAATATTTTCTCAGGTTTTTGTTTCAGTGTTTGGGTTGATGGTTTGAAAAGCACGGTGCTAACTCCACTACATTTTTTTTTCTTTACGCTCCTCAAAAATATGCTATAGTAATTTAATATGCTTTAAAATTTCAATGCTGATGAGGAGTTGCATGCCATTTTTTAGCCCACTGAACAAAAGGCTTACTGAGTCACACATAGCCTATTCAAATAGGAAATGCAGATGCCTGCTAATTTATCTTCTCACATAAATTCCGTTTACCAATCCATACAAGAATTGCCCCCATGTCTTTGTAGTACTGCAACCAGAACGGATGCTGTCACTCAGGGGGGACATGTGACCATTAGTGCCACCACCTTGGGGAGCTCTTTAGCATACTGTCCTCCACTGCTGTAATTAAAACTAACAAGAGCAGTCTACAAAGGAAAATAAGAAAATGCAAAGAGAGAAACCTGCATATTACAGCTTGCTGCAAGCTGTAGAAAGGAAGTTGGGGAAACATTCCTATACGTTCCCAATATGCAGAGGAAAGCCAGATTTCTACAGAGGTTACCAGTGAGGAGAAAAATAAATACACAGACAAGACAGACCACTCACTTCATAGGAAGATTATTCCCAAACCATTAGTTTAAGAACACATTGGTTAGAGAAAAATACCCATTTCTTAAAGGAAAAGGAGAGGAGTGCTTTTGCACTGGGAGGAATAAATCGAATCAAAATTCCAATATTTATTCCCTTATGTCAAAAGGGGATGCTAAAGAAGAAATTAGATATTACACCTAGGGTGGGGCACATTCCCCTGGGAACAGTTTAGACACTGAATATACAGTTTGAGATTGACCACAGCAACCCACATATTTATTTTAAATTCTGTGAATAGTTTCATTTATAGAAAGACTCAAAAATAGAAGATGAAGTAAAAGCTCTTAAGATTCACTGTTTTAAAAAGCAATATTATGCAGTTCTGCTTGGAACATTTTGCTTTGAAATTTAGCAAATGAGAGCTCTAATGGATCAAAAATGCACAAAATAAAGATAAATTTTATCCTGGATTAAAATGAAGTATTTTTTATTTTCCAATTCATACTTAACAACGGGAGAACACATCTGCATCTGGTCAGCTGGAAATAGATTTTTACTCCTGGTTTTGCAACTCAGCCTCCGAATCAAAACTCAGTTCTTTGCTTATGATTTGACTTAAAGGCTTGATTTAGCACACAGACTTTCAGAAATGCCCAGCTCCCAGATCTCTTCGACCAAGTGGTTATAGCTTCACCTTTGAAAGCAAAGGATAGATACAAGATCTGATGGGCAGGAGAAGACAAGTGGCAGCTTGTGTTTGCCCAGCTTAAGAAAAGACCCAGTTCCACTGCCACGATGAGGAAGATCTGCAAGGCCAGAAAGCAGCAATGCAGCAACAAGCTTCTGAAAGCAACAGTTCTGCTTAGCTAAATCTTCCATTTCCACCCTATTCTGTCAAAACGCCTTTGGGATTTGGCACAGGCACAGTGGTTATGGGATTAGTAGGGAGTACCTTTGAGAAATGGTGTTTTATATAGAACAGGTGATATTTCTCCTCTAGTGACAGGACACCTATCCCCCATACCTTCTTGCAGACCTAATTCTCACAGTGGTTTTTCACCACAGCCCGATATATGAAAGCAGATGGATAAGTCTGTAAAGAGTTCACATGGAGGAAATGGAAGCACTTGAAGGATGAATGACTTATGACAGGCACTTAAGATCTTGGCTGATTTAAAGAAACTTGTCATAAGCCAGATCCCTGAGAACCACTGGGCTGTCATCACTGTCATCATGGTCAGAAGAGTGCTGGGCTTTCAGCACTCTCCAGATCCAATTTGTATATGTTTGGGCAGTGACATATATTTATATAGCACAGGGTAGAAGGAAGGCAGCTGAACACCAGCATCCCTTCAGTATCAGTGCCCTATATCACTGCCCAAAACTCAATAACAGTATGAAAATGCAATTGGTGGTGGTGATGGAGAAAGGACATGGGGAGGAATAGAGGGAAGGAGGTGGCTAATGAAAGATTAGCAGATCTCATGAGATGGTGTGTTTTCAGCATTACACCATCCTCAACACCAGTTTAGGGTACCTGGACAGGAATATGGAACCAGACCTCACTGTAGAGGGTCCCTAAGGAATAAGGGGGAAAAGGAGAGGTGTATGGGGAGCGCACTATGGCACAGGCCAGGATGCCTGTGGCCACAGTGGAGCTGAAGTTCCACTAGAATTTCACCCCTTCAGCTCTCTCTACCATATTTTAAAATAATCCCTTTAAAGAAATAAGCAAAAAGGGTCCCATAATTCTAGGAAAAAGTGTATTTGTTAACTGTTTCACTTTTTTTTTTTTTTTAATGGAAATGTATGAAAGTAGAAAAGAGAGGCTGCCATGATGTTTTTTCTTGATGGAAAATAGCATTGTTTGATAAGCCTCATTGCTTTGCTGGTGCTTAGAAAATTAATTCCTTCTAACTCACAGATGAGTTGACCTTTGGCTGAACCAGTCTGCTGTCATTTTGGGATTCCATTTTTCATTTATTTCAGGACAGATTCTACCATCTTTACTTCTGGTACCGAGTGCTTTACCTCTCATGATGTCCCATCAAAAATATGCTACTTAATGTCAGTAACTAGACTTCTTAGTTGTTATTTTGAGAAAACACTGCTTTAATTGCTAAGCAGTTACTTTCTCATTCTAAAACAGATCTGGGTACCGGTGTCTACAGACATGCTTGCACTTTATCTGCTACCTCTCAAAATAACTTGATGCAAAAATGTGCTCTGTGCCCCAAAGGACTTGTAATTTGAATTGAATATTGAATACTAAAGGCAAATCAGAAAAAATAGGCTGAGAAAGGATTGGGTCACAGCAGTGTAGATATATACCTACTTTTTTGCTACATACAACATTATTTTCCTCCCACTCAGGTAAAACATGCATGTGCAGAAGGCACCAAAGGGAGCAGAAACATGGGAGAGTAATGGAAGTAAGAAAACATGGTGAAAACAATGTCAAAAGGAAATGATGATGACATCCACCACTGTGAGAAGAATATGCTGTGAAGTCAGATAAAAGAGTTTGCCTGTTTGAAGTCAGAGGTGTTGAGTAAATATATTTAATAAGAGCATGAGATGGAGCAGCAGTAAAATACTTGATAAACAGACAATACAAGCCACCTGGCACTTTAAAATCCCTTTATAATTACATTTATTTCACACTAATAATAAAATATGTAGAAATGATCTATATTATTTAGGCTTCTGATGTATCATTTGCAAAATCATGTAATACCCAAAAAGCTCTGCCATCACCATGTCATTTGAGAAGTAGCTTTTAGCATCGCCACACATTGTTTTCACAGCTCGCATTATTAATGTGATCATCCTCTAACAGCTGTCTCATGAATCAACACAACCTGACTCCCTGGCAATAAAAGTGGTAATCCCGACCTGTCACCATTTCACCTTCACCACCACAAATTTGGATATCATGTGCGTGGCTGCTGTGCTGTGCAGTGCAGGCAGGCGCCGTGTGCATGTACACCGTGTTTGTGATGACAGAAAAGTCTGAATCAATAAATCCATTCCGAGGAGACAACAAGGAGGGGATTGCCATGAATGTATGTGTATTCACATTTAATGTTCCCCTATCATGCTAATTTCCTGTACATGACCACAAAAGTCAAATACCTACAAATATAGTAGAAAAGGAGGCCTGTGGGCTCTGTGCAATAGATCCAGTCTGACACAGAAGCACATACTCTTTTTACTAGCAAGAACTAAACTTAAATCTTACCAAGGATGCAGAAATTTAGCTCTGATTGCTATTTCCAGAATATCATTGCTGGACTCTACAAAAATCTGGATTTTGCAAATCGTTTTTGCAGGGAAATGATGAGATACTCAGTGGGAAAAAAAAAAAGGAAATGGAGAAACATAAGAATTTCTTAGAGTCAGTGGAGAGGCCCTGAGGCAATAACACTTTTTTTTAAATTTGGATGAAGAAAATACGTAAACTTTTTTTTTTCCCACTGAGAGACAGTATGAGTTCTGGGAAAGCAAAAAAAATCCAGTCCAAGAATACTCAGAAATTGTGAAGGTGCCTGGGATAAAGGTTTTGCTATGTATGCCTAGGATGGAGCATCCTGTATGTCAACTGATGTTGGTTTATTCCATTTCCATACTGAGTCCTCTGTCACTTACAGGATGAAATAGTAGGTCATCCATATCAAGTTCCAAATTTTATTTATTCAGGAGCAGTTAGGTTTTATGATTTAAGGCTCTTAATGGGTGCTGGAAATTTTTGCAGAAGAAAAATGATTGATGAGCTGTAAGGAAATGTATTGCTTTATAGGCAATTTGGATTTTTTGTGGAAAAGGATCCAAATAATTAATATAATCCCCTACCTGTAAAAATGGGGTTTGAAGTCAAGATATATGATACCCAGAGGTGTACATACCTGCATAAACTGACAGCTTTTTTCACAAAAAACCCAAGCCAAGCTGTTTTTATTGCATGAGGAGCACCCCAAAAGTACCCAGTCCCAAAGAGACACCTTTTTTTTGGAAAACAATCAGTGGTGTTTTTTCAACTCTGTTGTAAAAAGAAATGAAACAAGAGCAGAGCAATGAAAGAAAAATGAGAAGACAGTGGGCTTTCCCTATGTAATATTAAATATTCTCTCTTCCTTTCCTCCTCCCCCCAGCCAGCTAAAGCAACTGGCAGGTGCAGTATTGCTCTGCAGATGGACCAGGAGTGGCACACATACAGTTATATATGCCTGGCACACTGGTATTTGCCGCTTTACACCACACGCCAGCTAGCCAGGCAGTAGCCAGGTTTGAGAGGACATCCCCAACAGTTGTTGCGCATGGAGAGGAACCAGTCTACTGGCAGTACACTATTAACCCTTCTCCAAAAATAGACTGTGCACTTAAGCCAGGGCAATAATTCTCATTTCCCCCCAGTTTTTCACTCGCACTCTTTCTTTGTCTTTCCTTCCTTGTCATAACTACAGTGGATTTTTTTTTTTTTTTTTTTTTTTTTTTTTTTTTGGGTGGGACAAGTCAGTACAGGTGATTCTACAGCACTGAATTCCTCAGAACTTTATACAGATTTCCTAATGTTCTTCTTAGTCTCCCAATCCTAAATCAGCTCTTTTTAGGTTGGGAGTGGGGGAGAATAAAGCTGGTGGAAGGGGAGACCTAAATTTGCTCATAAACTAACTCACAGACTAAAGCACGCAAGCCCAGGTAAAAAGCCCGGAGGTCTGGCTGCTGCTTCTTCAATAAGGTGGCACACAAAAATCAAGGACGAGCTCCTCACCCAAGGGAGCTTTCCCTGAGCTGTCTTGTTGGGTGGGCAGGTGGAGGCAGAGAAGGAGAGCGGGGACTCCTCGTATGTTAAATCCATGTATAG
>VWZT01015868.1:130546-145546 GCA_013397055.1 Pachycephala philippinensis
GAGTAAAACAGAACCTTCGAGAACATATACATATTAATCAGTGAGGATGAATATTCATAATCTTATGCATAAAACAGGGAGGGCAAAACAGGAACCAACTACAGAAAAATATATAAAACACAGAACTGGGGGTATGTGGGCTCTCACCCTAACTGGGAGTGAGAAATAAGGCTTAAGCCTTGAGGCACCACTACTTGGGTTTGATGTTGTCCTTAGTGGTCTGGGTGGCTTCAAAAATCTGCACCGCCAAAACAGACCACCTTTATAGAAGGTTTTTGGCATCTAAAGAGGCAACTAATTATTTGGTAGGACTTACAAAACCATCTAAACATTGACTGAAGGATCAAAGTTTGTGTGAATCAGACAGATTTACAAAATCATTGTGCCTTATTTTGCTTAAAATCTCATCCAACGCTCTTCTTAATTTCTGTCATTTTCAAGGGCGGGAAAATTGCTGCTGTGTGCATCTGTGAAAATATTGTGGACTAGGTTCTGCTAACAAAGGCACTGGAAAACCAATGTCACCGTCTCCCTGCTAAGTTCTTCATCCAGTGGAAGCCCTGCGTGGTGGAGAATCAGTGGACCAAGTCTCACAGCCACTCCACTCCCCACAAAGGGTGCAACCAGGAAGAAAGTACATTAATCCAGCAGGGACGTTCACAGGCATCTTAAAGCAAACTGACGTTCCCTTTATGTGACATGCACTCTTTGGAAAAACGAGTTCTCTAGACAGAGAACTTTTTAAGGAAACATACCATCAAAGCAGGCTTCATCCAGTCTCGAGGCAGGAGAGATTCTGCTCAAAAATAATTACCATTACAATTTAAAAAAAAAAAAAAAAAAAGAAAAAACACAAAAAGTTTGAACATAGCAATAAAAAAAAGAAGAAGACAAGTACAAAATTGGGTTCCCTTAAATCCTGACATTTATCACACTGTGGGATTTACTTTTACTGCAGTATTTAAAGGATTTCCTACTCTTAGACTTGGGAATACTGCAAATAGCACAGTAAATTTGACTACTATGAGCAGTAAATGTCAAGATTTTAATGGTGCCTACTGTATGCCAGTTGGTTAGAGAGTCACCCATATGTGTTAACATGGAAGATCTGATTCTGCCCTCAGTTATGTCTGTGTAAACCAGGAGTGAGGGCACTAAATTCAAGCGAGTTACCATCACATGAAACCTATGTGAAATCAGAATCCAGGTCTGTATGTCAAATCTTGTTTGGAAGAAAAGCATTGGTCTAAATCAGTTCTTTCCAGAAAAAAAGAAATCCTTGTCCACATCAAAGGACTAGGATGGGACCTCAGGATTCAACACTCAGTTCCCATTGCAGGGGTGCTAGTCACATGGGCAGAGATTGGCTATCACTTGTTTTGCATTTATGTTTCTTGCAGATATGAAATCCATGAGGGCAGAGCCGATGGTCCTTCTGTCAGCATAAGACTCCACATCTACACATCATCAATTAGGGTATTAAACAAAAATAAATTAACTTCTACTGTATCCAGACACCTTTTTTTTTCTTTCTTTTCCTTGAGTCTTGCAATACCCCAAATAGCATTCTTGTGCTTTAGGGAAACTCCTTTAATACACCCTCCTATTTCTTTCCAGAAAGCAGCATAAAGCCATGGAGGATACTGCAATAATGTGGAAACAGGTGTCACGGGCTGAGGCTCCAGTTGGGAAAAAAGTGTGCTTAACTCTGCTTAACAGACCAAAGCTCTATTGAATGACAGCTCTGTGAAGGAAAAGAATCTTCTTTTATATCAAAAGGGCTTTTATCAAAAACATCCTCTGAGGCCAACACCAAAGACAAGCCGCTTGCAGTTGACACTTGCAGAGTTGCCATGCAAAGCCACCAGCCCCTTCCTGCAGCCCTCTCAGGACGTCCCACACATTCTTATACCCTGTCGCCTCTCAAGCCAGCAGCCAGCAGCACACACTCCCTGCAAGGCTTCCTTGAGACAATTCACCACAACAAATCTCCAGTCACACTATAGGTAACAATATGGAAAATCATTTTGAAGTATCTTAAACTTTTAAAACATGCTGTGGCTTTCTCAGAGGTGTATTTATTTCTGACATTAAAAAATAGGTGTTAGATGGAATCTTGAGATTTGATTCTCAGTAAAGGATTCCAAAGTTTTGGTACAGCTAACCATGTTCCCTTAGACATACCCCAGTTTTATTACCCAGTAGAGGTTATTTCAGATCCTTCTATTTTCAGTCTGCCACACACTAAGTACTCATCATTTTATGACACATAGTTACATGGACTAAGATAATGGTAATTATATCTCATACTTCAAAGCAATTACCCGGTGAGGTGAGGAAGGGCTCCTTCTTCCACATTCCACAATAGAGTATTTGCAGCATGGAGTTATTCACCTTTCTGAGATGCATTAGCTATTGGTCAGAGTCAGAAGCAAGATACCAGATTTAATGGATTAAAGGTCTGATCCATTATCACACATCTTATAATTATCCAGAAGCATAAGTCTTTACAGTAATTAATCAGTGAGAGATTAGTGAATATTCCCAGTGGGAAGATACTAAGTCTGAGAAATAAGTGTAGTTTGGTGATGTCCTTAATTAGATATTGACTCATTATCCAGAACGCTTGTGTTTTTGGACATGATGGTCACATGCAAATAAAAAAAATCCTATTTTCTTGTAGTCCTTAAAGAATATGAGGTAATTATTCCAGAAATTTACATATGAACTCTATATACTCTGTGCTAGGGGATTCTGTTTTCAGCTTCTCTGCGTGTATGGATGTATTCTTGTGGCTGCTCTGGATTCAGCCAAAAAATGGAGGGGGTGGTTGTGAGCAAGACAGCTGTTCTGCCACTCTGACCCCCAGAGGAACTCCTAATCACAGGAAAAGGGGTCACCAGCCCTGTTATAGGGCCTCGACCAGACTGCCAATGCGTAGATGGCTGGGGAGCCTCAGTGCCCATCAAAGGAAATCTGAAGGACCGGGGAAGAGATGATGAACACATGGCAACAAGGAAAAATAATTCCCTGAATTTTGACTCCTGGCTGTCAAGATCCTGAAACTCCACATGAAGATGCTCTGGGTTTTGTCCCCCCAATTGTCTTCATAATCAGCAGTTGACCTCTGTGAAACATCCTGGTCATGTTCTGAGCACAACAGTCCTGCAAACAGCAGAAATTGGAGCCCAGTGAGGCCTTACTAGTCTCGGTGTAGAGGTGGGTTTTCCTCCTTATTAGTTTCCTGTATCCTAACCCCACACGAGGACTGTTGCACTGGGTTAACTCAGCTTTGGCTTTCCTACTCTCAAGGACTCAGCAGAGAGTCATCTATGTCTGTGCACAAATTCACAAAATCCTGTTTTTCACCCCAGCAGGTAGTGCCTGTGAGGTCTCATTACTATTAGCTCTAGACATGAAGTATGTGTCCTTTTCACAAAAAACAGAAGTGTTCGATCTTTTCTACTGATATCCCACTTCACATTAATTTTATTTGGGATTTTTACACAAGGCAACTCCAAAGAAAACAGGTTTTCATAAGATTTCACAGCCCCTAAGGAGACAGAGAGCTAGAAGCGCGTCTCGAGCCTCCTCCACGCCTTGTCTCACTTGCAAAGAAACGGGCCAACACTGTGATGAGGTCTGTTAAAGGCTCCCTCAGCTCTTTAGTCGCCTCCTCTCATTCCTGACATTGTGTCCCCTTCTGTGTGCGGCACCATCTCACATTTCCTATACTCCAAATAACTTCTCACTCCTCCCTCAACTCCTTCCTTTGAGGAACCTTCCTTCCTTTTTCTCCTCAAGAGTCAGCTCATCTCTCTTCCCCCCCACTGAGCTGTGAGCTTACTGGAACAGGGAATATGCTGTATTCTCAAACTACTCTATAAACATGTTTAATAACAATCTTTTTCAACCCTTGATCTTTCCTGGATGAATCCCACTTAATCCTCACTGAGATTTTTATGAATGGGTTTTCCTTACCCTTTGAGCAACATCTTTTTGCTAATATTTTTATGTCAGCAACTAAGTGGGAGATAGACTGTAGCTGCTAAAAATAAAGAATAAAAGACAAAAAAACGCTAATTACTCAGATCAAAACAAAATCTGGAGAAGTGAGTCATAACTCAAAAGAAAGGGAAGAATGCCTTGCTTTTCACTGGGAAATGAAAAAAAAAAAAACCTACAGAAAATTAAATTCTTCTCCTCCTCTTACACTTGGGAGATTATTGTCATCTTTAAGTTAACCAAACTAGATCATACTGCAGCTCCCACTTCTAGGCTGCAAGTAAGAAATGAAAGATGTCATTAAAACACACAAGTCGCAAGGCAAGAAAGCCAAACAGTTTGAGCTTTACAAATGAAAGGGATGAAATTGCCACAGTACTAAATAAAAGGAAGAATTCAAAGCAAAGAACACAAACTACTTCTGACTATGCAAAGCCAGTAAGATAGTATAACTGGTAGAAGGCTGTCTGCTTGTTCACTGTGCCAGTTACTGAACTAGCATGCACCAAAATAATTTGTAAATAGATATCTATTGCTTTGAGCTCTTATTTTAAGAAAAATTTCAGTAGCATGCTAGCTATAAATACTTCTGGATCCATCCTTGATGCAACTACACTGCAGTATTTGGAAATAAGTCTTTTATGCATTATTTAGTGTTTCAACTGTGGAAAAATACTTTCATAATACAGTAACTTAGATGTCTGAGATAATGCTCATGGGTCAAGTTCACAGATGATGTGAAGAATGATGTAAGATACATATGAGACTTGCCATATCTTACTCTTATGTAGCTTTTCTTAATAAAAATCAACTCTTTCTAAATTACTGATCATTGATTTAATAGCCTTTTATATGTATCTGTATGCATGCAGGCTTTTTTTTTTTTTGCTACTATCAGGTGTGTTATCACATAGGTCTTGTGTCCAAAGCTGGTAAAACATAGTATCGGATGACTTAGAAGTTGAAAAAATTATCAACGTCCATTCAAACGTAAAAAGCAATCCATAATTTAAAAAAATCACTTCTATTTATTATTTATTTAAAAGTTTATGGAATATGACAGTCTCAGAGAGGTGGACTGAGATTAGCCCTTCAAGAAAAATAGTCCACACCTCACAGATTGGTGGAGAGGAGGATAACCAAAGGCTAAATAAACTCACTTAGCACACAACAGCTATACCCATCAGACCATAACATGGACTACATTTTGTTTGTGGGCTATTTACACATGCCATTACTAGACAGAGACGTCTTTCACTTGCTGAATCTCACTCTAGTATGCACTGAGTGCTTTAACTGCTATAGTTACAAATGTTTCCTCCTTCTCTAATGTATTATCAAATTGCACCAATTTTCATAATAAAACCTTTACCCCCATATAAATAGTTTATTCGTGCAAATAACAGAAAGTAGGGAGAATTAAATGGGGATTTTTAAAGAGATTATATACACTGTGAAAGAACAAGGGCATAATCAATTTTTTTTTAAAAATGCTTTTGCAACCCAGCTTACACTTGTTGAATCCAGAGTTTGTTGATTTCACCCTGCAATCACAAAACCTTTCTTTAAGACTAACTTGGGGAGTGCTTCCACAATGGTAGCTTAAATATTAGCTACAGAGAGTCTCCCATCATTGAAAAATACGCCAGTCCTGATGCTCTCCCTGTCCCTTAAGCTCTGTAAAGGATGACAGTTCTGTAGCAAAGAATCTCTAATGCTGCATGAAGGCACAGTGTTCATTCCTGGTAACAGGATGGTCAAAGTCAAAATTTGGAACTACAGACAAGCTGATCCAAAAGGGAGGTGTATAAAGACAGTGCTCAGACGAAAAGGCCAGCCTCAGAGGAAAGCACTATTAATGATGTTTTGAAAGAGCAGAAAGGCTGAGAGTGAACACTGGCCAATCAGTTATATGGAAAGTAGCTGTATAGGATATACTCTCCAACACATTAGTGGAGCAACTGAACAGTTGTTTTATTAAATGATATTATGAACTCTCTGATCATAATCGCAGCTGCTGCTTGTATCCCAGTAGACTAATATGCTCTGTTTTCCCTACTAAGGCACGTTTGGGACAATTGTGGGGGCACACATGGGCGGGGGAAAATTGCAGTGAGAAGATGTTCCAGGATTCCGCATTTCAAACAATATGTTACCAAATATCATGAAATGAAAAATTTTTATTAATTTGGAAGTACTTTCCAAATTAGAAGCAACTTACACAAGATGGAGTAGCTTCCTGACTATATTACAAAACAGATTTGCTCAGGAAAAGCTTTAAAAACAAAACCATGTGGGATACATACCCATAAGTAAATGTCCACAGCTAGGCACCCAGATCACTTCTTTACACACTCACAGGAACACCAGGTACTACAGGTATTTCCAAGAAAGTACCGATTTTGGACAAAGAAAGAACTAGCCTAGTAAAAAAAGGAGGCCACGGCTGCCATTTGCACCTGCCAAGTCATATTCACATCTCGTCATCTGGTAAAGAAATATTCATATCCCAACACAGTTCTCCCACACAAATCTCATTGTATTAGGTCCCTTATGCTTCACTAGCCATTCCTGTATGCCCATATTTGTACATTTATGTGTCTAGCTGCAGTAGACATGCATTCTGGATCATTATTAGTTTTGAAAGGGTTTTTAATTTTAGAAAATGCAGTAGCAAAAATATTGTCAGACTCATATTCCAATTTAAATATTAGAATGATGTCTCATTGTCTTTCAGTATAAAAAAATTAGAAGAGATTATGATTTTTTTAAAATGATGCTACTTTTATATGATATTGCAAAGAGAATAAGGCACTTTCCTTTAAACTGATTTCCAAAGCTATATCTGAGATCTATATCTGCTGTTTATGGATCACAACTAACTTTATAGTCATGTATAAACTGTACTTCTGAGTGCTGTAAGAGGTATCCCCTGTCTCACAATAAAAATATTATGGAACATTATATTTCCATATAGTAATGGCACTCTTATTTTACTAGTAGGAAAGGTATTGTACTAATTTAATTGACTAACATAAAAGTCTCACAAGCAAGATCAATATTTTATATTCTCAACAGTTTTTGTCAATGAAGATTTAATTTCCCGTGCAGAGAAGGTGTTTGTGTAGCTCACGGATATAAGTGGGGTGTGGTCCTTTCTGTGGAGCCCAGAGGTTTTGACTTCCCCCTCACCCCAGTCCCACGAGAGCCTCAACACTAAAACGCAAGTCTACCTGTCAGTAAATAGAGGATTTATTTGTAACCCTATAATAAACTTATCCCTTGATCCAAAATCATATAAATTCTGTATGTTTTAGTTTATGCCTGAACTAAAGATTTCTGACAGCTTAGCTGTGTTGGTTGGGATGTGAAGATAAGGAAACCCAAGCAAAATGAAAAAAAGAAAAAAACTTAGCCTGTTTCACAGGTTGACATAGAAGACTGAGGCTTCTGGAGAAGGTAAATATTACCCTAATCTATGTTGTAAATCTAGAATGGTTGTTTTGATCTTTTTTTACATTGAATGCAAGAATGCAAAAAAACCGTGCAAGTTAGCCTAAATGCGATAATGTTTAAAGACAATAAAATTAGAATGCTGTAAATCTGCAATTATAATCCAGAACCTTGGCACAATGGACAGATACGTGAACTTTCCCTGAACCCAAAACCAAGCGCTACTTAAGAGAAATTTTCAGCAGATCTGGGTCAGCTGCTGATGTTGCGTGGAAGCCATTGGCAGTTTGGTGGCCAGAGCCAGGTTTCACAATGAACTTCCCATTTGCTCAAAAACCACAACTCCCTGAAATTTCAAAGGTTGTAAATTAGAGACAGAACTTCACAAGTCTCTAATTAGACTATAATCTGTCCACAGAACAGATTTATTTACTGTTCTGTTAATCCTTACAGGCTTCTCATCTAAAGGAAAGAAAAATATCCTTTCCACCTGTACTTACAGCCTGCTCCAGAAGTGACACCACGCAGCACCAGACACAGGTTTTCCAGGCTACTGCTGTCATAGGCAAGGAGAAATACCAAAACTCATCAAAGTGTTTTAAAAATAAAGTCAAAGATGTAAACACAACCCCATTTTACAGTGGGAATGGAGAAAATAGTAAGCTCTGAAGCAAGTGAGGTCTGATGGAATTAGATGGGAAAACTACAGTCACTTTGGCCATTTCAGTGGATTGGCTCCTGAGGAGAAGAAACTCCTACCTGTCAAAAGATGCTAATAATAAAAATTATTATAATTATATACATAATTACTTCACACTTATCATTAATATCCAATGCTAATAAAGATGAAGCCTGAATATAATATTAAAATAATGTTGCCATTTGCACCTCAACAGCGTATTTGTTTATCATTCCTTTAATTTTAGAACATACTTTGTGACTCTGAAGGTGGAGATGTGAAAGGAGAGAAGGAGCAGTAGCTGAAGAGCGTCTCCCTTCTCTCCTTTGTGGTACTGTGCTGGTTTGGGCTGGGAGAGAGTTAGTTCTCCTCACAGCAGTTAATAAGGGGCTGTGATCTGGATTGTACTCGAAACAGAGTTGATGATGCAGAGATGGTTTTGTTACTGCTAAGCAGTGAGAGCCAAGGCCTTCTCTATTCCTCCCCCACCCATCAGAGAGCGGGTGGGGGTGCACAGGAAGCTGAAGGGGACGCAGCCAGGACAGCTGACCCCAAATGACCAAAATGATACTCCATGCCATACAGCGCCATGCTCAGCAGATAAAAGCTGGGGAAAGAAGACAGCAGGGGGGCACGTATGGAGTGATGTGTTTGTCTTCCCTGACACCCGGGGCCCCATTTCAGCACAGCCCAGGGTCTGCCAGGCCACAGAGGCCACTGAGCCCGACTCCCTCCATGGGCTGGGGGCCCAGCTGGCCCTGGGCACAGCCCCTGGGCCTGCCAGCCCTGGCAGCACCCTGGCACCCCTGTGTAACCCTCAGTTTGGCATGTCACTGGTGAGCAGCAGGGGAACAGACTTGTTCCTTCCAGACCTGATTTTCCTCCCCTACAACACACAGGCTTTTAGAGTATGTTCAGGGCAAATTCTCCTGCATGAAGGATTTGATTTATGCAGCTACTAAGACATTCACTAGCTCACGACACAACGACTGTGTAAGTACAGTTAACACCTCTACCTAAAAACCCTGGCTTGCCGTTTTTATTCTTCGTTTTTATCCTGACACATCACCCTCACATTTGTTCAGGCCAGGCAGAGGCATCTGTAAACTACCTTTGAGTTAATATGCACACAGATTCTCAACCTGGCTCTTAAAAACTCTTTATACCTATCCTCAAAGTTGTATTTTTGTATTCCTGGACTTGATAAATAGCATGTGTGGTGAGGTGGGAAAGGTGTTCATAATTTCCAGCTGAAGTATTGCCTGGTGAAGTGTCAGCTTGGGTTACATAACTCATATATAAACAGACTTTTTGTGGCTGGTAGGAGAATAATTGGTTCACCTCTTCTATTCCCTATCTCACACAGCTGCATTGGCCTCTTATTTCATTATTCAGTAAAGCTTGCAATGACCACCACATTCTTTACAAAATAGCCTATATAACATTAAGAAAAATCTCATCACTTAAGAAGATAAGGTCAGCATTTAAACCCTAAAAGCTCCTCAGGAAGATACACAGTGTTTATTGGACAACTACGTTATTCTGAGGTTGGTCTAATCTGAGCCTTCAAGGACACTACTACGGGAGAAAGGTTAGTGTGGAGCTGAGCCTTTGGCGTGGGAGTCAGAGAGACTTTTAGCAGCTGCAAAGCTCCAGAGATCCCTCAGCCAGATGCTGCAAAGTACAGTGGAATGACTTTGTGCATTAGGCACGAGAAGGTCTCCTCGAGTACTGGGCAGACAAGTTCCCGTGGATAACCAGTACAGAGTGGCCAGTCAGCTGAGAATCCATGCCTTCCCTTATTACACACTAGTGTTGCCAGACTAACAAACAAAACCCCCAGGTGTTTTAGGTACTACTGTAATAATAAATCATTACAACTTCCCAGGGAATGAAGTCAAGAGGAGTGCCCTGACAGTAAGGATTGAAGGAAAGGCAGCAAGCTTCCTCTGTGAGCTTCTTATTACATGAACCTCTACAATACCATTAGCTGCTCTTGAAGAGTTTCCCTCTTCCAGTCTGTATGGGAGAAGGAAATGTTTACATGTAGGGAGATGGCACTGTCACATGCGAGGTGCACCTATGTGTTGTAGTGGTTCAGCCTGCAGGTACCTCCATCATTTCAGGAAATATTCTAAACCCTTCTGGGACAGGATAGAGAACAAGAGAGAAACAACTAACCATAGCACTGTGATCCCAGGCCTCTGATGAGCCACTAATGACTATATGGGGTTCTTCTTCCTAGCTGAAAGAACAGGTATAAAGGAAATGTTGAAGGTAATGCGCTGCCTGACATGTACAGATGAGAATTACTGCCATAAGCAACCCCATGCTGATACTGCAAAGTGCATATACACTTCACAAACAGAACATTTTACCATGAATCTTTCTGGTCCAACATGTTCAAGACTTCTAAAATCTCCACATATTTATGCATTAGGCTCCTCTATGCAGTCTCATTCTCCTTCCCCGACTTTTCCACATCACTTTCACCTTTTCCTCAGTGCAAAGGAAGGGACCTTTCCCATGCTTTTCAGCCCCAGACTTGTTTCTGGACTCTCTCCCATTCTCTCCTGGATGGAGAGTAAAAATTACTCTTCAATGATAAATAATTATGCTATTATTTTCTTTCTGCTTCTCACATGGTCCTTTATAGGTATAAGACTTGCAGATTTTTTAATTTTTCACTGAGTGTGAAATGAAGGCAATATTTAAATCCCCTCTCCTCTTACTGGAGGTATGAAAGCTAATTAGGGAATATGCAGAACATGTTCTGGAGATGAGCAACATTAAACACATGACTGATATTTGTCTAGAAGCAACAGCAATATCAGTAGCAGTACTGATGGCATGAGAAAGAACATACCTATGTAAAGTGCACACATCTGCATCTACGTAGATACATTCCTAAGGTACTCTGGGTCTGCTCTCTTCAAGTGGGGAGCCTCTCCAGAAGAATAAAGGAGAATTTTTTTGTCATTGAATCATCCCTCTGCTGCATCTGATTGTACAAGTCTTGTACTAGAATACACTGGCAAATTACTAAGAGACAACTTCTTCAGGGTCTTTGTAAATATGACTACTTACATTACCTGAATTTAAATCATAGTAAATTTTCTTACACCCACGTTAAAAGAGTGGATAGAAAAATATCTCCTTCTGTTAACCTTCAGCTTAAAGCTTAATTCTCTGAAACATTTGAGAGAGCAAAATGAAATTGTACAAATGTCTGTGGAATAGGAAATGTAAACAGGAGATGTCTCTGAGGCCAAGAAAATGTGTGGAAAACCCCAAAGTTTCCTGCATCATTTTCTTGTACTGAATAGCATGTATAGTTGGTAATAGGAAATTATTTTCTCATTCAGGTGTCCAATCAAAACTTATGTGAAGTCCCCCTATCCCAATTCCCCAACTGCATCACAGAGAGCAATATAATAAGGCCCCATTGACAAAAATATTCCTTGATTGCAAGGATCGTCGATATCCTGAAAATGAGTTTTCACAACACTAGAGGTGCACTTCAGCTCACTTTGCCAGGTGTTTGCATTGCAGTGATAATTTCCAGCACTGTGTTGGCTGCTGAATATGGCCCAAAATTGAAATCACCCCCATAGGAGTATTCAGATTGCATAGGAAAACCTGGGCAAAGAATAGAACAGACTACCATCACAAAGAACAGAGCAGCACACCCTGAATGCAGGCTGCATCAGAGCAAGCATGCAGGAGTCGTTTTTATAGCTTTATAGCAGCAGAGGCTTCCATATTGATAGACAGGAAAGCTCAGGGAGAATCTCAGAGTCAAGTCTCCTCTCTAGTTCCAATCTGTATTTTAGGGGACTCTGGGGTAAACACACACAGTGCCTCTTTCCTTTTCACTGGGGTGTTTCTACAAATGCTTCCCTCAATCTGAATCTATCTCTGTGCAGGAGTTCAATGTTGACTCTCCATCATCCTAAGCAGCTGGTGAGTCCTGGTCTACAGTTTGCTAATGAAGGAAGATTTCCTCCATTCCTTACTGAAAGCACAGCCTATGCCACTTAGTGCTGGTGTCTTTACAGCCTTTCTTTGCTTTTCCTGTGTGTGCAAAAGGAGAGATAGAGAAACAGGTCAGAGAGAGGTTCAGCTCATCATGGTATAAAGGACAGCAGTATCTGACCCCTCACAAAACTCAGAGGTTCACATAGGCGTGCGTGGCACTCCAGATGCTGTGCATGAAGCCCTGCAAAGGTGACTGCTCACACTTGCACTGAGTGCACACTGCCCATCCAAAAAGCATCACATGTGTGAAAATAGCTGTCACACACAGAATCTACTGCCAGTTCCTTTACTCTGCTCTTCTTTGGCAATCACTGCTTTAGCTGTCCACGGTTTTAAAAGGGTCATGAGAGAGAAGGCATTGTCCTAAAGTTAGAGTGTTAGAAAGGAAAATCCTGCTTCTGAGTGTGTTATACTGTGAGGACACCAACGAAATGGCTCCTATTTGCAATTACTTTAGTGGGATGACTGAGCCAGAGTACCAGAGAAAAAAGTACCACCTAAACAGAGACTTGCTCTTGATATCAGTTTATTGACAGAAAGTTGAATTTCTACTTTCTGCTGCTAATTATCCCTTACATAATCAAAATAATTTCCTCTAGGTATGATCATAACTGTTTTAAGCAGTGTTCCCTTCTCCAAAGTCAAGATGACTAAAAGGAAACTGATTTCAGACATCGTCCTTCCAGGTTTGAATGATAGGAAGCTTGATTTTCAGTAGCTACTTTTAAAAGTTTCCAAAAAGTAGAAGCTCTCAAGTTGAGCAAACAACAGTTGATGCTAAAAGTACTAGTCACATTTGAAAATGTCAGCCCTTGTATTACAGGCAAACAATGACCATCAGCTACAAATTATGTCCGAGGTTCTTGGGGGTTTTTAAAAACACTTATGGTGCTAAAAAGAGGCTTTAATTGATCGTTACCCATTTTAAAAGAGTCAGGTCTTTTCACTGATTTAATATGATCACTCCAATTTTGGCAAATACTTATTCCCTAGTAAAGGCAAGGAGTCTTGGGCTTATTTGTGTAGGCAGCACATATCCAGACTGCTTCCCATTCCCTAAGGCACAGCTACACTGCCGGTACAGCTCCCCTGCACCAGCTGCAGGAGCACTAATCCTCAGACTGTCAGTGGAGCACAGACACCCCAGTGCTGCCCATCCCAAGAGCCCTGCAAGGAGAAGTTTGATCTGACTGGGTCTGCAGGTCGCTCGCTCTGGGAGCCATATCCCGCTGCATAATGAAGCAGCACCGTATGTTTATGTACCAGAGCTTCCTAAAAAAAGTGAGCACTGCCCTTAATCACTGGTATTTATGATTCATAAAGAAATGGAAGAAATGCGAATAAGGAATATGTGATAAGAACAAAAGATGTCTGTGCCCACTGACATTGTCGGTAGAATCCTGCTGTCATTGCACTCCATTGGGACTGCAGGCCTGGCTTAATGCAGCCTGATTGCAGCTGTGTCTGCTTTGGTTTCCTGAAAGAACTTGCAAGTCTAGCATGGTAACTTGTCATCTGCAAGCCAAGAGTTTTATTCACAGTTTGCTAGAAGCCACATTAAATAGCAACATCAGTCTGGAGATCAGCTTCTGCAGCAATGTTCTTATCCTTAAGCCTGTGCAGATGGGTGATTCCCTGTGTGCTTGCTTTAATGGCTGTGCTGCTGAAGACACTAATATCCTAAGACATATCTCTCCGGGGGGCTCTTGACATGAGAGTAAAATGAAATTTGTGTCCAGTTTGCCAGGGCCTTACCAGTGCCCTAACAGCAGGATGCTGTATTAGAAAGACACTCTTCACAGGTGCACCTTTCACAAAAAGACTGTCAGAAAAACCTGAAACATTGGCATTATTTAACCAAGCTCATAAATAGCAAATTCTCCAAACAACTAGAAATATTTATGCTTCCTATTTCCTTGGAGTTCAGGAATCTGTGGCTTTGTTACCAGTGCCGCCTGTGAGGTTATTGAGAAATTAATTCTACTGTCAATGTGTATAGACAGAGCTTTGCTATAAAAATGCACCCAAATACAATTTTTTTTGTCTTTCTTTCCTCCCCCCAAGCACTGTGCTAACAATATGACTCTTTACTATCAGAGCAACTTGCGATTATGTAGTGATAAGCAATCCACACTCAATATGCCATCCTATTAGGCAGTGTTAAGTTATTACAGGTCGTATAGCTAAGCCTAAATAAGACCTGACAGAAAAGCTCATTAAATCTGAAAAATACTCAGATGAAAAAAAAGAACCCTTTTCCTTTCTTCCCCCCTAACTAGACTGAGGTACTTAGCTCAAAGCTCCCAATCACCTTTGTGAGAGAAGCCTCCTGTGGCACAGGAGTGCCCCACAGAAGGACTGTACAATTCCCAGCACTGGATTAGTACCAGTTGCACGGGTCCCTTCCCTTAGCTGACCCTGGAAGGAGTGGGGAGCTAATGTAGTAATCCCTCTTCCAGACCCTTTGGCTTTTATGGTCTTGTGAGCAGGCCTCCAATCCCTGGAGCACAGATGACACAGAGAATTCCTTTTCATTCTTGCTAAATATAGCACCTTTCCCACTCAATTTTTTTCCCAGCAGACAAACATAACCTGTAGTGGCTTCCCTGCTTGCTACACATGTCCTACATCCCATAGACCAAATGACAGACTAAAACTGTGATGAAGAAGTTGAAATGCCAGGTTATGCCACCCCTTGATTCACTGTTTGGCCTAGAGAGAGGACTTCATCTTATAGGGAGCATACCTAGTAATCAAGTTAAATGATAGTATTAAAGCATCCTGTCTTCGCTCCTGGATAGTCGTCACTCCAGTGACCTCCCCAC
>VWZT01015868.1:150546-210678 GCA_013397055.1 Pachycephala philippinensis
TTTTAAAACACAATACAGATCATGTCCATTGTGAGAAAGCATTTGTAATTACTGACGGAAAATCCAGTGGTGATTTTTAGTATTTGAATAACTGAAATAAATTAAGATGACAACTCAAAAGCAAAAAACCTTTTCCACATTATTTTTGCATTGCTTAAAAGTCAACTTCATGCCAAAGTAATAGTGAACAGTCTGCATACATCCTCGAGAATTAGAACCATACAGGAATCTAAGTAAATGCTCTAATTTTTTAAAAAGTATAATCTTACACTTGAAGCTGAATTTAAATAGTCACAGCTGATGTAAAATGTCCCTCACTAGGATGTGGCAGCCATTTTAGGTATTCAGGTTGTTTTGTTGTTTTCTACTAGTATTTATACAGTAGAAATATAAATGCTTGGAGCATGGGGAATCCAATCAGCATATCATAAATACAGTGCAGCATTTCAGGATAAGAGGTGAATTTTTGATTTTCCTTTGAAAATACCATCTTCGAGGTTTTTAAATATGATTAGAAAAAATTAAATTAAGAAGAAAATCAAGCATAGAAGGATAGGACCAATATCCAAACTTTCCCTAAGAATGTTTTGTCCTTTCAGCACTCTAAGGAACTTAAAACATTTTGAAAGTTAAGTTAGATACTCAATGTCTGTAAGAAAGGTCTCTAAGATATTTCTTACTCTATATCTGACTGTTGTGTAGGCAGCTCTCTAGTAGCTGAACTAACAAATACAATGATTTTCAGAATTTGGCCTCTTGAGCCAAAGCAATAGTCTATAATGCTTGTGATCTTAGCTACCTATTTAGAAGTTAAGGAAGCAGAACAGAAAAAAACACCGGAGTCTGAAGAATTAAAGGTAATTTCCATTTTAATTCCAAGCTACTTGGGATTGTGTTGTGTGAATCCTAACCCAATAATGAATGGATGAGATTTAGAGGTTCAGCTTGAATACATTCCCACAGCTGCTCACACGACCCAAGCTGCAACACAGTCGTGTCTCTCCCAGCTCCTGCTTTTTGATCTGAATCAAGACCATTTGCCCCATTTGTCCCCAGCTACATTTTTAAAACAGACAAAACTTGCTTCTTGTTTCTGGCTCTTAATTCAAGCTTATTCCTGCCTGTCTTCATCCCACCAACTACCCCTTTTCTACCCCAGCAAACCCAACGATTACAATTTTAAGGCCCTTCATGGTCATGGATCCCCCACAGATCATCTTTTCTTCTGCATTAGCTCAGTGCCAGTGATGGCAGCTCCCATTCCTCCTCAACCAAAGTTTCCTGGAAGTACCTTTATGCTATTTAACAGACTGCCCTTATGCTTCAGAGGAGTTTTCCACCAAGTTTACACAGCCATTATTTCACATTCCTTCAGCTCTTGTCCTGAAACTTACCTATGCTGTGATCATGATAAAGAACCTAACAGTAGGTCTTGTGTGCTGACTTGTATCTATTATGCTAATGATAATAGTTTCCCTGTTATTTGATGCTCCTACATTGTGTTGCATTCACCTATTATTCCTTATAGTGTTCACAGAGACTCCCTGAAAAATCACTTAACTCAGTGTGAAGACTGTCACTGGTTTCAAAGGTTTTGGATGAGGTTCCTGGATGATCAGTCTTTTCCATTTTATAGTACAGTGGGGGCCCTGTGCAACTAAATTGTAAGTATGATTATATTTTACCCTTCCTCCAGCCTGCATCTTGATAGGAGACCCTTCTGTTTGGTCCTGGGGGAATGGTGAAGACCAGCCACTAAACACCCTTTTTTCCATTTAGAATTAAATTTAAAATAAAAAGGGGCATTCTTTAGACATTGTTTTGAGGACACTGAAGCTTTGTTCCATGGCAGCTCTCCTTTTATCCTAAATCCATGTAACTAATTCTACTTTAAATATTCACTCAGGTATCCAACTGACTTTGAATTAGAATAGCCCCATCCATGGGCATTTGAAATCCAAAGCCTCTACTGGACCTAGATTTTTTCCAAGACCTTCCCCAAAACAGAAACAAAAAAGCTTCTCAAACTCAGAGCAGGATTAGTCCATTTCTACTCATGACCTCATTAAGTGCAGCACTGTAAGACCATGCAGAGTCACACGGAAATTTCTATTTAAGTTACCACACTGACTCCATATTTCTGCACCAAACAGTTTGAAGGAAATGTATACTTAGATGTCAGTGGGAAAATGGGAGGCCCCTATGCAGAGATACACAGAGGACCCTCTTCTACCACCTCCCTGTTACAGGCAGAGGTGACCCAGAAAGGTCCTCCTTATCTCCCTGTCAACCATCAGAGAGAAAGAATAGCAAATTTTAAAATCAGTTCTGGAAGAGTTTGCAAGTTGGCACAAGAGCCTGTAATGGTTCTAAACCTTTAACATTATTTTAAGGCTATATTTAAATATATATGTGTCATTTAAAATAACTCACATGCCCTCCTCCCATTTGCTATTATTCATTTCAGCACCGATGCAACAGCCAAATGGTTTACCAGCCTGTGTCGCTAACACTTGCATAATAACTTGAGATCTCACAACCCCTCTATTTATCAAGCAACAATGTTACCAAAAATAACTATATGCATAGCTATAAGGGGAGCTGGGGAGGGGGAGAGGGGGGAAAGGGGATGGGGAGATTTGTCAATACAATTTGAAACCTGCAATAAAGAGCTAGCGTTGAAGCTTTCACAGTGCGTAAGTCACTTTTCCTGATGGGCACTTATCACAAGGTGGAGCCAGAAAAAGAGGGTCTGTGCAGGCCCTTGGAGAGACACCAGGACTACACGGTCAGTGTGGGGCTCCAGAGCAGTGCCACTGCACATGTCACTGTGAACCAGCAGCAAGTACAATGGGACAGACTGCTCAGGCAAGGGCCAAAATATCAGTGTAACAAACCCACAGAAGCACCTTGCCCCCTGCACCTTCCCGACCCAGCAGTAATCATTATTTCCCTTGTTATACACCTATTCTTTACACCATTATTCACAGCACAATAATGTGTTTTAGTGCAAAATGCTTTTAGTGCAAAATACAGGAGATTAATAAAGAAGGAAGGTCACTATTGTGTCCACTGTCCACTCACTGTCCACTTATTTTTCTTACGCGTGTGGCTCTGTGTCTGTGGCTGTGTGTAGCTTTTCTTTCCAAAGCCTCAGCATTCCTGGGGGTGGGAGGGAAGAAGGAAGGGAGGCAGCAGCTCTTTAGAAAGGCTGCTTCATCTGTGAAGTTTACAAAATACCATCAGCATTGCTGAACTAATGAATAACAAGAATGTGTTGTCTCTAGCTTTTATGCAGACTGTTCTGAAAAGATTCAGAACTGTGTGGGACCTGCAGTGTTGATCTGCCTATTCCAGGTACAGCTTCAATGATTTTTATCTCAGCTTGGAACACAGAGTGTGTTCTGATACTAATACTGATAAAAGCATAAAGGCTGATGCCATCTGCCATGGCAACTATCAAGATGGCAGCTGCTTTTCATCAGCTTTATCTGAACTTTGCGTTAACGGGAATTCAGACACTGTGGGTGCATTTTCAAAAAGGACATAAAAATGATAGCACTCCTCTGAATAAAACCAATTCATCAAATATCAACCTACTCTCATCTCCTTTATCTTCCTGGTAAGAAAAACGAAAAAGGGGGAAAATTCCATGTGTGCTCTCTTTAGATCACCTTGTCTCTTTATCAGCCCTGTCTCTGATGCCAGTGGTATTAGACGCTTCCACTCACACAGCAGCAGCAGCAGCAGGGCTGTAACCCTAAGAGGCTCTGACTTTGAATCCCAGCACTGGCAGCCCTGCTACAAATGGGATTCAAATTTGCAGTGTCTGAGGGCAGTGCAATCAACAAAATAGCATGCTAGTGTACAGAGCCTACCACAGGTAATAATAGAGGCTTTTCCTAAAGAAAAGAAAAGAAAAAAAAAAAAAAAAAAAAAAAAAAAAAAAAAAGAAAGAAAAATAAGGGGGGAGAGGAAAAAGGAGAGGAAAAAATTGAACTAGTAGTAATTCTAAGGGGCGCTTTTTTATTTCCTCAGCAATGGCTTACAGCAGGTACACCTTCTCCATGTTCATTAGCAGTGCTAGAACATGACAATTCACTACAGAAAAGATGCTAATTGCAGCACACAAGCTTTGTGTTGCTGGCTATAAAAGTGTATATGAAATATAAATATAAGATGGTAGTATACTAACATATTAGAATGCTGTTACACTTCTACTGATTTTGCTACTTTCCAGAAGGTTATCTTCCCTGATTTTTTTTCCTCTGCTAATTAAATCTTTATTTGATTTATTTTTTTGGTTTTACTTAGCATCTGGCTCTATCCTTCTCCGAATAAATTTTATTCAATTTTAAGTAGATATAGATATATAATGGATGTATCTAAAAAAAAATAGAAAACAATGATGCTAAACTATACATACAATGTAATCCAAAAATTTACAAAACATGCTCTCAAAAGTGTTTGTTGCTACTACAGAGTGCTTTGGCTAGTCAGACTAAAATGCTTGAATATTAGTGAAAGAAAGCCTAATTAGAATGCTGAATTAGACACAGAAAATAAGTTTGACATAGAGAGGACAAGGTCCAGAGACAGGACTGTGCAAAATACTGTGTGACTTCAGCTTTCCGACAAGTCAGAGGCAGCTGAGGGAGCTCTCTGGCACCGCAAGTCGAGCCCCAAGGGACAGAGTTTACTTCAAACAAGAATAGCAGACCAAATCATCAGCTACTGTAAATCAGTTTAGCGCCACAGCAGTCAAAGCTAGGGTCTGAGCTGGGCCAAAGGCATGGCAGCTATTTGGCCCAGAAGCTCTCAAGGGTAATAGGAAGCCAAAGACCCACATCTAAATTAAAATTATGAACTGTATTAGTAATAATGCCATCAAATAGAAGATATTTTTGTTACTTCTCAATATTTGCATCTGGAAACAATATTACTAAATAGCTGATTCTGCCACAGCAACATGGTTGTTGGAAGTCAGGAAGGAGAGAAATGGCTGAGACTTAGAAAAGAGATTATTACGTTTTCCCTCTGCAATCCACTATTTCAAATATGCACTCATTTTCTCTTTCTGTTGTTATGTACTAAATGAGGCTGGTAGGCAGGGTAAGACAGCCTACATTTTCAATAATGTGAAGAGCAAGAGGAAAAAAAATAGTGTACAAACCCCAAGCTTTCTCTAGATTTTGTTTCCCAGTGCTTGCAGTCCAACCCAGATCCTTGGTTCCTGCTGGGACACTGTTGAGGCATTTAAATTAAGGGAGTTCTTTAAATTCAATTGAATTTCATTTCAGCAAAATGTTCAGCCCTAAAACCAAAACATAAGAAATGATAGCTGATATCTTTGTTTAAGGTCTTGTAGGGTGATGAAAAGCTGCAAGCTCAAGAAGACCACCACATGGAGATCATATTGTCTTTCTCCAAATTACGTTTAAGATGCCCTGTGAGCATTGAGGAATTTGAACTATTGAAACTTTTGTAATCCCTACTACAGGGACAGCAGATTTTTTGTCTCAGAGTCATCAGTTCCACAGCATTTTTAGGCACTAAAAAGATTTATCTAAAAAAAAATTTCCCTTGCACTAGAAAGTAGCAGCAATAAAACAAAAGCACAGAAAAAAATTGAAGCAAGTAAAGCATAAGCAGAGCTGACACTATGCAGACTTTTAGGATACAATTCTTTATCTGAAAATGTCAATTAATCTCTCCCCTGTGCAAGAACATATTATTAATGTTTAATGCCTACAGCAAAAGATAAACACTTTCTGGAATGGGGTGAATGAAAGTGTACACAGAAGTACCACATTGCACTGTAATGGTGACTCTTCTTGGGAGCTACAAGGGCACTGATTTTTCAATAAAGAAAGCAACAGGGAGACTTTTAAGTCTTACCAAAAGAAGGCGAATTCCATTCTCTAATAAACCCACCTTCATAATCCTTCTCATTCTTTATAGCTCTATGGCTTTACGTTGCCATTTATTGCTTTTATCATTTGAAGGCAATCAGAGTTTTGCCATTAATTTCCGGGCAAGTAGGAGTGGTGAAAAATGTCATCGCTTCTGTAACTTTTTGTCCAACACAAAGATGCAGTCCTCAGATTCAAGTGTTCAGAGAAGACCTCCACCAAATTTGTGGCAGATAAAACACTAAGCCAGCAATTGAAGAGAGAAACAATTATTAGCTATGCAAACGGGTGATAAGCAGCTGATCAGGAGGCCACATACAGAATAATGGGTACAACATTGAAAAGGGTATTACAGAAACTTAAAAGGTACAGCAGAGGATGGCAAAAACTATATGAGTGCTCAGAGACCTGAATTATTTGAAACTTTTGAAAGAGTTTCTCCATGCTCTTCAGTAAGGAAAATAAACTAAATAAATCCAGGCAAAAGCAAAGGAAAATTGAGAACTCTACTACTTAAAAGACTTTCAAATTGAAAAAATAAAGTCAGTGAGAAGCAAGCTATTAAAAAAGGTATGATTAAACTCTATTAAACTCCCTACTGAAGTCAGTGGAGTTTGCCACCAACTCACTAGATTTACAATGTTGTTCCTGGAAATGGAATTTCTTCAAAAGATGAAATAAAAAATATATAGGGCATGTACATTAAATACTATACATTGCACAATCTTTACAAATTTTAAAGCAGTTAGATAAGTATTTAAAAAAAAAAATGATAGTAGTTTTGCTAATAAAATTATTCTGAAATCATTGAAGCTTGGTTTAGAACAGTAGAGGGACTAGACCTGTATAATGAAACTAAGTATAGCCATTTCCATTAAAAAATAACAAGACCCCAGTAGATATAAAATCACCTGCTACTCACCGTGCCCTAACACCAAAACACAAGATGCTGCAATATATTTCATACTGCTTCAATGGGCCAAATCTGCAGTGGGATCTAGGTAACTACCTGCATTCTTTTGCACCTAAATGGCCTTGAAAATGGTGCAACTGGCCCAGGTCACTCCTGTTATATAATTTGTCTTGACAGCATGCTCTTTAGCAAATACAAAAAGTGCAGTAATACATGCACATGCAGAACTGAGCTTTGAATTAAGGAAGATTTTATCGAGTTTTGTGGTTAAATGTACAGATTTTGAGATGCAGCAGTGGGCTGTTTTCACTAAAACACTGACAAATTGCAGTTATGTTTACTTTTATCCTCCTTTGAACTTTAAAATTATAAAATTGAGTGCAATGTGCAGGTTTGGAGAGGAAACAGCCTGCAGTTCTCTGCAGTATCTCATCCTTTCACATAAAGTGGCCTTTGACTTCTGCACCTCTGCCCACAGCCTTACACAATGTCAGGTCTGTTTGCACACAGCGAGGAGTCCCTTTCCTGTTCAGTGGGACTATGTGAACAAGGAAATACAAAATATTTCTCTCTATTATTAATAACGGGGGAAAAAAATCTGATGCCTAGCATTAGAAATATTTTGATTTATTAATATCATGCTGTAACTGTGCCACCAAAGGTGGGGTTCTGCATGTTCCTGCTCTTCAATTAGTCTGCAGTTGTAATGGTCTGGTAATGGGGTCTCCATAGAATCACACCGAAATTGCTTTCCCCATCCTCATCTTCTATTGTAATGGCATTGAAGCGGGGTCTTCACAGACATGCCTTGCAGTCATCATTCATCATCACAAAAATGGTATTCTGCTAAATAAACTTTCTGTGACTTTTTAAATGCGATGTGAACACATCATTTGTCCAAACTGAAAGTCGGTTTGACATGGAAAAACATGAAGAGAAGGAAGCTGGATAGCTGTTTTGCAAGTGCAAATATTGAGACTGCTATGAAACTCTTATAGTTCTCATGGCCTAAGTCCATTTAAAGGATTAAAAACTTAATCCTGAATTCTTTTTGAAGGGGAGATACCCAAGTATTGCACATATTTTTGTTTCAAATAAAATATTCCACAGCTTATATTGTGGTTTGGAAAAAAAATATGGGAAAACATAAGTGTGCTTACTGGTCACTGAAATATTACTGAGCAGGCTTCTCCTCATTTACACACTCCCTGTAAGAGCATGACTGCAACGGCTCTGAAGTTGGACAGGCTTCCACTTTGGGTTTCATCTAGAGGAAAACAACTTGTTTTAGTTCATAAAATAGACTTCAAAGAGCTTGACCTAAAAGTTTCAAGGATCAAGTAACTGAATTTTCTTAGAGAGATCTACTTTATCCTTATCTTTTCCATACGTGTGCTACTGAAAAATAAAGCAGAGAGTACGTATTGAAATATCAACATTTATTCCACATTTATCTGATGTGGACACTATTCTGCACAAAAGCTCTCCTTATGCAGTCCAGAACACATTCAAAACAGGCCAAATTTAGTTAATCAACAGGTGCTCAGCACTGGGATAAGAGCACCTATCTAGGACCTTGCGGATCAGCTGTTCTAGCATGTTTCCCTCACTACTTGGTCTGTTCCATCACAAAAGACTACCCGTGGATTTTTTCTCTCTTATACTTCTTACACACTGTGGTTTTTTAGGGAAGAGGTCTCTGAGTTTTTACTCAGGTGCATTTGGGAGGAGAATCAGATACCACTACTGATACTCAAAGGTGTTACTAAAACAGATCTCAAAATCTTAGTGTAACTCCTGCGTAAAACCTCAGAATAAAGCCTCTATGAGCCAAGTTGTAACCAAGATGAGAGCAATGTTGTAACTCACTAGAAGCAATGGGTAAAAGCCAGTGTTATTGCTGCTCCACATGAAGGTCAGGGACTGTGCTCCAGGGACCGTGCATGGTCCCTCTCCATGAGTGAATATGGAAAGATGTTGGTTCTACAGTGCAGAGGATCATAGCCTGGACTTGCTTTTCTCACACACTGTTTGATGGGTGATGGATGATCAAAAGGGAAAGCAAGCAGAATAGCATTCATCCGTGTGTAGGAGAACTGGACTTGTGTCACCTTCAGCCCTTACAGTGACTGCAGCCTGTGCTTGGGCTGGGTTGAATCATCCTGACTCAAGGGCAGCGAGCGCTCACTTCACACATTTGGATACATGGCCCAGAATACTAAAGCACGAAGAATAAAAGTAGTAACTTTCCACAGTTTTCGAGGAAATGGTGCTGTTGGTAGCAGAGTAGGCTAACAGCAACGGGAGAAAAAAAAGAACAAGGGCAGAATGCGCTATTCCCACAGATAATTTGATCGCATCCCAGGAGCACAGAGTGCTTCATGTTACCCCAGGTTTCAACAGGGTTTTTTTGGCATTCCTGGGGGAGACAGCATAGTGAGTCATGACTCACACCACCTGCTCACCTGAAAACTGCCACAGCCTGCCACAAGGTTTAAAATCAATAAGTGTTTGTATCTTTAGGTCACAAACATTTTCTGTATAATTTACATAAACAGCCTGCAACAGAAGGAAAAGGAAAAATGCCTATTTTCTCAAGTTATTGCAAAAAAATTGAACAACCAAGAGGTCTTTCACCTGTTAAAATGCACAGAAAGAGTAGAAGTTATTTTTTTTTACTGGTAGAGATCACGCTGGGTCTGGAATTTAAGATACAGATTGATTGATCTCTTTAATCTAATATTTGTTCATGGGGAGGCTGTTATCTTTATTGTGGTGACACCTGCTAGTGTCGTTATAGTTAAAGGCTTACTGTATTTCTATTATAAATGCCAGGTTGGGGTTTAATATATCAGCGGGTTTGTACTGCACTGGGCTAAACGCTGGCCTACGAGTTGTCAATCCTAAGGCACACAAGCAATTTTTTTAAACCCAAATCTGATTCCGTTCAGGGCTTTCTCCTCTAATATAATTGCTAAAATACTGAGGGAGGAAAAAACAGTTGACGTAGCATGGATTTCACTAAGCAGCTGATACAGAGTCTCACTCTCAAAGCTTTATATTCAATGCAAATTAAAACCAATGTGTAAAGATGTTGTCACCTGCCTTGACAAACGGGCCAAAAAGACACCCAGAGATGTAGTTTCAAGTGATGTGACATATCTTGTGCTCTGCTGAAGCCAGTTTGAGCCACCCTGCTAATACAAAACAGTCCGAATGCCAGCAGAGCTCGCTGCTTTAGGAGCACTCTGCATAAGGGAATGCTCCAGAGGCACAGGCGGCTGCCTCATATGCACTAACTGCTGGTAGAGGGGTAAGCAACAGTCAGGAAAAAATGAGTAAATGTTCCTGTTTGCTGAAGAGGGTAAAGCGTTTGCTGTGCGGTTTAGTTTACTTCGAATGGCACCACCGGGGGTAACGCAGCGTCGCTCGGAGCACTGCGGCGTCAGGCGGGGCATTTCTGGGCATCGGCAGGGAGTGTGAATGGGGGCTGACCCAGGGCTGCTCCACTCTCTGTGAGAAACTACAGCAGCAGTTAATTTCATGTCACAGGAGGGTAACAAAGGCACCCTGAGGCTGATTTAGTGCATCTTTCTAACAAGTGGAATAAATTATTCTAGCAAACCACCACACTGACATGGAAAATACTACTTTCAGGACAAGATCTAGATTTCTTCGTCTTCTCCATTTTTCTCTTTAACTTTAATTTTCTAAGTTTCTTTCCACTCCCATATCAGTTTTCACAGCTCCACTACGTGCGTTTCCACTGTCTCACTCCATTTCTGCACAGCCCACTATCCTCTGTCTTTTTACAGAGATGAGCAGGTCTCAAATATGATAATATGCCACATGGTAAGAAATTCTCTCTAAAAAGCTGGCACCTACATTCTGAGTAGAAATCACGTGTGCTTATCTCACTTTCATACACAGTGTGGGTGCTGGTGTACATGTGCCCACACAGATTCCTTGGGCTAATATCCAAAACTTACCCCCTCCCTCGGATCTTCCTCTATTTTTAACTCAGACACACCAAATACAGACCTGAGCCTGAGGTTTCCCCTAAACTGGCTACTTCTAAGGATCACTCCCCAAACTCCTCTCCATAGGCCTCCTCTGGTCTTGGCACCGGAGGTGGGGCTCAGGAGACCTGCCTGATCTTCTGTCAGGATGAGTTTGACACGGGACTTTACCATCAAGCAGGCCCTAGCACACCATTTGCCTTTGTACATGTATCTGCAATTAAATACATCCATTTTACATTCAAAACATACAAAAGGGGGGAACAGAGCGACACCATCTCTGCAGAAAACGCCATCCTCCTTCATCACCCCTACAACTCAACATTTCTCCGTAAAGGGTGGATGAAATGGGAAAATATCCCACTCTATACTATCTGTTCTCTTGTTCTACCTCTAAATGAAATAGCATATTCTTCCCTGTCATTTTTATGGTTTTATATATACACACACACATTGGTCACAGGCCTGCGTTTTTTATGTTCCAACTGACAAACTAGCTTTTTACATGCCTTTTACCTTGTTCTCTATCTTCAGATTCTTCATGTAATTTCTACTTCTCCAGGAATTTCACCAATTCATCACAGTGAACATGGTTATTTTTTAATTGCTATCCATACTGTAGTAAATATAAATGACAAAAATCATCAAACATATGTTGCCTAAGTTGTATAAATATGCATATATGTTAAAGATGTGGTAGCAGGCAGGTGCACAGGAAATCTTCATAAAGTTAACAGCTACTGCAGCAATAATAAACTGATGTTACCCTTTCAAATGCTAGTCAGGATTTTGCAAGCATTAGCCACCACCGTGTGATTTGAGCAGTGCCACTAATACAGATATAGTCAAGCTGGCAACTTGTCTCTCCCCCCGGCCCCAGTCTCCCTCTTTTTTCTCACAAAGAAATAGAATGAGTTTATTAAAGCATAGATGCCATTTTCATCTCACAACGTTAACTGTGTTGTCTGTATCCCAAAGGTACTGAGCCAGTCAACGCAAACAGCTGTGCCACCTACTTGCAACAGTTGTACACCCACCACAAAGCACGGGTAGGAGGAGCAGGTTAAAGCGAACCGTAAAGCTGCTGGTGTACCTCACTTTGCAGTTTACCCATTAGCTCGAGGGAAATTTCATCCCTTTGGAGAATATGCATTGTATGTAGAGCTCGTAGCAGAGAGTATTCTTTTGCTCTCATCTCCTATAAACCACCTACTGCATTTTTATGTTCTACAATCACATACACCAAAACAGTGTTTAGCAAATTAACATCAAGCTAAATAAAAGGCATATCAACCAACTTAGCAGGCAGCTTTTAGATGCTTCTCTACTGAGGATGTGGGGTGATACGTAGGCTGAGAGCAGTATTTCCCTCATATTCTCATTATTTGACTTTAGTTCACTCAGATGAGTTTCACAGGAAAATTAATTCATTTTCACAAGTTTTATCAGTAGCCTTGATTACTGTAACATGAAGGAATAAGACAAGCTGATGGAGGCAGACACTGATTCAGAACACCTCCGAGGGCAGCTACGGAGGCGGGATTTCTGTGCAAATCTCGCAGTATGACAGAACTGCCCTTTCACTCCATCCCTTCGTGAGGAGGAGCCCTGGCTGCAGAAACTCTGTGCACAACCACAGACAAGTGCATTGTGTGTTTGTGCATGCACATATGTGTGTGTGTTGGGGAGGGAGGGGGAAACACACGTGGCTGTCTCTGTGCCAGTGCAGTGGATTTGTGATCTCCACTGCAGATAGATGTGTGTGGTTTGATTTCTGTGAGAGTCAGTGGAAAAGCATGTCTTCTCCCCTGTCTCAGGGCTTAAGTCTTGCTCGGTGTAGGCCAGATACAATATATGTGTTCAGCAAAGGTTTTGTGTCAGAGATGAGCTGTGACAAGATGCAAAGAAATAAGAGAAGTAGCACACGTACATGCATGCAAGAGCACAATCAGGAATTTTTCCAGTACTTCTAAAGGTGCTGCTACCTCTAACACTAACAGCATCTCACAAAACAGTATACTAACCAAGACTTCCCTACATCATCATTACATTAACATCCACAGCACAAACAAAACACCTGCAGTCTTCCAAAGTGATGTTTATTTGAGGACAGATCTACATATCGGTGAGTGTCTAGACCTTGTAATCTTGATCCTCTGATACAATAACAGGAGCACAATCAGTACAAAGTGTTCATTTAGAAAAAGAAATATTTTTAACTACATCACAATTAGTTGTGAGGTTTTTTTCTGCCTCTTCAATATAATTAACTAGGGCTTTATCTTACCATTATCCTTCTATGCACAAGGGACTCAGTTTAGGATCTTTTTCCTCACAGGACTCTAATATACTCTTATCTTTTTATATTAATTGAGTTATCTTATACTGTCACAGAGGTAGTAGCTGAAACAGAGATGCAGAAAGAAAACTTCAGTCACTCCTGAACTGGGTTCTTATTTGAACCCAAAGAACTTCAAGTAGGAAAGTGTTTTGTCACCCAATTTAAACGTTTCAGGGGTCTGGTTTCCCTGTCCCTGGAGCATGAGCAGGGAAATCCCACTGCTCAGAACAGCTCCATTATCCCACTCAAATCACATTAGAGTTACTAAAAAATGGCTGTATCACTTTTTCTTGTGAGCACTGATGACCATTTCTGATCTTCTGAGAAGTCATTTCCAGCAAACCTCGCTGACAGTGCACAACATTGTCGTAGCAGGAATCCCTGTATAGATTAAAAGGTGAGACTAAAAACATGCATGGACCACATAACTAAAGCCCAGCATGCTTTATTTCTGTCCTGTCTGTACCACGCTATGTGCTGCCATCAGTATATGCTTTCCCAAATCTATACTGTATTCAGATTTTTCCCTGTCAAGGAAATTATTGCTGCTAAAATCCACTCCGCACACCCCACTAAAGTTACTGCTTAGTGCAACAATTATAGTCATTCACATGACACTAATCTTTAAGTTATACTGTTTAATGCAGTGATGGAAAAGGATGATAAGCTGAAAAGCAGGAAAATGGGATTTGCAGCATTCAGGTCTGTCGTGATACACACCCTTAGCAAGACCGAAAGAGCAGTGCTCCTAACTAAAACAAAGGGCCTGAGCAAATGGTCATCTTCAGTTCAGAGATACCTAGTGTGCATTTTCTTACCATGAGCTTCTGAGGTTGGCTCAGCGAAGCATCAGCCTTCTTAGACTGACATGTAACCACTATAATACTATGTAATAATCACACAAGGAAGCATTTAAATTAGCAAAGGCCGAGAAATGCAAGTGGACCAAAACTCAAGATCCGACATCTAATTTATAAACAAACAAGGAAAACAATTTTAGCCCTCGCTTTTGCAGAAGTTCACTGCCCGTTCACTGCAGTAAAGGACTGAGGAAATAAATTGGGGCACATAAAGTGAGATCCATCCCCCTGTCCTTCCTCCTTGCTTGAGGAAATACAGCTGAGTCTCCTCAATGAAGTCAGGAACATTTACATATCTATTCTTTTAAGACTCGAATGAGTATATAAAATTGGTCTGTCATAGCTCTAAATGCTTTCTTCACAGGTAGTATCTAAACTTAGGAGAGATGAATCCCTGACGCTCAGCAAGAGATATTGAAGAAAGCAATTAAGAGTTTTTGACTCCCAAAGTATCTTAATGTACCCCTCCCTCAAGGAAAATGGTCCTTCTGCGACACCAAACACCATGGTGACTGCCCCACAAAAAAAGTTGTGTTTGCCATCTTATCCCACACACCAGAAGCCCCAGAGGGTCCCAGTCCAGCTGCTAACCCCTCCTGCCTTTGCTGGTGGACTGTTGTGTCTCACACAAGCCAGGTAGGAGATTTATAGGAGGGGTGGTAAACAGGATTTCTGTCAACTATGAACACTCCATAACTGAGATCAAGTTGGAGTGAGTACCCGTAAAATAGTATTGCCTGCAGCATTCATTTCAGTACTGAGGACCTCATCATGAGACCTGTCCAGTCCAAGTCCCTGGGCAAAGGTTTTTTAAGTTTCAGATGCAGATCACAAAGAGCTTTTTTTGCCTGGATGCAGGCAAACTCAAATATCAGCTCATATATTCACATATCAGCAAATGAAATTTTGTAGGAGAGGAATATGCAGGGAGTCACCAGAAACCACTGACCTCAGCAGTTCTCTTTCAGGATACTTGCCTGTGCTCTCCCTATATAACTCCATCCTTCTCCTTATTAAGGGAATTAATTGACTCCAAAACAATATATACAAATTAGAAGTTAAAGTAGCAAGACCAAGTAGTCCCAATTAATTCATTTGTGTATGATCTAGAAACTAACAAAAAAAATCCGAGCCATTGCCTTAAAGATAAATAAAAGCTTATTTTTCCATATGGGTATGCTTGAAAGGAATATGAGAGGGACTTAGACAAATGGACTAGCTCCAAATAATAAAGTACCAGTTTAAGAAAAAAGCACAGGCCAAGATTACAGAAAATTATACGCTCCTGTACCTAAGCAGCATTCACACTCTTGAATTAGAAATATACATGCTTAACTCCAAGGATCAGCACAAGGCCCTTAGTCTGTAACGATATTTCCTTAGCAAAGAAGACTGTATTTTTCATTTATTTTCTCCATAAACGGCCTTACATTTCTTATTAAACTTTCTTTAAAAAAAAAAAAAAAAAAAATCTGTGACTGACAGTGAATGCAGTTTCAGAGAAGAAAATTATAGCAATCGCAAGTGACCTGTTCTGTGAGAAACAATTAGGCAAGCTGAAGTACAGATACCATGATGTACTCAGCCTGTAGTCCTAGAAACGAGGTATTTCTGGGCCATGCTAGACTGAGAAAATTAGTATATAAACCATATCATGACCTTAAAAAAGGCACTCACCACATCCTTTTGGAGCAAGCAGGGGGAGGAAAGGGCATAGCTTTACCTCTATTCTCACCCATTAATCTGTCCACCCAGTCCATGGATGTCAAGGAAATAAGGTTCAGCCTAAGGGCCAAATTCTGGTTTCACTTACTGCTGCAGTCTGACATCCAAATTTGGTAAATGTTTTGCTGATGTGACCAAATCAGTCCACAACACTTCTAATTTCTGCTGGTTCGAAATGCCAGGAATTTTTTCTTCACAGTGATTAACGTCACTCTTTATTTTTTTTTTCAAATCTGAGATTTGCCCAAAGGAAAGGACTTGCAGAAAACACCATACAGGACAGAGCTTCTCCATAGGCTTAGAAGCCCCTCTGGAAAGCTGTTAGCCTCTCAGAAAAGGAATATAACCAGCTGACTCCAAGTGCCACTTGATCAATAATGAGATATTCAGAAGGAGTCTTAATTTTATCTAACCGGAGGGATGAGACTATCATCTTCCCTGACAACCAAAAACTCAGCAGAGACCTCTTAAAGGGAATCATCTCCATTAAATTGTTGCCTGCTTGCAAGCCGTAGCAGTAATGGCACTCACCAGCTTTCAGCTGGAAATGATTGGGGAAGAATGCAGCAGGTAAATTGATGCTTTGCAGGGGTATTGCACACATACCCGTGGCATTATGTCATTGTGACACTCATCCATAGAGTCTGCAGGGACTTGGAGTCACTTCTCAGACTATGCCTAAGGTGCTAGGATGCCCCAGAAGGTAAAGCATACCTGTCCTGCAACAATCTATGTGTGTGTGGGCACATGGACGGCCTTTCCACACATCGTGTTCCATGGGTGCATCATAATACCAGCCAAACATCTTTTATATGGAAAATTTAAATTAAAATGTGATGTTCTAAAAGACCATTTGTAGTTCACACCACTGCAAAAATTTACTCTGACTTTTTAAAATTTACACTCATAACATTTTCATTACTCCCAATTAAGATAATTAAGGAAGAGCAAATATTTAAAATGGCAGGTTGGTGACCTAAATATATAAATCTTCTTCTTAAAAAAAATCTTGTCTTTTTGGAGGCTGATGCATGTTATCACTGGTAAATTTAAATCCTTAGTCAATACTAAATAACATAAACAACTCATAATTTCTTTATACAATTTCTTTCCAACTGTACAGCTCACAGATGAGAGAAATTAAATTCTTCTCAGGCAAATAGTATGATCTTCCCATGACTTAAAGAAGAAAAAAGAAAGACAAATTTATCTCTAAAGCTTTAGGTTTGTGCTTGCCAACACTAAGTTGGGTAATTGGTCTGACAAAGACAGAGGAAAACGGAAAAAAAAAGAAAAAGAAAAAAAAGCTCCAATAAAAAGAACAATCTTTGATGTAATAGAACGAGAATAAGATCAATAGTCAAAGACAAGGAGTTTTAGGAATAATAAAAGGGAACAGTCTGACTTGCTAATAAATTAGGAGATTCTGAGGTGCACAGCACGCAAGAAAGAGTACTCGCATAGGTAATAGTTAAAGACATATTATGAGCCAAGCAGATGATAATTCATTTTCTCTGTGATGTAACCCAACACTGTTTAGTCCCTTCTTAACAACCCTTCAATCATGTCTCGTTTCATTTAAGTCTAAATAACACTTCAGCCACCTCCTACAGGGGAGGCAGATTTCCCTCTGGAAATACATTTCTATAACCTCAGAGTATCCAAAAACCCCGAAATTTTATTTTCACTTCTACAATGAGAAAGTATTTAAGTAAGACAGAATTATGAAACCAAGGTTGCACAACTTGTCACTTGTTCTCAAAAAATTAATCCGATAGTGTTTGCAGTCATGTATTTGTGTACCTCGCATTAGGCCTCACCTTATGTTCTGTCTATATTTGGGCTGTAGCAGGTTTTCAAGTAACCTAAGTAAACTTTAGTTATAAAACGATTATTAGCATAAATATGAATAATGTTTTTCAGACAGATTCTATCATCCTGACTGTAGAAAAACTCAGTGGTATGAGTCTGAAATTAATACATGGTGCCTCTCACCAACCCCAGGATTTCTGAGCCCAGATGTACATCTCTACATTGTAGATCAAGGTCATATTGCATGTCTAAAGCAGATAGCTGAATCCCTTCCCCAGCCTAAATGATGAGTCCTTCATTCTCCCGGAATCTCATCATGTACACGAAATTGTCTGGGTTTACAAACCTCTAACCTGATGAGTTTGACACAATTTCCATAGGTACTAGTCAATCTTTTCAAAGGACTTTTTTATACATAGCTGCATTGCACAAGTCAATAATTCTTTATAAAAGGTCCTCAGGCAAAATACATAACTAGCCTGAAATGAGTTTTGACTTAGTAGCCTGCAAGTTGTGTCAGGCAAGACCAGGAAACAGCCATATTTTCAGAACAAATACAATTCACAGTGAATCAAAAAGCTTGCTAAAGACTATAGAAACATTTGGAGACCATGGAGATGCAATCTCACTCATATTCTATCATAATGTCAACATAAAAGTTCTTGCCTCAATTCAGTTCCACCATGATGAATAGCATGTGGCTTCATTGCATTATGAGACTTAAAACCTGTTGGTCTCAATTTAAATTGAGATGATAGCTAAGCACATCTACTTTCAGCATGAACCAATCAAAAAAAGATGTGATTTTCCATAGAAACATCTCTACCAATAGTTTATATATGCTGAAGTAGCCAATTACAACTTGGCACACTCAAAAATACATAGCAACAGCAATGACAGCATGGCAACAGCAGCTGCTGCACAACGGAAAAATTAGAAAATTACTCTTTAGAAAAAAATATATTCTGTTAATTCACTTTGTTTACATTTTCTTTCATGAAATAGTTTTAGAAAACACTGTATGTGTAGCTAACTCTTCTTGTGTACCTCATTACTGGATGGGTGAATTAAGATTATTAACAAAAATATTCCTTGTTGTCGAAGTTGCCTTCCACTGTGAGTATAATTCTGCACATGGCAAATCATTCAGAAAGTATGGGAATTTCATATTACTTCCTCCCAAATGAAGGTATACCAGTGGGCATAAGATTACTTCACTTTTCACAGCCAGTATGTTGACTTTGGTGTGACAGGACAACTGCACTAAGCAGTGGAACCTCACCTGACAACCCAGGAATGGCCTGGCCATGGTGGAAAGGCTGATTCTTCCCTCAGGCAAAGCCATCACATTTTCTCTTCATAGTGTATGACATTTGCCATATGATCAGATGTATTTACATGAGTATGCACTTAAAAATACATAAAGGGAGGACTGGGATTTTAAATAGCCATGGTGGAAATACTGGGTTTTTTTAAATTGTTAAGGTCCAGCTCCTGCCTCCACAAGCATATGTTTCACTTCCACTCTCCCCTTCCCAGAGGAATGTCCCACTTTTATTATGGGACAGCGCCCACAAGAGTGGTTGTACTGTGCTCGATTTATACTGTGTCAGTGACGATATAGCAGGGAACAAGCAAAGGGTTGTCAGTACTTTCGCGGCGGGACGTGAACGTGTATGACCCTATCGAAGTGCCACCTGTGTGTAAAACAGAGCTGCAGAACATGGCAGTTCACAACACACGTTTTTGAAGGGAGGTGATGGGAAGGCAAAAAAAAACGGTGCAAGAAATCCAGTAATTATGTTCACAGTGGCAGTGTCGTGTCTAAATAATATTTCTTGTGTTTTATCTGTTTGTAGATTTGTATCATATTCCCCTGGGATACGAAGTAAGCCGTTTGTGCCTCTACAGTTAAGGAGCAGGCAGTTTCCCTAGTCTAAATCCTACCATTCTGTAGCTATTAGCATCTTCAAAGTTAATCTACTCTCTGGTAAGGCACAAATGGATTTTAATATATCAAGTGTGACTACATTTAAGTTGATCAGATAGAGTATAGTTATACTCTATACAAGTAAATAATTTGTGAGTATGGATTCCAGCAACACCAGATAAAGAATTTCTAGTCTTTAGGACTCCATTTTGAGGCTTAATATTTGTTTGACAGTTGTTTTGTTTTGTTTCTGTGCAAGCCTACCCTCTGGAAAGACACGTGAGACCATGCCCGCTTCCTGACTGCCCTGCAGATCCCAGAGTATCTGCCCAAAAGTGAGAAGAGATCAGTGCTTGAAAAGGAAAGATATTTTCTCTCACCTACTTATTAAAGCATCCTTAGATAGAGCAATGAGGATTTTTTTCAAATTTTCTTTTCTGCTTCATTCATCTGCTTGGCCCAGAAAGTGGACTCCAGATGAGATGAAGGTTAATCTGTCCAGGGTGGCCTTTCCTCTGTCCTCTTGTCCCTGCTCAATAGGTGCTTTGGAGAGCTTTGAATGTTATTTTTGAATCCACCCACATAAAAAGCTGCTCTCTAAAATGACCTTTGAACATGACTGAGGGAAGACAGTACTCTCTCAAGTACTGCTTATTGTCCTGCTTTTACACGTTATTTATATGCTTCATCTTCCACTTGTCCTGCTCTTATCCCATTGACCAGGTTCATAGCGGTCATGGCTGTGATAAAAATCATTATTATCAGTTATAGTTGCTCTACTTCATTTTAGATAACACTTCTCTTGGATGAGAATGGAAGTGTATGTACTGCTGCTAGTAGCTCTTATCGTTTCTCAAACTGTCAGTGAACAGTCATTATTGTTCTTCCACTTCTCCTCCTATTGTGAGAACAGTTAGTTATCCTACTTCTCATAAAGCTTCTGGTTTGTAAATTAACTTCCTATGTAATGCTCTTTTATTTAAATCTGGAAACCTTCACCCTTCTTCCCCTAGTTGCATATGGGGAAAATTAGTCACCAAATGGAAATGTGACTGAGACTTGAATATGAAATGTACACATTTTAGAAGAACAAAAATCTCTACCTTCCTGAGTAGGATTCAGAGATGGCATATTTTGAATTTCAGCATAACAGGTACTTTCTCATCACTTTTCTCTTTTAGTTCTTGGCTGAAATCATCAAGCATTAGAGTACAGATTTCTATTCAGTATGGTGAATATGACCTCGTGCAACCTCTTGCCATCCCAGGAGAAGAACAAGAAACTTTCTGGCAAAATACATCATTCTTTTAGTTTTAGGGGACAAAGACTTGTGTAACAGCAACATCTGATGGAAAGATTGTAAGAATAAGATGGAGACACTGTCTCCAGCCTAACTTCCTCCATATATTTTGTGTAAATTCCCACAGCTTCCTACATGATTTGTCTCTCGAGCTAACGCCTCAGGTGAGAGGGGTGCTCTTGTTCTTCAAACGTTGTTCATAGGTCGTTCCTAGAAAGGGTACATCATCCTCAGTTGGCTCCTTATTCTAGGTAGAGAATGTGAATGCCACAGTCAAATTTCATCACTGTTCCTCTATCAGCATTAGCTTATGTAAGTACTAATTTCTGGTAAGATGTGAAACTCGGCGTTTTGTTTTTTCTATTTTAAGCTGGTCCTGTCATGTAATTGAGATCATCGTCTGTGTGTGTGGGAAGCATAAATACCTGCAAGCACAGCATCACAATAAAAACACTGAGTGAAATGAAATAACACCTTAGTTCTTCATTACCCCATTGACTTACTAAGAAAAATGTTAAAGTAGAAAGAGTTGCAGCAGCTGATCCACTGCTGCTTCCTAGCAGCCACCCCAAACTCTGCTCCACAATATCCAAATAAGTGACAGCAAAACTGTATCAAGAGGATCATGCTCTGGTTTAGGAATGCAGTCAATACACATGGTGATGTATAAGACATGGGGAAATGTGTGGTGGGTTGACTTTGCCTGGATAGCAGGTGCCCACCAAGCTGCTCTATCACTCCCCTTCCCAGCACGACAGGAGAGAGAAAAGAAGACAGTAAACAACTAGTAGGTTGAGATAAGGCAGTTTTCTAAAGAAAAAAAAAAATCAACATTTTGCACCTACATAAGCAAAGGGGAAAAAATTAATCCCTATTTCCCATTGGCAAGCAATGTTCAGCCATTTCTTGGGAAGCAGGGCTTCAGCAAGCAGAGCAGTTGCTCTGGAATGTAAACATTTTAAAATAACAAATGCCCCCACTTTTTCCTTTAGCTTTTTTTTCCAATAGCTTTTATATCTGAGCTGATGTCACACGTAGGGAAAATCCCTTTCATTAATTTAGGTCAGCTGGCCTAATTGTGTCCCCTCCCAGGATCTTGCCCACTCCCAGCCCCTTGATGGAGGGCGGAGAATGTTAGAGAGACAGCGCTGATGCTGTTCCAGTGCTGCTCTGCAGTAGCCAAAACACTGGTGTGTTATCAATACCTTTCTAGATACCAATGCAAAGCACAGCACTGTGAGGGCTGCCATGGGAAAATGAACTCCATCTCAGCCAGACCCAATGCAAGGTACAAAAGCAGTTCTACAGTGTGTGAAACAAGAGTTACAGGGAAACTCCAAGAGCCAGGTTTGGTTGGGAGAAAAGTGATGGATGTTATCTACAGATGTAGCTGCTGATGGCAGCTAAATCACTCTGTAGGTTATTTTATGCAATTAAGAATACAAGAATCTCCCACATCAAGCTGACCTATATTATACTTCCATTGAAGCCCTTCTATGGCTTTGTTCCTCCCTTGTCTCTCTCTTACTTGCCACAGACACTGGGCCAGAAACATGAGCGTTGATTTCTTCCATCTTTCTCCTCTGTGCCATACCCCCAGTGTGAAGCTGCACGTGTAATACAACACTCAGGTTGCTTCTACAAGCAGCTCTTTTTCTGTACTTCTCCTCTGAAGTGACACTTGTCTCTGTCTACTCTTCAAGGTGCTGCCCGTTCGCAAGAACTGACACACTTTTCCACTCTGTCACTGGCAGAACATTTTTGAGTGCCAGTGTGGGCCACCCACTTGATAAAAATGGTCGTGATACTAAAATTATCAAAAGCCAACTGTCTCTCCCTTCTCTTCATTCAGATAACAATCCTTCAGCGTGCAAGATCCTAGTAGTTTTTAACAAATAGGAAAAGGTGCATGACAGTGTCATATCTAAGCAGAGCAGAGGGGAATAAGACAGTGGTACAAGATCAAAGGGAAAATATAAGTACTACAAGTGGTCTAAAAAGCATCCTCCGGGACAAGGGAAAAGAAATGATGCAATGGGAGCAATTGAATGACACGGGCATTCTTGTATAGGACCCATTACACAAAATTGATTTGCTTTAATCTAAACTATTTGGCAAAAAGCAGAGAGCACCTGTGTGCCAGATACATAAAGATGCATGTAATCTGCTCATGATCTATCTGCAGGCTGCACTAACTGTCAGTTGCTTGATGTGCACGAGCCTAGTGTGGGGAGACAGAGAAAAAAGGAAGAACAACTAACTAACTAACTAACTGTAGCACAAGCATGGAAAGCTTTCTTAATTGTCTCAGTTCTTATTTTTCTTTCCTTCACTGAATGGCAGTTTTGACCCCACAGGATCTTTTTTTTTTTAGATCAGGCTTCAAATACTGAAGATTTAATGCACACTTTTTTAAACCAACAAGCTGAATTATCCATCTGGTTGTCTAATATATTTTCGTGGTAGCTTTAGGTCCTAGCAAATTGGATATTTCAGTACCTGGACGTCTCCAGTATACCAGAACATAATGACAATGAACACGTACATTGGTGAAAAAAGGGGGGGCCTGTATTTCTGTATAAGCATGATAATACATTCTGACACCATAAGAGCTGTATTTTCTGTCAATCAGCTAGAATTCTCTGTAAGTCTCAGACATATAAGTCACATTGAGAGGGTTATGCATTTCACAAGTGGATTTATATATAAATACTTTTCTCTGGCTCCAGTTCAACACAACAAAAGAAGTCAAACATTAGTCTGTATTTGTATTTCTTCACTGAAATGTTTTGACATAAACTGCACACAATCCTAGCTGAAAAGTGCCATACAGTTTGGAAGAAACTGCTGTGAACACCTCTATTGTTCACAAAATGCCAAAGTTTTTGCTTCTTAGAAACTTAGAGGCCTTGTTTCCACACCTCCATCAGCACTTTTGTTCTAAAGAGCACACAGTTCTGTACACAGCCTTCTCCTTCCTTTCCTAGGCTTTTTTCCCTTGTAAGTAGACTCAGAAGCCTTCTAACACCACTGAGAGCTACAAAAACATCTGACCTTTGTCAAAACAATGAAACATCTACAACGAAATGGTGGCTGCTTATTCAATTGTGAGGCAAATACCTATTTTGCACTGTATTAAATAAATGACAGTCACTCTACAGTATGTCACTCTACAGTGCATGGCATCTTCTTGAGTCAAACTGATCAGTTACACTGCTTAATTCTAGAATAACTCAAGGAAAGTAGAGTTATTCTTGATTTGCCCCAGAATTCCCCTGTTCTCCTGACATGTAAGGGAAGTGATCACAGCCACCACCTAAAATTTGCACAGTTTGGGCACAGCTCTGTAAGATGGTAACAGATGAGTGATGGAGAGACTGCAGTGTGACAGCCAACTTCATCGCATCCAGAATAACCTACAGATTTTCCTAAAATATATCAGCTAGCAGAGTCCCAAGGGTCTGCTAAACTGGTCAAGCACCACTGCAGCACACTGGTCATCTGACCACCCTCTTTTCCTCTGAGAGTGCCCTAACATTCAGTCAACATTCACCCAGCATTCACCCATTCACCCCAGCCCTTCCTTATGCTCCTTGTAGCTTGTCTAGCTACCACAGAACAGCAAAATCCTCTAAAAGAGCAGAAAACCTTAAGGCCTCAAATTCAACTTATGGGAAAATATGGGCACATAGTCCTGAGGCAGATTGTCTGTAAAAGTATGTTCCATTTCAGTGTTCATTTTATGAAATCACGCTGAGAAGCACAGTGTGTTCTATTCACTGGCTTAAACTCACCCTAAGCAGTCCCTATGAAAATGTGTTGGTTTCATTAGACATCCAATACTGTCTTTAGTTCAATGGCTTTAATTATGAGAAAGCAAAAAAAGAAATATTCAAGTGATATGTAGATGAACCTGGACTGAAATATGTTGGGTTTAGAAAACAAAGAATTGGTTTCAATGAAAAGCTACTGGTGTAAGTGAAAATATTATGCCTTGAAAGGAAATCTATTCATTTCCATAAAAATTTAGTGACTTGAGTATGCATGGATTGGTTCCACTACAAATTTATTGGATTCGATGACAGTGTATTAGTTTCAAAGCATATTTATCCATGCAGTAAAAATGTATAGGTTATGAGAATTAAAGAGGCGTGATGATGGCTGCCCTGAAGACTCTAATCTAAAATACAATTTGTATTAAAATTGATCAAATTGGACTTAACAATGAAACATTCAAAAACCCTAAATAAATTTTATTGTGCTATATCACTTTGAACACATCAGTCCTTTTGTGTCACTCTGGTATAAACTGATTCTTTCAGGTTTCAAGGGCCTACATCCCTTCCTCTTCTCCACAGAATGCAACTGTAAACAATTCAGGTTCTTTCTCTCAGCAAACTTTTTTCTCCCATCTGTAAGGATGAAAATGCAGCTTGTCCCATAGGCCAGGCAGACAGGAGTATAACACTGACTCTTTTTTTCCAGGCTGTATTTGGAGACCTAGGGGTGCTGCCTGGGGGCAGAAGCAGTCCTGCAACCAACAGACCTGAGGTCAGTAATCCTTGTATTAAAGTCCAGCAGCATCTCCATGCCTGTGCTTCTTTCTTGCTGGCTCCAGGTGCCTCCTTAGGGCATTATTCAGGCTCTCTGAATCACCCTTCAAAGATCACACAACTTCCTCCTGTGAATAGATATGGAAACAGATATGGATTTCTGGCTATTTGAATAGGTGCTCAAATCAGGCAAACTAGCATACCCATGAAGCCGTTTCTTTGCCTAGGCCTGTACATTTATTTTCAGTTTAAAAATTATATGCCATACTGACATGCTTGCTGGCTCATGCTGAAGCCTAAAAACTTAGGTATGGACTCCCCCTATGAACTACATTTTTTCTCAGAAATCACAGTGTTTAATAAATGCACAATTAATTGAGAGGTGTTTCAGCTTGATCTACTGTTGCACAATAGGACTCTGGCTACACCGCTGTTATAAGTAATATTCTGTAGACACAACATTTGGAACCACTCAGGCTTCTGTGGCTGTTCCTATTGTAAAGAGGCATCTTGAGTGATTCTGAAAGCCCAGGTATTTGTTTTGATTTGTCTATAAAAATGTATCAGTAACTTTATTATTTAGTTTGTCCTGCTGACTAACACAGCTACCCACTCATGCTAAAGAATGTACATAATACAGAGGCTGTTAAGTGCCTGTACTATTTTTATAAGAAAAAACATCAATAAGCACTTGACTTTGAAGTTTTTACCATCCATTTTCCAGAATGACTCTGAATGATAAAACAGTCTTCAACTTCCCTCTTTGTGGTACACAATAAAGCTCTATTTACCATGCAATTTCTTCATGACGGGACCCTAGCTTTTCCCTACACACTCTCATTTCCTCAAACAACACAGGCAAATTACTTGTTTTCTTAAATCCTGACTAGTCTGTTCCAGTTAAATGAAAGTGGCACCCAATATCTTCAAATTGTAGTATAATAAATATCCTGGGTTCAAATCCTAAATCTAGACTTTCAGAATAAATAAATGATAAATCAAATTGCAGGATCAGTATCCACATGATTCTGATGAGCCACAGTTTTATCTTGTCACAGGAAAGAATATGTTGACACAACCTATTTTTCACTGTCATTTTATAAATTAAAAGTTTGTTGCAACTCCTAAGGAGCATAATCCATTGTTTTCATCAGAACTCCAAGTTAAATGCACACTATAAACTTTAAGACTTTATTTAAAGCCTAGAAAGCATAAAATTTAAAGACAGTTACCATTCTCTGGTTTAAAACTTCCTGCATCAGTTACTCTCTCTCAGAATAACCTTTTTAAAGTGCTATTTCCAGTACCACCATGCAGGCCTTCTAATCACACCTGCCACACCCACAGGGTTCCAAGACAATAAGGATTTTCCTCATTTATGGTTTGCACAATATGGTGAGTTATGCCTTGTTCTTAAGTTCTCTCTAAATTCTCCATCTACTTCTTTCTTGTACCAATATAAAGACAGTTGGTTTGACACATAGCAGAACTCCTCTGATTCCTTCTACATTTCATTCAATTTTAGTACTTCCTTTTGATTATTTTGTACTGTTATATTATCAAAGTTAAAACACCCCATATGCCAGTTATTGTACAAGACAGTATTTGCTTAAATGAAGTTAGAATCTGTGGTCCTGATTTTGCAAATATTTACACGGAGGAGTAAAGGCATGACTTAAACTGTTCAACCGAATTTCTCATGAGCATGTTGATATTTCAGGTATAAGTGTTGACAATAAACACTGTCCTTAAATGCATAATCTGAAGCAGGTGGAAGGAGCGTCTGGGCTCCGCGTGGGGAAAGCCCTCTGTTCCTGCTTTCCCAGGTGAACGCACAGGAATGGAGGCAAGATGCAGGACTTGAAGGACAATCAAGTTTGACAGTACAAGTTTCTGCTGTTTTCATTTGGCTGAAGTCCTGAGCAGGTCAGAATGTTTTGTACTCACTCCCTTGGCTGTTTCCACAATCATGCTCATCCTTCAGTATTCACTTTACACATTTATTACGTATATTTTACAATTCATTCTGTTCTGTGCATGCACTTGCAGGTCTCCTGACTACTAATTTTTAAGCATCTAGCCATCCCAGTCAGTAGACAGTCAAACATTTTAAAAATATATCTGATGTTTTCTAACTTCAGCATATTTTATTATGTTTATCCAAAACATGGGCAACACCTGACTGAATAAACCCTAGCCAGTCCTAAGGCAGCAGATATAGGGCAGCATAAATTGGTTCAGAGCCTGTCCCAGGACCCCCTCCACCCCTGGGATTTATGTGCTATACAACCAGCAGATAAGCAAGTCCAAATGCATTCATATCCTACCATAAAAGAGGAAAAAGATCAGAGCAGTACAGCCCTTCAGGGCCTCCAACAGAGGCCATTTGCTATCCCAGACTGAAAGGCTTCTCACACTGATTTTTAAAAAGGGAGTTGATAGCATGTAGGTTGACAGCCTCAAGTAAAGGAGGAATGCACAAAACAAGGGTGTCTCATGGGATAGCTACTATTAGTTTGCCTTTAATGTAGGGCAAAGTCCCACTCTCAGTTAGGATTGCACACACTCAGGATAATGCTACCACCTGTCATTTAGTAAATCCAGATTTACAGAGGTGTAAACAGGAGTAGAATTTGTTCCAGAATCTCTAGGCAAGCTGAGAAAGAGCCCTTCCAGAACACATATTTCAATATTGTGCCTAAGGTAACAGAAAAATCACAGTCTATGTTTCTTTCATGAAGTATCAAGCTTCCCTGCATCATATATCTTTATGTTTCTTTAGGTACTTCATAGTCCTAAAAGAACACTGGATTGGGTGGATGGAGTGGTGGGATTTTTTTTTTACGTTTTTCAAGAATATACATTTTTCAAGCCTAAATAAAAAAGTGTATTTACTCCTTAATTTGCTTTTGTCAGGAAACATTCTTCTTTTCAGCTAAGAGAGATGTATTCTTTGATGTCTTCATTAAAAGACCTCACAATTTTTTTTTTCCTGAGAAATATATCTATATATATATCCATATAAATGCTATGGTAAGCTTTTGTCTTCCCCTTTGATTGTTCCATAATGCCAAGAATGCCATTTTAAATGTGTGTTATTTTAACAGGGTTTATGTTAAGCAACAAGGTGGATATTATTCTTTAAATCTGAGTTTAAACAGTATGAAGAGTGGAGCCAATTGAAGTAAATCATAATTGCTAAACAGGATTAGTTTGCAACAGCTTCCTTAAAGTTTGCAGGAAAACATATACAAGAACAGATCCCTGAAGCAGAAATACATTTTATTCGTAGCTTCCAACCCAGGCCCGCACTCTCTGAAGTGTCATTGTCATGAATCATTGTTAGCAAAACAATGACTCTAGTGGTCTTACATTTTCTCTCTGTGCAAATTATGTATGTTTCATGTGACATTACTTACTTCCTCAACTAGCAAGTCTTTCCCGTCTGTTGGAAAGCCACCAGTGGTGATGTGCTATCAAAGTGAATTACCTTCTTACATGCCAGGAAATTAGGGCAATCCAGTGCCTTTCATCTAGCTCCTCTACACTGCCATCCTGCTCCCACAGGGTCTCCCATTCACTCTTCTCCTACTGATTTGTATGGGAGCAATTGTATAGGAAGTAATTTCTCTGTGGCTTGAAAAATGCTTTTCAGACTTGAAAAGAAGCTGTGTGACTTCATGTATGATTTGTTCTTAGACAGCCACTGAGCACCAGAAAGAGGATTCCCATCCAAGTTGCATGTAAGTGGGTAAAAAACCAAACATGATGAGGGAAACAAAGTAGAAAAAGTGTGGGCTATCAAGTCCAAGCACAGGTAGACATAGGGACTTTCACTCTTTGTAAATGCCAAGGTGCAGCTGTAGCCAGTGTCACGACAGAATATTCAGGTGTCAGACTATGATGGGCTTTTTCATTTCCTTTGCAATTCTCATGATGCCAAATACTTGGATTGGTATGGATGTAACAGATCTGCACAGGAGGACAATTTGATGTCTGAGAACTGTTAACCAAACGATTGGCTAGTAGAAGTTTAGCTGAAAGTAGTCTTTGAGAGGAAACTGGCTAGCAGTCTTCCCTGCCCTACTATAATATACACTTTGGCTATAAAATACATGTCTTCAAAACGTGACAAGTGCTAAAGAACCCTGCGAATGAACAGTTAGGAGTATGCTCCAGTTCCCCATTGCCATATCATCTTCCTTCTCTTCCTCTCACTTCAATTTCTCTCCTGCCTACGCCGGCACTTCATTTCTCTCCGATAATCCGGTCATGCCATGTACCCCTCTCACATAAGCCCACGTCCATGCCTGTCTTCCCCTTTCATAACTCTTCACCTTCATGTCTCCCTCCCCCATCTCCCTCTTCCTTCCCATACCATCCTTGGATGCACCACGATATTGCTGCCATCCTTCTCCTTGTTTCAGTCTTCTCTGTGTCTCTGAGTGAGTTTCATCCCTCTGTGACCTCTGTATTGCTTCTTGGGTGTTCACCTGACCTCCCAATAATTGCATACCCTTTCCTAGACATCCCCACAAATTTTGCAATTTCCCCCATTTATAAACCCGTTTGCCTCGCTCTGTACACATCTATTGAGCCCCCTACTTCCCCAGATTTCCCTCTTCAGCCACTTCTTACGCAGTCATTGTAAACAAAATTAAGGGGGTTTGCTTTCAATCACAGTATGCCTGAAAAAATCTCTATCCTGGGAGAGACAAGGAGTCAGGAGGACTGATTTCTTTGAGGCAGAGTTAATCCAATTAGGTTGAAAAACGAGTGTCTAATGAAGAGCTAGATTCTATTATCTTAATTGTTGAGTTGCTATTATTACTCCATAATACGGCAGGTAAAAGAGATGCAAGCAGGTATTCTACAATTTCATACCAACCAATGAGAACTCATCCAGTAGATATGTCCAGGAGTATATTTATACATGCAAAAAGTTCTTTTGACCACTCTAAGTCTCGCCTACATTTGATGCACACATCTGTAGTATACCTAAGTGGAACACTGTTGTCTCAGTTTATGTGTGCTTCTGCAGTTTCTCAGGAAAAACTAGGGCTTGCTCCTTACTGGAAGATTAGGTCTTGCCTCTGTTTAAGTTGGTGGCCCTGTTCAATCTGAAATGGCCATATTGATGTCTAGGAAGATAATGATACCTGTGCTCTCCACAAAAATTCAGATTGTGATCCCTCCATGACCCCAAGCCAGAAAGGATGAAACAGTAAATTATGCTAATCTACTCAATGTCAGGTCCCCATCTGTTCTTTCCTTTCACTCAGGGCTCCATCCTCTCCAGAGCTAGCCCCACGTGAACATCTTTAACAAACACCTGGAGCTAAACCCACTGCAATGACTTTGTACTCCCCTTCTCCACAGTGAATTTAGCTGAGGCACGAATGGCAGGGTTCTCCGCAGCTCATCTTCCCCAGAATGTGGAAGAACATCTAGCAACACAATACATTAAATGGCATTTGATTGTATACAAAATTTAGTAATTTGCAAAGGGTCTCCCAGTCATTAGCGAGAATTAACGAGGTTCTGCTGTAATAAAATCTTACTTCAAAATACAGAGTTTTACCGGAACATATGGGATTATAAAAGTAAATGTGCATCACACATAATCTTATGCCACATTATATAGCACATTTTTAAAAAGGAAACACCCACAGGTCTGAACAACTTTTATTTTTATGCAAATGCAGTATGCACAGAGACGTGCTTACTTGTCACTTTTGTGTTGTATCACCGCAGTGCCAAAGGGAAGTATCACGTCTCGCTTTGCCTAGCCTTTATCCATCTACCTTTGCAAACACTCCGTACCATTCATAGGCTAAAGGACTTCTGGCATCACAAAATCTGTTTTCTTTTCACATCCATCTTCTATGACATGCAGAAGGAAGCCCCTGCAAGAGCTTTGTAACCCAATCCTCCTTGAGAACTCAGTGCTCTGTACAGCTTATGCCCAACCCTGCATGCTTTTTATAATCATAACCATCATCTTTTTATTATGTCTTGGACTTGAAGAGTCCTGAAAGCAGATGTAACTCATGATGACCTGACTTCAATGGGAGAATGAACCAGGTGGCTAATTGTTTCTAAAACAAATACACTGATAATTAGCAGGAGAGCACAATGCAACAGAAGCCTAACCACCAACCTTTATTTAAGTAAAGCAAATGGGTGAGAAAATGATGCAGCTGCGTCATACTTTGACAAGTTAATAAGGGATCCATACTTCATCTAATCAGCTACACTAGCCAAACCATGCCTTCAGGCCTGGTATCAATGATTCTGAAATGGTAGACTTATAGAAAATGGAAAAAAGTATCAGCACTTGTGCACAAAAGCTCTTCTACAACAGCTTCCCCTTCTGAGCAGGTCACTGCACTAGCATTTCCTCCTGAATATCTGCCTTCAAACCTTGCCTTACATCCCAAAAGGAAATAACCTTGGTGGCCTCTTCTTGCTTTCCACTTGCCCATGTCACAAAAACAAGCATATTGTCATCCTCTGTTGAGGAACAGTCTAGTAGCAAATAGCAAAAAAGCTGTCAATTAGGCTGCATTGCCTTGGCAGTGCTGCACACAGGAGTTTACTTGCTGATGGCTCTCACAGTAGATGGCTTTAGCTACCACTGCACATCCCCCACCTTCACAAGCACTAAACTTCAGCCCATTGATTCCATGAAAAGCAAGCAAAGAAAATGAGTGGAGCTTGCTTTAAAGATATTAGCAACTCAGAGACTTTAATGTTAAAACACAGATTGCTTTGTAAATGGTGTCAAACAGCAGCCCAAAATATAGCACCACATAAAGTACCCAATGCAAACAACTCCACAGGTGTTGACAGAGAGGTGGAAAGAAAAATATTTCCAAGTTATTCCCATGTTCCTTGTCCTGATTGGACAATTCATGCTCTTGTGGGGTACGAGATAGCATTCTCATGTTTGTTGTTTTGCTTCAATATTTGTTGTTGGTTATTCTTAAAAGAGGAATACAAAAAGCAGTGGTTACCTGTTCATCTGGAAGTGTCCCATGTGCTAGAGAGAACAAAAATCAAAAAGACCATTTACCCAGCACTCTAATTTCTGGTCAGATTGAAAACCAATTTAGGCACTTTCCTTTAGGAGAACCTCTCACACAGGAGGGGTTTTGTTCTAAAAGAGAACTAGAAAGCAGAACTAGAAATAAAGCAAGGGCCAAATGTATCCGTGTTGTGCCAGTCTTACCTGTTCCCCACTTTTTTTCCAGTACTGCTAGCAGCAACGCAGAAAACTCCTACTGACTACACCCACCCCACCTCACCAAACGTACATGGCCCAAAAGTAGGTTTTGTCAAAGCCTATAAATCACACATCACTAACCTCCTTACAAACAAGTCTTGACAAGTTTACCCTGGCATGACACTGGGGCAAAAGAGTGGTGAAATTAACCTCTGCTCAGGGTCCAAAGTGAGCAAATCACAAAAATTAAACAGACAGCATAAATAGTGAAAAGTTGAATTTTCCACTAACATGTTTCTGACTTCCAGTTTTAATAGTCTAAGGAATTGTTATTAGAGTGATCAAAGGGAGAAATCACAAATGCGAGAAATATGACAACTAAGCATCAAGCTAGTGTGGCAAAGGAGATTGCTTTCTTTCCATTTCCTGTTAAATACTGCTTTGGAACTTTATTTTGATGTAGATTTGACAAAACTCGCATTGCATTTCACTTTCTGGTGCATAGGTCTGCTGAAAGAAAAAGAATAAAGGGAAAATGAAGAGACTGTCAGAACAATAGCTGCTTTAAAAAACAAGAAGTCTGCCGAGGCTTTAGGTTTAGAGCGTTTACTCTGACAAACAGAAAAAAAAATCTCTGGGGAAAATAACCTCTTGTCTACTCTTGCAGTCCCTTAAGACTATTCTAAGTCTATTCCCTAAGCCTGAGGTACTTCTCTCTGAACTTATAAAAAATTAGCTGTGCTTTAATTGTTGAAGTAAGGAGTGTACTAGATATTGTTCTTTTCAGTTCTTCTCTTAACTAAAATTAATACAATAGCAGGTAAGTTTTCTTCTTTTTTTTTTTTTTTTCTTCCATCAATTCATCTATCATTTCATTGTCACTTTAAAAGATATGAATCCAGACTCTTGCAAATTTCAGAATAAGCTTAGCTTTTGTTGTTTGCTCATGTAACTTTCTGGGAATACTAATAAATAGAGGGGAGAACATCAGCTATTCACCTACTTTAAATATACTTTATATATGAGGTGAAGATATTTCCAATTCCCTCAATACTTTTTATTTAACCATGGTAAGAATTAGAATATGATATTTTTGGAACACAAGTTTACTATGACTTGCCTAGAAAACTGCCTGAGTATTTCTGGCTTCAACTTATCACATGTTCTTTGAATTAATTGTTTTGCTGCATAAGTGGCATAGGGACAGCAGTTTAGCCCCTTGGGACTTTTCTTCCATATAAGTTTTGAACCTTCTATTCATAAATTCTCTTCCCATAGTTCTTTCCTGGGAGTCCAGGACATTTTTCTGTAAGAGGCAATTCAGGATCAGGCTTAATGAATAAGGTGTGAAATGTGACCCTGTCTCTCAATTCAGTTGCTGAGTTCCAGCAGGCATTGAAAGCATATGACTTCCCACATGGAGCCTTTTCCCTTTTGGTACAGGCAGGTAGCGTGTACCACCAAGCACAACAATACAATCAGACTAAGTTTTGTTCCCATCCCTGATTATTCAGTTTGTCACACCCAGAATGTTGAGAGCCAACAGATCCATGTATTCTCTATAAGGAACTCCTCTCAGAAGATACTTGTAGAAAAGATAGCAACACTGAAGGAGGCTTCCTTTAAAAATACCATTTCCTTTAAAAATAAATATGTAGTTGCAGACTAAAAACAATATATAGATTTAATTAAAACCTTAACATTTCCTATAAAGCTGCTTGTCAACAATATTTCCTGTACCAAAACACACTATAGCATTTTGCACACTGGTTGTACACTTCCTCCAATGAGTTAGAGTGAAAGTAAATACCCTTTTACTGAATGATACATCCTCTTTTTCCCTGGGGCATTTATTTCATAAGGAACTTTATATATTCTCAAACTAAGCCTAAACATATATTTTCTTTCTTTCCTAGCCATCTTCAGAATTGTACTGAATGAAATGTTGGGCTGTGAGTACTGCAGTCACTGATCACCTGCTCCTGTTCCTCACATTATTTGGGTCTGTGCAGAACCATCATATTCCTGGAGCAGCTTTGTATGTTCACCACGTAGAAACCACTGTGATATATCTGAGCTTAATTTCTCCTGTTTTAATGACTTAAAACCAAAACTAAATCAGGTGGAAAGGGGAGTTCTGACTGGGGCTACATATCAGTACCAAGGAAGTCACCTTCCCAGAATAAACCTATGGGTATGAGGCCTGTCTTTCTTTCTCTCAGACATTGAAAATGCCTAATATATAGAAATAAAAAAAAGTTCTCCTTGGGTACATCAGAGTCAAGCACTAGTAAATTCAACAGATTTCTGGTGAGATTCTTTTTTTTTTTTTTTTTTTTGGGTGAATTTGAAATGAGCTCTGTAGTGATGTCAATGATTCTAGACTTTTAGTTAGTGCAACACCAAAATGCAAAAGCCTGTTACTCAGCAGAACTCATTGTCATGAGATATTTTAATGAAAAATTGACGCAGCTTGTAAAAGGAAAAACATATTTACTGAAGTAAGAAGACTTTTCATTTCTATACACAATTCTAAGAATTAGAGAAAACAATTTCTATAAATTGACGACAGGAAAAAATATTTCCATTTGAGCTGATTATTTTACAGATACTTACAAGAGAGTTTCCTTCACCCACAGACAACAGATAAGGCATGAGAGGAAACAGTATGTATGATCTGATTCAGAATGCCTGTCCGTACATGAATTTCATGAAACATGCTGATATTTATGCCCTTGACATTCCCCACATAGTTGTAGAAATTATCAGCTTTGTTTACTTTTCCATGGCAGTGCATGCATACACAATTGTACACAAATGTTCTCCCTCACCAGCTGAGTGCATATCCATAAATAAAACATTCCTGAGAAAGGTTATAGATTTAGCCACAGAGAGGATCAGAAAGGTCCTCAGGAAGATGTGGCATTGGGACTGAAATTCCTCAGGCAAATGAAAAGGCTGTAAGACATGGCCCAAAATCTTAAAGGTGATGCTGTGACAGTTGAAAAATGGAAAGAGTCATTGAGCAAATGAACAAATGAGATGAAAGGTACAGTAATGATGTGGAATACTCATTCATAGTTGCCTCATGCTGATTGGTTTGTTTCTTAACACCTCTTTCTAGGCTTCTGCCTTTTGCACAAAGTAGTGACTGTATCTAGAAGGTGTTGAAGGCTATATTCACCAGTCTAGGTAAGCACACAAGGGTAAAGGACCCAAAAATCTGTCTCTGTAAGAGACAAATACTACAGTACAGCCAGCAACCTGTGATTTCTGAAAGGTGGACCATGTCCCATCTTGCTCCCCAGTCACCAGGTTTAACCAGGGCTCCTCCTCCAATGATTGTCCTGATTCCTACACCTTTTCTTTTTCTTCTCCTCCATCTCCAGCACTTGTAATGCCTTTAGAGCCCCAGCAGCTTTATATGAATGCTGTATATAGTCAGGAAGTGCAAACCAAATGAAAGCAGCTGATTATTTTGTGTCCACTGAAAGTTTCACAAATGCTTTTGAAATGGGTTAAGAGACAAGAGCTTGTGGAGACAGGGTAAAAGAGGATGTGATTCTTCAAGATCAGGTTTAACAGTAAGATATGTGGCAGAAAGTCCTTTAAAGAAACTTCTAACCAGGAGCAGGTGCTTTTCATTGAATCTGGTCACTGGAGAAGGACATGCTAAGACACAAATTAGACCACAGGCATTCTACTTCCTGCACTAAAAATAAGGTGTGTTTACACTTATCCATACATTTGAAATGCTATAAAGGAAGGTGTTTTGCTTAGTTCTTTAACTAGTATTGGTTGTTGCCAAGGAGGAATCTTCTTACTTGGTCCATGCTTTTCCTTACTATATTGTATTAGATGACCAAAGATATAAAACACATGGGGAAAAATCAGACCAGGTTTTTTCATCCCTTGCCTAATTGAACCAGCCTTTTCCCACAAAGCTCTGGGCCGTTGCTTAGTTTTACTCCCATATCCACTGAGGATATTCCCAGTATGGGAAAAATTCACTTAATTCCTTTAAAAAACCCCACATTTTAAAAAATCTTTTGTTTAGAGACTTTTAAACATAGTGATTCTCAGTCACCCAGCCCAAAGCCTTGGATGAAGTGATAATTAGGTGTTAAGAGCTAACCAGATAACCACAGAGGTTATCTGTCTCCAGGCAGCCACTAAACACATAAGCAAGAGTGAAAGTATGAAAACATGAGGTGCTCAGGAGTATTCATCCCTAATAAATTCTGAAACGTTTTGAAACATTTTGAGTTACTGGCCTGTCTCTACAGCCCCACGCTGCTCTGACACATCCTGGCATGCTTGACAGTACCCACCCACTTAGACAACTCGGTGCTCATGATAAAAACATGACGTGTTTAGACCCATAAACCTTGCTGTGGCCCCTTTTATTCAGGAAGGAAACATATTGAGAAAATCCCTCTCCCACATAACTGCAAACCATATAGCCTCATTTCATCAGGGGGAGGGCTTTCTAGGTGTGTTTGACCCTCAAATCAGCTCAGTTGGCCAGAGCCTGGTGCTAATATTGCCAAGCTTGTGGGTTCTATCCCTGTATGGGCCATTCACTGCAGAGTTGGACTTGAAGATGCTTGTGGGTCCTTTCCAATTCAGTATCTGCTATGATTCTTACTGCCTAGGAATTCTTTTGTTTTCAGAGGTGAAGATTTCATGTAAATTATTCTGTCAGTTGACTTGGAGCTCTTCATACATCCTTCCTCCATCTGCTAAATTCACAGAAATATAAGACTTCCCATTACAAGATTCATATTGTGTTCAAAACAAAAAGAATTTGTAATTCTCTCAGTCTCAAATTCAAAGATGTTTTGGTCTCTTCCCTTCTGATGTAATTTTTACATTGATCCCCCTTTTTGGTTTGGTTTTTTTTTTTTATTTTGTGAAGATTCCAAGCTTTACCTACCTTACGGATACCTAAGTGATATTCAAGAGACAAACCATTTGTATAGTGTTTAAGGTGATATGTACATAATATGATTTTTTTTTCTTTCTCAGGATGCTAAAATACATCTGATAAAGCATGATTATCACCATAATTAAAGTAGGATACTCGCCTTATAAATCGTGTGATATGAAGCTGACCGGCTGCTATCGTGATGAGAATGCATTGATGAAGTGGGTCATTGCAAAACTGTGTTTGAGTGTATTCCACTACTCTGATAACTACACAAACGTATCACAGAATTTTCTTCTCAACAACGAGCCCAATTTATCCTGAAGTAACTCAGCATACCAAGAATGACAACAATAATTAATGTGCCTTTCCTCTTTATTTTTTTCATAATCTCCTGGATCATGATTGCACATCTGTGAGGAGGTTCTGTGTAACCATAGTCCTGTATGCCATGGAAGTTCCCTGATGTGCCAAAAGCAGGGATCACTTTTTTTGCCATTCAAGCCCACAATTTTTATCTGAAATAAGATACTGGTGTAGATGTGCCCTTCAGGTATGTCACATTACCACTGTACCCATGAGTTTCAGGCAATTTTATGGAGTGTTAGGCCCAAGTAGTTTTGCAGTGGCTGCATTAAAATCCACCAAATCAGAGCCTTGCTGAAGTGAGAATCAAAATTCTCATGCACTTCAGGGGACAGTGTTTGGTCTTTCCTTAACTTTCTCACCTCAGTGCTAGTAAAACCATGGTCATGAGCAATAATAAGTGGATTATTTTGGTGGCCACAGATTTCCCTAGTATTGTTTCAAAGAACTGTTTTTTAATGAGAAAATATGAGAAAGCATTGCAATACATTCTCAGAGAATGCTTAATTGAACGGCATACTAAGAATAAAAGCATCTGTGAATATAAGGCTTCCAAGCTGTTTTTGTTTTCCAATCATCTCCTTGTATCTGTAGGTCTGCCCTCACTTCTATAAACTGCAATGTTCCCTCCTGCCCCCCCTGCAAAATATTTTTCAAGAGTTGGATAATGATTCTCCTCAGATCTCTTTTAATAAAAGTTCTCAATAAACTGAACCAAATGTGGTTTGTCAGGACAAGTTACAGACAGCTTTGGCTAGGTTGTCTTGATTCAGACCTTACATTGCCTTAAATATTCCCTAAAAAAGGTAAGTGAAATCAACATGCATGTGAACTATTTAGCCCACTATTCAATATTTTACATTCTGAAAGTGATTAGCAACAAGGCAACTATTAAATACTTCCAGAGATACTCAAAATACATACTATGCACATTTATGTAGGAATTACCATAATAATATTAACACTAACAGAAATATGCACATATGAAAACATCTCAAAGTAAACATAACATTTGCACATAGTAAATACCCATATGTCTCAATAAACACAATTTTAAATTTTAATATGGCAAGTGTGTGGCTCTTTTAATTGAGGATGAAAAATTAAGAACAAGCCCTTTACAGGGTGAATCCTGCCATTTTCAATGTGCAAAGCTGGTAGAAAAGCATGACACACCCTTTGCGAATAGGTGGCATCAGGGCAAGATCTATGGATAATGATTAGAGACAGAACACCAAATTAACATGCCATCAGAACTACATCACCAAAAAAGGTGTTGTGGTCCATCTAACACTGTGACTATAATCCTGGTTTTGGCTATCAGAAGAGTGTCTGCTCTTCTTTGAACTCATGACAGATGTCCCCCATGGCATGTCCTCTCTTTCATGTTTTCTTTGTAGTAGTCACTAATGCTCAATTTTTTTCTTTTTATCTCAATCCACTGCTAGTTACAGACAGCTTTGGTTGAAACACTAGCAAAAGAATAAAAGAAGAGCAAAAATTTGTGAACATATTCTGAAGAGCAAAGTCTATCATTTGGTGTAATTTCCAAATGCTGTTCTTTTTTTTCATGTCACTTGGTTGTTTTGCTGAATAGCCTATAAAACTTCTAAAAATTTAACACAGTTCAACAGGACTGAATTCTGCCTGTGGCTACACATTTTAGAAAGTGTTTGACTTTAACAAAATGTTGGGAATAAGATGAACATTGCCAGCCTCAGAACGCCTTCATCAAGACTACCTTGTCTGGCCTTCTTTGGATATCTGCACTCTGTCATTCTAACACAGACATTTGTGGCTAAAACTGTTCTTCTTCTTTGTCATTGCTTCTGGTAATTCACTGTTCTGTCTTCCTTTTCTTCCTTTACACTGTTTGCAAGCATACCAGTTGTCTCAGAGAGTTGTTTTCAGAGACCTGCAATTTCACCACCGAAGTCTTCAGTGAAGACTTTCACAGTTTGATTTTGAGATATCAGATTCTGTTTCCTTTACCAACTACTAATCAAAATGAAAATATCACTTAAATTCTCAACAGAACCAATGTGTTATGGACATACTGATGGAGCATAAATATCAGAAAGCTAAGATGAGTTTCTGATCATAATAGTACTATATGAAACAGATACAAGAGGGCATATGTTTCTAGCTGTTCCCTCTCCCTTTAACACATAAACATAATTTGTTAACATTCGGGCGAATTTAGTCAGGACTCCTGAATACCCCAAACCAGCTTTTACAGTTTCTAAAATCGATCTGGTGCCTGGATTTTTCTTCAAATCCCTCCATGCAGAATGGAGACTGGACAGCAAACTTTCTAACTGTGCCCATGCACTCATAAACATCTGCAGCGAACCATAATTCTGCTGAATGCAGGAGCCACATGGCCATGACATTTTGGTTACGAATGTTAGAGAAGCATGTGGCTCTAAATCCCAATGTTATGGATTTTAGCGATCTCAAGCGGAAGCCAGCTCTCTGAGTCATACAAGCATTCAGCACATCTGAAAGCTCTTGCAAAGCAAAAGACATGCAACTTAAAGGTCTTGCAGCTTGGCAGCAAAAAAAGAGGGTCAGGGTGAGGATGGAGGGTAGCACCCCTCGGGAAGGGAATGGTTAACTGGCCGTAGCCCCAGGAGCAGGCAGGCAGGCAGCTCCACCACTGCAATAAACAACAAATTATTAACACTAAGCAATTTAGCAGCTCAACTTAGAATAAGCAGCACATTGGGCACTGAGTACACAGTGGCAGACTGTCTATGACTCTCTGCTACCAGCCAGCCAGCGAATTTTATTTTTCGCCCTAAAAAGAGTTCTTTGAAAACTCCACTATAATAGCCCATTCTGTACCTAGGAATAATTTTAGAGGGCTGAGTCCCAGACTTCCTTTTTGCAGGTGCGAGGCAGTACATTCGCACCTCCAGCTACAGCCGCCGTTTCCAGGGATTGAGCTACCCAGGCCAGACCGTAATACTGAACTTCTCCATTTTCCTTAATGCTTTGCACCACCATGAGCAGGTCTGGCCCATCCAAATTCAGTCCCCCAGAGATGTGCAATTGCAGCAGGGTTAAGCCAGTGAACAGTGCAATCTAGATCCCAGGTTTGGAAAATCTGGCCCCCTCAAGAACAGCTAATTGTACCAATGCAGCACTATTTTTAAAAAGGGCACATTTCTTGATCATACCTCACACTGCAGAGCTTCTGTTCAACTAACTACACGACAGTCTGTTAACACTGAAGGAAATCCCCTGAAAGCTGTGTTTGTTTGACCAACACTGACTAAAATTAGAAAAATATTAAATGAAAGCAGCTGGTCAGCTACCAGCCACAATATTATCCCAACTTCCTTCACAGGAAATATTATAATAACGTTTTATTTGTTTTTTCCCGTGCTTGCTGCCACTGGGGTGTAATATTTCTTCCATGTTGCTGATAGATCAAGAGCACTTCTGTTGGAGTCAGGCTGTACTGCACACTGACAGTGATTTGCCCAGCATGGACTTTTATTTACCATCCAACCAATGTCTAGGGGTGCACAGGGGCAGAATGAAAGCAGACACTCTTGACTGCTCTACCCAAGGTTACATACAGCTTTGTTCTTCATTCTGGTTCAGTATTTTGACCATAGATCTGTAAATGTATGAACAAATAAACTTCTTCTCAGCAGATCTCTGCCTATGACCTCTCCAAAGACACAGAACCATGGGAAAAGAACCATGAAACACCTGGGTGCGATGTGGAAGCTACCTCTGATACTTGGACCATGTGTGTCTATGTTTTATCTCATCCTCCCTCCACGCAGGACAGCAGGGAGTGCCTGCACAAGGACTTTGCACCTCCCCTCCAACACTTGCATTCTCCCCACTACAGCAACATTTCCACTTCATGCTAAAGTCTCAGCAAAACCAAACAAGGGCCCAAAACAGGGCTTGAACTCCGTGGCATGAGCCACCCATACTGCCAAAACTCCCAGATGTCCCCGGACTTAGCCCTCAGCTCAGAGCAGTTTGTGACCCTGCCATGCCAAATGAAGCCTGCTGGCTCTTTCACCCAGATCCTTGCAGGGGAAGACAGCCTGACCCCAAACTGTTGGACTGTCCCCAGCCAGTTTTGCATATTCCTTCCCCCTCAGGGAATGGCCTTTGTTTCTCTGCTGTCACAAGGGTTTTAACACCCCATTTACATAACACCTTCTGAAAAGGACCCTGAGGTCTGGTCTACACTAGGAAGTGTTTGCTGGGGAAGCTCTATCCATAATCAGTCCTACTGTGACTGCCATTGTACCACCAACAGGACACTTCTGGCACAGCTTTTGCCATCTCCTTCCATAAAATGAGCTACATCAGCAAGAACATTTCTTTTCCAGCAAAAATATATTCATAAACTTCTGCCAGTAACGGAAATTCCTTTTGAAAAATTAAAACATGCTTTTAATTGTCCTTTGTATCCTACCAAAGGTTTCGGCTATAGGCATAGCTTTATGCGACTATAGTTATGCTTTAACATCAGTTTAACTATACAAGGTATAATCAGTTCACAGGTTAGTGATAGCTCTTTTTCCTCAGCACATGCATTAAAAAACAATATGGCTTTCATCCATCTTCAGTAACCAAGGGTTTGTGCATATGGAAGCCATATGGAGCGTTAGAGCTTGCCTATATCAGAAATTATAACAATATATACTAATGCGGGAATTTAAACCACTGTAGCTGGACAATATAACCCCCTTTTTCCTCCATAAGGATGTGAATATATGTGTGCATGTGAGTAAAATGAATGGGTTTATCCATTTTAGCTTCTGTTGCTTTGAAAGCAGTTTATCTAAACTGGAAACAAAAAGTGTTTATTTCTGAGTAAGAATGTCCACATGGAGAGTTGTGGCAAAATAAATGCAGCATTTTAACTATATGAGTATCATTTGTCATTCCTACAGACACAATTGGTTCTATATCAAAGTCCTATATCATATTTTTGCATATAGCTTCTTGTCACTACCAACATTTGCATTTTAGCAATTTGCATTTCTTCTTGCAAATTAAAAAAAAAAAGTGTTCAATTGAGATTTGCAAATGAGCAAAGGCAGCCAGGTGAAGGCAAGCAGGAGAGATGGGGGAGGGTTGAAGGTGAAGGTGAGAGGGAGATAAACAGCAAAATACCAGCTTTTCTCAGAAGGGTTTGGTTTTTCCTCCAACCAAACTTGGTGTGTCCAAGTTTGCATCATGAGTCTAGGTAAGGTGATTTTGTTCAAATGGCATCAATAACTCACTTTTAAGAGCACATACTTATTGATTTCAGGGTATAACATAATTAGGTCTCATATTACTCACATAGGCTATGCAGTTCCCGCTGTAAACCTAGATATTATTCAGAAAATCAAAGTAATCTCTTGTGAGTATTAAAATAACAATACATTTGAGAAATGATTGCTACCATTTTTGAAACTGCATTAATGTTCATTATTTATGTAATATACAAGTTTAGAAGGGGCTGATTTTTTTTAACTTCATTGCTAGTATAAAAAAAGTCTTCGAGTTCTTGGAATCAAATGAATGCAAGTTTCCTTTTTTGTATAGGGTGATGAAGAGAAATGTATCACTGCACATTAAAAATACATCGCACATTTTATACATTTACGTATGTGGTGCTCTTCATGTTAAAAAAAAAACCACACACACAAAAAAACCTCCGAGTACTTTAGAGAATGCACCCAGAGACAAAGCTATTGTTCAGGAAAAGCCAGATTAAACAAATATGCCTGTAGTCTTGACTTGAAGGCATTTATGGAATTAACATTCTGAGTCTCAGCTGGCACCATGCTCCAAAGCTGGGGGCAGAACATGCAAAGCCTTTGGCACCTACGAGTTTCCACTGATATTCCCATTATAGACAAAAGCCCAGCATTTTAGAAAACTCCAAGTCATTTCTGAACATGTGCATTAATGGAACCAAAAGTTTTAATTAGCATTTGTGGCCTTAAATTATGTGGTATTTTAAAGACTCTTGGAACTGCCCCAACATCACCAGGCAGGCATTGAGTGACATGACCTTAATACAGAATTGATCTGGCTAGTCTGGGTTATTAATATTCAAGGACAGCTTAGTTCTCCGTACAGTGCAATTTATAAAGATACCCATGATCAGGGATTTATGGAAACCTAGACTAAATGTGACTAAACAGTGGAATATTTCCTCTTTTATCTGGGATTGCAATGCTTACGGTCCTTTGGAAAAAAGCCCTAGGATTTGTTCCTTTTTTCATGCAAAGTAACAGGTACAGGGGCCCAGTCTGATCTTTAGTTTTGACAGGGCTCACCATCTTTCATGCTACATGCTAACACCAGCTTTCACAATCACTCCAGTTCCTGAGACAGCCCTGTGTCTGCTGTCATAGCTGCTACAGTACACAGATAATACAAGGAAAAAAACAGCAAAGCACAGAGAGTTCAGTCCTTGACATGACCCAGGGTCACAAGAATGAGCCCACATCCACCATCAGGAGATAGTGCTATTCCCAGCTGATTAGTTGCTAATACACAGTATCTCTGAAATACTGACACTTTGCTTGTTCTGGTTGAGCTTGAGATCCTTCCCTAGCCATGCTGACATGGTTCCTTAGTCAACAGAACAAAACCCAGTACAGGCAGGTGAAAAGTGCAGGATCCATAGAGGAAAAAAGAAAAATCCCCAAAGGCATGGATGCGCTCGTGCTTAATTAGTCAGGAGCCAGTGGCATAGACAAGGGCCTGGTGTGGTGGAAGACAGAAGAGTAACTAATTCCCAGCCTATGGTGTAACACTGTTACAAAAAGAAATGACAGATGTCATTCTGACATGTGTTAACCAGAACATCCTGTGTAAGACAGGGGAAGAAATTGTCTCACTCTCCTCATTGCTAGCAAGCTCAGCGGTACTTCTGTGTCAGCTCTCAGTGTCATACTTTATGAAAGATGTAGACAAATTGAGGAGACTGAAGAGAAGAGCAGCAGGAACAGTAGTAAGATGTTTAGAAAATGGGTATAATTAGAAAGAAATGTATGATAAACCCTAACCATCACGCTCTGGTGTGGTAATGAAGGAATCATTGAAGTCATGAGAAAAAGCATTTGGCAATTGGTTTATTTTTCAGCAGAAAATTCCTGTATGTGTGTGTGTGTGTGTGTGTGTGTGTGTGTGTGTGTGTGTGTGTGTGTGTTTGTGTGTGTATAAAAAAGTTATATATCTCTGGAAACTGGGAACTATGTGAAAACTTTAGCAAGGGAGGGAGATTTAAAAAAAATAAATTAAACATAATCGGAATCATCTAAATACACTTCTTCCACCTCAGGCAAAAGGAGGAACAAGCTTACTTCTGTGGTCCAATCTATTTTGAGGACTTCTGCAACATTCATTATACACTCTTCGTTTTCCTATTATGTTCTGCTGTGTTACAGTCCACCCCAGTCAATTAATATGTCACTTTTTCTGCCATTGTGAGTCTTCAGCACAGCCCCTTTCTACTGTTGACATTATTCCCCAGACACACTGCACCAAGAGTCCTTTCTGGGCAATTACCATGACGAAACATTCAGTATTGGAATAAGCATTACTTTGAATAAGCAGACATCATACTTTCTAAAAGTTCCAATGTTGATTTGATTGTTTTGCAGAGAAATAGAGCCAGAGGAAAATATCTTAATTTATATCTATAGAGTGCCAGAGCCAACCAGGGAACTCTGTAAGTAATGCTTAATGCTTGATAGTGATACACCACAGAGTTTAAGATTTGTGTCTATTACTCAGGACATCTATGTGTCACACTTTGGGAACACTTAGAGTTACATATTTACTACCCTCTGTGACCAATACCTGGTTGACTACAAAGAGCCGCTTCTCCACAAGATTGCTCCAGCCTGCAAACAGTACTGAAGGTATGAATTTTCTTCTCAGATCCAAAAACCCCCACATCTCAGTGCCTTAGTTTTCTCTTCAGCTATGTGTCATCACCAAACTCTACAAATGGTATTTCAGTACTTCATGGACGTCACTTTTCCAGAACTTTCACCATTTCCATATTCCTTCTCTGAACTCTTTCTGTATGATCCAGCTCTTATTTGGAAGCCTCAAAAAATGGACCTAGCAATTAAGCTAGGTTTTATCATTTCTGACCAGAGTACAAGCATTTCTTCTGCATGACAGACTGCCTCCCTGTTTACAAATCCCATCATTAATCTTATCACTTCCAGAACACCATGATTTATGCTCAGTTTGTGATCCACACTAATCCCAAAACTAATTCTGAAAAGCTGATCCTAACCAACTTTCCTGCCCTGTATTTGGTTACCTGATACACCTGCTTTCTTGTATCATTTGATTTTGCATCCATTTTGCAGGCCGTATCTACAACTTGTCAAAATAGTTTTGAATATTAATCCCATTTTCCAGCACCTTTGCAGTCAGTTCAGCTTCATATAACCTGAAAATATTGCAGGCAAATATTTCCCATAAGGTTCATATTGTATCACATTAAACTAGGCCAAAAAGGTAGCAAGATTCCTGCAAAATATTAATCAACATAAATTTTCATTTTGACAGGAAATCCTTCTTTTGATGATCTGCATGTATTCTTCCAGCCAGCTTTTGTAGTGCTGTATAGATTCTTCAACCAAAGTGTATTTCCATGGTATTCTCATGAAGTGTCCTATGACATGGAAACAAAATCATTATTAAGTATTTATCATTATGCCTAAGACTAAATAGCAAGTTCCTAGGGTTATCCTATAAATTATACACCTAAGCTGTAAACACAGTGTTTGTAGAGTATCTATAATTCTGTGGAAGCCTAAGAATACAGAAATACAGAATTTATCTTTGCTATTGACTTCACCATTCATCCTCTCAAAGGTTATATACAGATTACTGTAGTGACCTCAAAAGAATGTCCTTGGGATAACTGGGGGGTATTCTATGAGAATCCAGAGAAGATGCTCCTAAAGCCATATGATGTAGTTCAAGAATTCTGTATTGCATTGGTTGCTCATGTTCCAGAAGTTAACATACCCTACTGTACAAATACTTTGTGGAATAAGGTGGGTTTAACATCTGTATGGCACTTGTAGACCAGTGCCTGAGGTGTTCCAGAGAGGGTGAGGCTCCACCAGCACTGTGGAAGTGTCTTAGTGACAGTAACAAGTAGCGTCGGTGCATTCAGGCTTTGCTTTAACTTTGCCTTGAGTCTAAGAAACGGGCTCACTTTCCATTTGTCCTCATTGTAGGTGACTCTAACAGGTAATGACAGCTGGCAAACAGCAAACAGCAATAAAAACAAAATAATATTCTGAAATGGGAATTATATCAACACCCAATGCTGCCAAAATTGTGCTTTGCTCTAGAGACACCCAGTTCTTGGATTTTACAAACATTTTCCTCAGCATAAAAGAGACAGTGTAAGAAAAAAATCTTAATCCCTCTTCACCTTCCACAAAAACAAACAAACAAACAAACAAACCACAACCCTGTTGCTCTGCCTTCCCGAAGGAAAAGACAAGGCTTCCTAAAAATGTTGTCCAGGCATACAAAAAGAAGGTAAGGAACGTGGCTGAATTCTTCCAGAAACACAAGTTGCTAGTGGGAAGGACGTGAGTTTACCAGAATTCATGCCAAGTTATGGAAGCCTACGTATTCACAGCTCCCTACCAAACACAAACACAACACTAATCAAGGTGTGAGAAAGACATATTGCTTCTGTAACTGGGGAGGGAAGCAGTTTGGTCATCAGAAATTTAATAAGTCATGGAACAAGGGGACAGGAAAATTATGAGGCTTAAAAATATTAGGAGTATGTGGACTCTTACGTTTTATCTAAAATGTCGATTACTTTTTATTCCTGAATATTTTTACATTTTCATCAGATATTTTAGTGTCAGGATTAGTAAGCATACAGTGTCTCTTAGACACTGTTTTAATGAAAACATAACCTGAAATTAGGCAGTATTTGGGGAAAAAAAACCTGTTGGTTGGAAATCTGTTTCCCTACTGACATTAAAAACAGTCAACATAACTCTGTGATGATGCAGAAATTTAACTTTTGTACATTTTTATTACATTCAGGATACCAAAGATAACAGGATTTATTCACAGAACGGCTGTCATTGAATTCAGTTTTCTGGTACAATTTCCTTCCCATATAAACCCATAAAAAATATGATGGCTGAAACATTAGGACTGCTTAAAGCAGAAGCTGATGTGTCTCCATACAGAAAGAACAGATAGATTGCAAACTGTTTATGTCTTTTACATTTTTGACTGTATTAATAAGGAAACACTGTGATTACCAATCAAAAAAAGACTCGGGAGTGCTGCTTGTAAAGTGCACTATTATAAAGATTTATATCTGTATCTGGGGAGTAATATAGAGCATTGATATTTTAAGGAGCTCAGTTCAAAATCTCTTTATTCAATGAAAGCCCATGAGAGTGAAATATATTTTTTCCTGGGACAGCATCATTGTTTGTTTATGATAGGAGCTAAAAAAAAAAATGTTTTTTCCAAAATTATATGTATGTCCAAAATATCTCAGAATTAATTACAAGAGAATTTTCTTGTATTTAACAGAAATATTTTAGAACATGGCATTAGGCAGTCAAAAAAAAAAAAAAAATCAGCTCCTGGTACCTACATTTGGTCAAGTCTGAACAAGAAGATATCTGTATTCAGCATATATTTAATGAACCAAAATGTGCTCCTCAAAATACTTGGAGAAGATGACTGCTTTACATATATTTAAAAACACAAACCACGAAGAGAAGAGCATGAATCAGTCCTCCCCCTGGGGCTTGCAAGGGGACCACAGGGAAATCATCTTTCTGGAGACACCTTGTTCTGCAGGTTGCACATGTACATACTTTCGGCTACATTCTGTCAACCTTTTGCAGGACCTGAACTTGTTCTTTTTCAATCAAGACACAGTTCCTAATATTTACTTACCATAGCATTGTCTCTTAGAGTAATAGAACCAGGAGCTAGAACATGATCTAGCAACCCACAGCAATCTTTCCTAGTACTTAGTTAACAGATGCCAACAAGTTGTATATAATCTAAAATTTTTTTCTTCATACAATGAACTGTAAATTAACATGCATGCTTCTCACAGCACAAAGCACAATGGCAGTGATGTGTTTATAAAATTTTTGTGATAAATACTATTGTATTTATTCTGTTAATACAACAAAAGGTGTAGCTGTTTGGGGTTCTGTGCCTGGCTTGACTGCAATACACCTAGTCCTTAAAGAATCAGGAGAGCTCCTGATCCTTTAAGAATCTTTAGGAATCAAACAAACTATATTAAAAAATACTTTTCTAAATCCTTTTTCATTTTCAATATATCTTTTCCCTTTTTCTGGAGAGCGATATGTTTGCTCTCTGCCTGCTTCAAAGATCTTTGGCGGGTGTTGAACCAGTTCCACCATTCTCTTTGCTTTAGGTCCCATTTGATGTGCAGTCTGGGAGAATACCAGGCCACACCATTTCAGGTCTCTTTTGGCACAAATAGATGCCCGTTATATTTTGGAAGAGCACTGTATAGCCAATATATAGTTGAAGTTCACCAAGAGAAAAATTAAAATGTGGTAATAATTTAATTCCTTTCTTCCTTCCTTTTAATTGTTAAAATGTAATCTCTTGGCCGTGCTGTTGTCCTTAGGGTATGATATATATCAAACTCGTGTGTGTGTAAGTGGATTTTTTAAATGTACTATGAAAAGTAGCAACACACTGAGATCAGAATCTAAGCAAGTAAAAAATAAGAGGCATAGGAACTGACGGCATAAATCCAAAGTTTATCATATAATTCCCAGATCCATGTAGCTGGTCCCTAGGAACATAAAAAACCCAACAGTACAAAGGAAAACATTTTCAGATGTACTTCTTCTTTTTTTTTCTAAAGATCCTGCTGCAGAGGTTATATCTGGCAGTGGGGAGCTTTTTCTCTTATCTTCAGTTCCCACAAGAACCAAGCTTGAACATCAGAGCTCCCTAAGCCTAATAAATGAGAGTATTCTTGTCTGCTTTATCTTTTTTTTCTTCCCCCTAGTCATATGATGAGGAAATAAATATATGATCTTGTTTTCAGAAGAAGCTATTATATTAAACTGAGGGTGTCAGCCTATCCCATCCCCTGGGCTCTCACCTAGACCTGTGTGGCAATGTGCAGCCACAGGAATGCACAAAGGGTGGCTTTTGCTCTCCTTGGAGCAACTGCTCCTGGTCTCTGCCTTAGAGCTGGAAGGCAAGTGGCCTCTCTGCAACTTGCTGGTGATGCCTCCACACCGTCACTCTTGTTCTGATTAGTCCCACAGAATGGGGTGCGCATCACAATCAATTTCCATAAATATTCACTTACGCCTCTTTTGCCTTCATTTTCCACAAACATTCAAGTACTTGACTCATGTTCACATGAACGCTCCCAGAAAGAGAATGTTAAGCTTACATGCTTGAGCACTTGCTTATAGTAAATTTTAAAATAACCGAGTATGCAAGTCATAAGAGGGAAATAGAGTGTCTTTGCTGGTCCCTGGCAGAGAGGCATTTAAATAAACCAGGCAAGTGCCTGCTTATGTCCTGCTCATCTACAATTATGTCTGCACAAGCAGTTTTATTTGGAACAGTGGACTTGCAATTAGCTCTTCCACCATAGTTCAATGGATGTAGCATGGAGCAAGAAATGTACAGCACTGAGTACCTCTTTCCCCTAGAACAGGAGTGATTCTATTCTGTAACCCCTGCCATGAGCTTTGAGATTTTTAGACAAAATCCATTGTATAAGAGTTATATAACATTACTGAATGTTGCGTATCATATTTTGCATGGAAAAGACCTTTCACAGGAAAACATCTTCCATATTCTTCTGCAAATGGTCATGGACCAGGAAGAAACACAGATAGTCAAAAACGCATATTTTTCTCAATGCTAGTGGTATTTTCTGAATTCCTGAGTGCTCAAACTGAAACACTTAAGTCTGAATGCACCCAATCAGCCTCAGTTTTTCTACTTCCTTCAGCAGGGCCATCATTTCATTTCTGGCTTATATACATTTCTTCTTTACTTCCTCTGTTTTAGAAAAGTTAGAAAGATGAGATTTGGACACAGGAGGTGGAATTCCAGATGGGAGAAGAGAGGTTTATCAAATGAAAGAGAGAAAAGCCAACAGAAAAACTGAGAAATGAAACATCCAAAAGAGCCACTAGCTTGAACATGGACACATGAGGCCAAATTTGTCCTCAAAGTACCTCTGCTCTTTCAGACCTGATGGATTAAGCCCGTTATTTGGTTGCTGAACAATCTGTACTAGCAGGAGAACTACTAGAAATGGAGCATAAACAATTTACTGAGAAGTGGCTGTGTTTGCTCTGTGCTGTAACTGGTTCCGCAGCCACCACATAAAAGAAACCCACATCAGTGTCTGGCAGTTTATCTCGCCCTGAGCCAGCCAAAACATTTTCTCTCTGAACCCCAACGTGCCCGTTGAACAGAGGAAGGACACCTGGGGGTTCTGACCTTAAAATTAGACCTGCTGCATTTGGAAAAACCCACCCTCACAGCCAGGCCTTTCTTATTTACCATCCAAATGTTGCTGTATCTCTGAGTTTTGCAGACTGCTCAGGCCTCAACAGACTGTGAGGAAAATTGGACCCAATGTGAATTTGCAGTAACTCGCTCTGCAGCGCTTGATTCCCCTGCCTCCTGCAAAATGTCTCTGAGGACTCACACACAGCCACCATGCAGATCAATAACTTTACAGTACAAACAGAGGGAAACTTCCCCTTTTGGGAACAGGATAAGGCAAAGTCAATTAATGTACAACAGAGAGATGAGTAATTGAGCCAGGAGTATTTTAATAGGATATTCCAATCCAGCATTTGCATTTTCAAACTGGTATGTACCTCCTGATCCAGAATCACTTGAAATCAATTTTTAAAAAAATCCCTCTGAGGCTGGGAGAAGTCATTGTCACTTTTTAGATCTTGAAGAATGTTGTTGAGAATCTTCAATACAAAATTTAAATATAGGACTCCACTCACTGCATTTTCTTTTTTCTTTTACGTGTAAACTTGCAGTGGCATAGCCCAAACTTCCCAGGCATACATACTCAGTTCTCAGATTTGGACTTCAAAAATACCAGGGTTTCTGTGCCAGAGCTTGACTCTTCAGTGACCAATATGCAAACATTGCGAATTAAGTAAGTAAATTGACAGCAACTACCATCAGAAGGCAGCATTTCATATCACGGATTCTGAGGTGCCACAGGATTTTCCTTCACTGGGGAAAAGAAACACTATCTCAGGCATGGTTGTACAAGGGAGAGAGATGCTTTTCAAGGCCTTGTTCTCTGTTGCAGAACATCTGGATTCTGTGAGACACCTGCTTGTCCTAAGGAAGCCCCAGCAGCCATGGTGAACCCAGCAGTAGCAGTTCAGACACTCCAAGGTTGGGATGCTTTGGGAAGGAGAGAGAGGTTCTATGTCAATGTGTGTGACAACAGCAGTACTCATTTTCTGAATGCTGTGGGAGGATTTGTGTTTAAGTCATGATCGGGTTTGGAGATGTGCAGAGAATATTTCATTTTTTAAAGGAGGACTGTCCCGACTGTGAGAGAACAGCACTGTGGAGGAAAGCATAATCCATTCCCTGGTCTTTGACCATGTTGTGTACGAGAATTCCTGCACTGCTCCCACCTTCAGCTTTTATTTGTTTGCAGCATTTTACACACTCACCAACATTTTCAGCAGCTGCCTGCGATTCCAGCTACAGTTTGATGCTAAATACAGTAAGTATCTGGGAATAGTAAACATTTGCCAGTAAGACAGGAAAAACAAAAAGATTTAGCAAAGAACCCTTAATGAGAACCATGGGACATGTAACAACTCTGCTGAGGATGAATGTGCTTTGCAAAGGCATTTGCATATTGTCACTCCTCCCAGTGTGGCTATTTCCTTAACCTCTTTTTAGATTGCAAACACGATAGGGCTGTGCAAAATTTTATCGAGGCTTATCCCAAATTGAGGATAAAATGATCAATGACTAAAACATGACTCAGGCAAAGGAGACTTAGGGCCTAATTTTCTTCCAAATTTTAGTAAATTTATGCCTGTATAACAATTCTACTGACTTCTGTGGTGTTTGCTATATTAATGAAAGCAAAACCAGAAGCAGAATCTGACAGCTTCAAACTCATCCCATGTAAGAAGTCAAATCAAGGAGCTTGTGCTTGTTTAGTCAACAGCTGAGTTTGATCCTTAGGTTGCTAACAATCTATATAAACTATATGCCTCTCTAAACCTTATGGAAAGTCCTTTGAAGTCAGAGGACATTCAATTGCCTTTTGTGGTATTAGTGGAATGAAGGGGACCAGAACTGTCAGGGATAAAGATGTAAACCACTCTACTCAATATGCCTAATTATCACAAAAAACATACCTCACTCTCTTCTGTTTACGACCCATAAATCACGTCAGTATGAAAGGAGGACCATACCCTCTACAGGAACAGAGGAAATTTTAAAGGTACTTCATATAAGCAGTGACATCATATATTCTGCTAATGCAATTTATATAATTTACTTGGCAAGAGATATTAGAGTCCCACAAATGCAAAATTATTTGCGTTTGAGGACACAGGAAGCAAACTTTCTGAAGTGGTACCATGTTGTGGGTAAGTGGAAAGGTATCACTCTGCATTAAGCAGTCACTGACCAAAAGTTGTGAGAGGTTTTTAAAAAAGCTGCCTTTAGCTACGGAAGCCCATGTTGTTTAGTTTCCCAGATGTCAATGAGACAAGAAGGAGTTTAGAGTACAGGACAGGGGCTTTTAAACCTTGTAGGGCTCTGAAGTGTTCATAGGAGGCACTGGCAGGAGGAAGAGCCTTGGAAGGTTTACACTCTCTGAAGTCAGGTTTTGTGGAAAGAACACATTGCCTAACCTTTAAGGGTTAACTAGAAAGAGGTCACATGCAGGCTGCTTTACATAAATCTATCAGTACAACATGTACTGTGTACATTCCTGGCTCCAAGGAAGTTCAAGAAAAAACTTCTTTGAGTTACAGAACATCACCTATTTTCTTCTCTATATTCCAAGCTGTGCTGTGAAATATAATTTAAAATCAAAAATACTGCTCCTACACCACATCCTCTGACATGTTAGCAGAGGAAATCTACATTTGCTCCTTTGTTATTAGAGACCCTGGAAGCAGAATCTGACTTCATGAGTTTTATGGTGATTGTTTGAGATTCTTAGCTTTCTTGGCACTGGGACTGATGGCATTCTTCCATACTTAAAAATTCCTTTTACTCTTGAATGAAATGCAACAAGTTGTCAGTGGTAAAATATTACCTTCATGTCCATCACAAGTAGTGATATTTTTCCACACATTTTTGAGTAGTCTGGGAAATCAATTGGTAATTAGGGAAATATGTCTGTTAATATACCTATAATGTAATTACTGTAATGCAGTGAGTAAAACTGAAAAGCCATCCTAGTAGATTTCTGCACAGAGCTACTTTCTCAATCTTCTTTTTATTGGAAAGACCTTTCATCAATAATCCTAATTGTAAGTATTTGCTTTAGGCTCCTCCTGCTCCCAGATACATAGTTTGGTTGAAAAGTGGCTGCTATATTTTTTGTTAAAGCTTCTTGTGGTCTGGTTTTCAGTACGTCTCCTTGAGTAGGTAAACATGACAGAACAAAAGTGCCTGGAAATGCAAACAGTCCCTGAATTATTATGCCTATTACTTTTTATTAGTAGTAAAACCAAAAGAAGCAAGGAACAGTTCTATTTATGCAGAGCAGTTAGAACATAAATAATATTAAAATGTTAAAACTATAAAACTACTTATGCCATATTAATTTAATTCTAATAAAAAGTAGGTTTTGGTCTTGCCTCCATGGCAGCAAACGTGGTGCAGCTTTGCTTTCATCCAATATTTATACTCAAAAACATTTTGGTTTAGGAAATAAACTAGTGATAAAAAATTACAGTCTCAGAATATTGGGCTTTGACTAGTCCCCTGCTGCCCTTTATACTATGTTTCAGTAAAATACAGTACATCTTGCTGTTTTATTTCATTGTTTGTGGCCCATGCAAAATCCTATTGTCCAGCTGCCCAACACAAATGAACAACAAATCAGAACAACCAGAAAAGCACAGTGACTGATTAAACTAGGTCAGAATTTTTGCCTGCACCGTTAGAAATATGACTTTATTCAGATTTTCGGTACATGTTTACATCACCTTGAATGGCACTGAGGAAGCCTGCTGATGGAGCATTTCATTTTTAAGTGCTACAGACAAGCAAATCATGCCAGCTCTCCTTAGCACATATTATCAAGTTGTTTGGTTCTGTTGATTTTTTTTTTTTTTTTTTAATTATTCCAAATTAGCAGGGTGATCCTGCATGGGATTTAGCAGCATGTAAGTGAACGAGGAGAGCTACAGTTCAGGGCAGACGTTCGAACTAGATGAGCTCATTTGGACAATAAAGTCACCTCCAAGGACCCTCACTGCAGCATCAGGGCACCCCAAAACAATAGGCTCCCTCCCAGCATATCCATGGGACTCTAAGCCCCTTCCTCACTGCAGCATTTTACTGTCAGCCTCAGCTCAAGTCCTCCTCTCCTGTCTCAGGACCCATGATCTGGAAGAGGCCAGAGACTGGCCAAGCAAACTGTGGGGTTATATAGAGGTGCCATACAGGCAGCTGCTCTTTCTCATCCACTCCCTCAGGGTGAAGAGTCCAAAAGACTGGTTACCTTTGGAATAGGTTTCTGGGGATGTTTTACTGCAAGGGGGGAAGAATTAGCTGCCTCACCCCACAAAGTAGTATAGGGAGTCACAGCAAGTGGACTTTTACTTTTCCCTCTTTAAAGAATATTCTTGGACAGACAGAATTTAGCCATAATTTCATCATGTTGTCAACTCAAATTTTAGGAAATTGACTTCACGAGCAGAAGAACTAATGAAATCAGGTTTTATACTTATCTGTGTCCTCCTTCTCTCAAAACTTCTCCTAGCACCAGACTCTTAGATTCTCTTATGTCTCTATCAGGCAAGAGACAGCACTTGCTCTGTTTCTGGCTATAAATCCATCTCCTGAGAAACACGATGATGCCTGAGTTTTACCTTTTTTGACTTTTGGCTCAGTGCAATCATTCAGCTGAGGTCCCTCTCCAGTACCCAGACAATTTCCATGAAACTTTAAAAATGCAATAATATTTCAGATCTACCCTTCTATCAAATTTGTTTGAAACTGGCAGCAAGCTCATAGGTCATTAGGAGGCTACTGATACACAGACAGAGCAATTTCATTATTCCATTAGCTGGAACCCTGTAATCAAACCCTCTGCACAATCATGAGACTTGTTTACAGATCATAAGACTTTGGAAAATAATAGACCGTGGGTTCTTTGCAGTTTCAACATGGGATGAAAATAAAGACAAATATTACACTGAAAAAAAATTTAGAAGGAGCAGCAAAAATGGCAAAATATTTCAGACCGAATGCTACTAGGTTAGAAAATACACTTATCACCTATCAAAAAAGACTTTAAAAATACAGGAAAGCTTTTTGGCTTAAGCAGTAAAGTACAAGAGAAGCTTGAAAGCTAAACAAAATATATCCGTATCCTTCAAACAGAAGAAATCAAGGGGAAAAAACCTGAATAAACTCTGTCACATTTTATATAGCCACAGTTCTAAAGGAAGTTTCTAAAATTGTAAGTAACTCGTATCAGGTAATAAAAAATGACAGCTCTGATGGGTTTTTAAAAAGTTTCCCAGGGGAAGATGCAGAAAACTACAGCTTCATAAATCTGATATCATTAGGGTCAAAATTGGCACAATCAATAATAAGGAACATGGGCAGTAGAGGTATAAATAAATATGATACATTGGGACAGCTTCTGCAAAGGGAAATCATACCTCACCAATCCATTAAAATGTAATGAAAGTGTTAACAGTAGTGAGCAATCCAGCTGAGAAAGTATTTTTTGATTGAAAGAAATAGGTTTGGCAAGATCCTTTACGGAAAGCTTTTAAAGGCATTAAATCAATGTGGAATAAAACTCAAAGTCCTCTGATGACTTAATAATTGGTTAAAAGACAGGAAACAAAGAGTTAACGTAAAGTAGGGGTTTCCTCTTAGAGGAAGGTTACCAGATCCTCAGGGACCCACGGGCAGACCTGTGTGTTTCAACATATCATAAATAATGTGGAACAGGAAGAGGATGGAGAGGCTGAGAAAGTTTGCTAATGACACAAAGTTTTTCAGGATCCCCAGAACTGAAACAGACCAAAGAGTTACAGAAGATTCTTACAATGCTGAGGGACTGCACAGTGCAGTATCAGCGAAATTAAGCACTGACCTGCATGAAGTCATAAACTAGCAGAAAAAAAATCTTAACTACGCAGCCAGAAGCATAGGCTTTTCACTAGTATTGACACTAGGAAAGATTTCTTGGAGTAATCTTTTGAATACTACTTTAGAAATGTCTGTCCAACATTCAGCAATACTCCAAAAGGCCAATAAAACATTAGAAACTATTAAGAAAGAAATAGCAAAGAAAATGGGAACATTATCCTGCCTCTGCCTTGTTCACCTGTAATTTTGAATGCTGCACATACTGAGTATTTTAATCAGCCACCTCAAAAAAGTTACAATAGATTCAGAAAAGGCATTGTGGATAGGGACAAAGCTGATCAGAGGAGTGGAGTGAGTGCCATATGAGAAGTGAGTAGATAGAGAAGGAGTTTCCAGCCTGGAAACAGAAATGACTGAGAGGAAGAGCAACAGTCAGACATGAGCAGTGTAGATAAGGTGACCAGGGAAAGGTCGTTCACTGAATGACTCTAACAAGTAAAACACAAAAGGGGATGTACTTTCCCTTACTTAATTACATCATGGAATGTAATGAGGAAGACATAAATGAGTTTAAAAAATCAACTGGAAAATTAATTGAAGAAAAGTCCATCATGGAGATGCAATCTTCTCCTCAAAAATTTCCTAAGCATGACACCAAGTTTCCATTCTTTCCTTCATTACATTTCCACTCCTGTCTCTAATCAGAGTCAGGACAGTGGACTTTTTTCTGTCTTTATGTTAAACAGCAGAAAGTAAACATTCACCATAGGCAATAAGTCTAGGACCTCTAAATCTCCCACCACATTCTCTCCTTTTTCAGTTTCCAGCGGTCCATCCCACAGTATAATCTTTTCCTCTCCACTCACTTAGCACCTTGAAAAGTAGCAGCATTTTTACACTGTAAGGAGAGCACTATGCACACTGGATGGAATGATCTCTCATCACCTTTAGCTGATGTTCACCAAAAAAAATCAAAAGTTGTTTGGAGGTAACAGGTGGCTAGACTGAGGATCACATTAGCCAATAAATAACAGCAGCCTTACCAAGCCAGTCTAAATAGATGGTGGATCTTCAGAAATCAAATTAACTTACACTTCTGCATGGCTTTAAGAGAGAGCATCAGCCTTCTCATTTAAAAGCCTGCCTCTGATAATGAGGAGAATTCTCCTCCTGGTTTACAAGAATTGAGAAAAAAGATGGATTTTTCCATAGAGATCTTTCCCCTTCATTCACTTCAGTCCTAATGAAATGCATGAAGTTTTTGGTCTGCATCCATGTAACTTGGTGCAATCATATTGTGACAGCTTTCTAATGTCAGGAGTTGGTGCACTAGCTCACATTACAGAAAATGAGCAAGGTGCTTACTTGAAAACACAAATATACAGCCCACTCACCTGGCACGTACTGCCTACTCTGTAGAAGGCCAAGGACCAGGCTCCTCGTCTTTCTTGCTGCATTTGCTCAGCACCTGAGTGCTGGTTAGGCAGCATACAACAAGAGCATCTATCATTTATTTCATCTGTCTCAAACCTCTTAAAAAACAGAGAACTTCCTTTGCCCACTAGATGTGACAATAACAACGAATGTTCAAAATAATGCAGAACTTGAAATTTCTAAAGCCAGTTCTTTAAAGATATAAGAATGCAAGAAGAAGTAGACCAGCCTGCACCAGTGGCCCTATGCTGTACTGCAGACCTCAGGTAACTGCACGAGCAGCATTGCTGACAGACAGAACTAAGCCCATCAGCTATCAATTCATCCTTTCTATACATTCCTCAGGGATGAAAAACTAAAAAAGCATGTAAGATCTGCAACCCTGAGGCTTCTCTTCATGACACCTCTGCTAGTTCTTCCTCTTTTCTTGTGTTGTAGCTACACATAGAATCATTTTCATGACATGGTGGAAATTCCCAAGTTCCAAGTAATCCTATTTTGCTTTATCTGTCCCTTTTTATTTCTGCAAGTCTTTGGAGATTCTGAAATTACTTTCTGACAATTTAAGTATTCTGGTTTTTGGTTTTCAGCTGAACAAAATGGTAGCAGTTGATAACCCATGCTTGATTCGTTAGTGCTGCTCTGTAATTTCAGAGTGCTAAATAGAGATGAGATTGACTACAGCCTACACGAATTGAGATTCTTTAGAATTTTTTAGTTGTGGTTTTCTACAAATTTGCTCGATAATAGGATCAGTAGTGTTGCACCTACAACCTTACTTAAAAGCTTGAGCAGTGCAAATACCTGACAACTGTCTTACATCCAGAATCAGGCATTTATGAACTGTGTGTGAAGTTTATAGACTTGATATGCGGTCTCCTTTCTCTCTCTCTAGTAGAATATCCCAGAGAAAGAATAAGAACAAGAACAACAGTTAAGGGCAAGTACAAGTATTTTTTCCAGCCAATATAAACAAATTAATGCAAGTTTTCTCTGTGCCACCAGTAGTTTTGCTTGGGTTTTTTTTCTGACTTGGACAATATTTCTGGCATAGGAAGAAGATTTTATAGCTTTCTTAGTTTACTATAATGCCATTATACAAGGTCATATCAGAGGTCCATCTTTCCCAACACCATATTTCCAACACTGAATAACAGTGGATACTAAAAGAAAGGGTATGAGAGATGGTTGAGCTGATTTCCTGGTAAACTTTACTGGCTTCCACCAGAAGGTGATTTAAGGGCTTCTTGAACTGAACATTGCAATTGACGACTGTGGTAGCACAATCTCTTTTTTAACCCATTTACACTTTTGGCTTTCATGCCGTACTGTCTCAAAGACACAAGCCCAGTATAAAATACTCTAGTCATCCTCTGAGACTTTTTCCAATGTCTAAACTACACTTGTATATTCTTTCTGGTACATCTATCTGAAA
>VWZT01015868.1:210750-267467 GCA_013397055.1 Pachycephala philippinensis
TCTTTAAAGTATATACTGGATCTTTCTAGCAGCTTTCTCCCCCCATCCCCATCCCCATCCCCATCCCCATCCCCATCCCCATACTCATCCCCACTGCTTTCCAAGGTAGCATTTTACATTCTGCACCACATCCAGCACCTCACAGCACCCATAACCTCCCATAAGCTTCTCCTTATTTATTACAGCCAAATGGTTTCCTGTGATTGATAAATATGGGCAGCTTTGTCAAGCAATAATTTTAGGATTTCCCATAATATCTCTCAAAGTGTCTTGACCCAGACTGAGGGCACAGTCTGGTTCTTATCAGAGAGACTGAGTGCCTTAAGAAATAAAATGGACTCTTCGGATTTAGGCAAGTCCAACTCTCCACAGTTTCCACCTTCTTTTTGATATTTTCTTTTAAACAAATGCTTTTCTTAATTTTTAATTGTGGCGCAGACATCTTCATACTCCTGTGGTACTGTTTCATAGCAGAGCCTCCTCTGCCTGAGCTAGCAATGTGCTGACAACATCAATTCCTGGAGAAGGAGCGACTGTTGGAATAAGGCCGTCTCCCAGCTCCCTTCCTTCTTGCTGGTCCCAGTTGCTTGCAGCTACAGTCTGAAGAACTGTTTAAACCTTCCCTAGTTATCTTCCACTTTTGAAAAGAGTTTAAACTCTAACAGGGTTTTAATTGTTCCATTCTTCCAATCTGGCTGTTTCTTCAAATTGCTTAACTCTGGGTATGAGGGTATTTCGAGGCTGACAAAAATCTTCTGTGTTCTGCTGCTGACTTTTAGGTGATCAGCAATATGTACCGTAAGCTGCTTTTATAACAAAAAGATGTGGCTTGTGACAGGCTCTCCTCTGGAAACAGTTTCTTCAGTCAGGGCATTTCCCACAAGCACCTTAATACAGAAAATGATATGGGTCCATTTTCTTTGCATGGGGAGCATGACTAGAAACAGGGCTTGTATTTTTCCTTCTCCTGTCTCCCTACATTAAAATTGAGTCCAAACCAGAAAATACACATGGGTGTCAATCCTGAGCTGCCAGAATATAGGGCATGTCTCTAGCTTTACTGACAACCTTACCACAGCCAAGACACACATTCCCACAAGCGCACTCACAGATAACTCTATGTTTTTACCATATACAGGTTACTGTGAGGAGCTGGATTAAAAAGTGATTTTAAAGTGCCCATGCACTGGTCTCTCTAAGTGCCTCTACTCATAAGAAGAAACACAAACTGCTTCTTGTAGGTCAAATACAACAATAGAGAAATTTTTAAGAACTCAGAATGCCAAAAGACATCAAATCACCTTTAGAAATCTAAATATGATTTTGCAGGATACATTTGCTGCTGTTGTAAAATAATTTCATACAAAATAGGCTCCACAATTCCAAAACTGAAACTAAAAATAAAGTTTTTAACAGCTCTTTCACCTGAGATAATCCATGGAGAATGACATGCCCATTTTACGCCTGTGTTTTTCGTATGTAGTAAGCACTGACATGATCCCTTGCTTGCTTGAAAAGCAAACATAAATGCCTCACTTCCTATTCATAGGTCACTTCCAATTAATATGTCAGTGTGAGGTACAACATCTGGCTGGTAAAAGCAAGTATATATCTCAGAGACATTTTGGACTGGTTTTCATCTCAGGCCACTGGATTGGCAAAAGACATCAACTTTTGTCAATATTACTTGAACTCAGATTCTTATATACACATCTCTGCATCTGAAGAATGAAATTCTGGAACTTACAGCAAATACAAATCAGATTTCAGATTTAAGGAGCAGGTTCATTGCCAGGAATCACAGGCCTGACTGCTAGATGCTAACTTTGGTACTCTCAACCCAGATTGTGCTCTTGCCCATTGATAAAGGCAAGCAGCATAAGATTCATAGGGGACACAGCCTCAGAGGCCTGGATAATAAACCTTCACTGTAATTCATTACTTTTTAAAAATGTTATCCTAATGGATGTTAATTCTGTGGCCTTTCCTTCTGTGTGAGGGTGACTGTGGTCTTTGATCAAAGATAAAGCCTTTGCAAAAATACAATTGTAAGGCTCTCACTTTGCTGTAATTCACTTCGGTGCCATGAGTAGATTTCAGGCAAATGCAGCTCTATAAACAAAATAAAAAGATGGCATTTCAGCAGCAATATGTAAAAAAGATACTGGGTAGAAATACTTCAGAGAAGCAGCCTGCTTAGTTATAAAATGAGTTTAAATTAGGCTTTAAAAAGGATTGCTAAATCTTGACACATATATGAGCAGCTTATTATCATGCAATTGTGCAGTAGTTGCTTGATCTTGTTACTGATGTGCCACATATGAATAAGTGATTAATTACCACAAAGGCTAAAACAGAGCAGAGTGAGAGTACTGTAGCTCACCCTGAAAGAGGGGCTTAAACACGTTTATTGCCCTTTAAGTGCATTTCATTAAGGCCAATTAAGGACTTTCATGTCTTATTAGAAAAATGAAGTAGATTTATGAGGTTTTCGTAGGCTGGAAATGCTGGGGCTAGCAGATACGAAACTGTGCAGAAATACAGTGGTTAGAAGCTAAGAAAATGATATAAAGATACACAGAGGAATAATTCCTTTAAGGAACCAGATCACATGAAGGTGGTCTCTGTATAGAAGGAAGGGGGGGAAAAAAGACAAAACTGGAAGTTAAAATTCATAACATTTCCTATCAGACTCACTCCCTATAATTTTATGGGCAATTTTGCTATCCAGCTCTCTTTGGGGTCTCATTTTCTTCTGTTCCTTATAAAATTCAGGATGACATGAAGGGCTGCCATTCAGTTGGGCAGAATTTGCTCCCAGTGGGCTCACCTTATTGCATACCTGAAAATAAACGCACAGAGCAGGAGGGAGCAGAATTGTTGACCACCACACAGTACAACTCCCAGCAGGTCTACATACCTTAATAATGTTTAATCTTGCTGATAGAGATTCAGTCAGGGCTCCTTTATCGGTGTAACTTTAAGCACTGACTCAGAAAAACATATAAACATATGCTCTAGTTAAAGTTGATTGGAGGATGTGTTTAAGTTTTTTGCTGAATAGGAGTGAGGATAAGCACGCACTTAAAGTTAAGCTAAGTGTGTGCTTCAGCATTTTGTTGTATAAAGAACTACAAAGGTGAAAGCCCTGACCTATTCATCTACACTTCTTACTTAGAGTTTCTGCATTTCCTACCTCAAACCAGGGGTTTCTGGCTCCTTGAGATTACTACTATATACCTTTAATTAAAAAAATAATTTTAAAAGACCCAAATCCAGGAAACCATTGAACAGAAATAAAACATTTCTATCTGAATAATCCATGTGTATTCAGATCCACAGGGCTCAAGAAATGAAACATGAATGCTGACCTTCTTTTCTTAAATCATGCTGTTCTTAAGGTAGCAAGAAGGAAAAGAAAGGAATGGAGTAAAAAAACTCAGCAGCATGATCTGAGGACAAAGGCAAACTTTGCTTTGACTGTGTAGAGTTCTGAAGGTTTGCGTCACAGCCTTCATCTTATTTGAGCGTAATTTAGTCTATAGAATTTCCTTCCTTGCTTTATTTTGAAAGAAAACTTTCATGGGAGGTTATAGAGTATGTATCATTATCCTTGGGGACTGTGTTTGTTTCAGCATCATCCAAGTTTCTAGGTCCCACACATACAGTATCTGGGCAGCTTTTTTACATATTATATGTATTTATGAATTTTTAAAAATATGCATTATTTACTCAGTGGACTGGAATAGCAATGTCAAGTGGGGGAATACGTATTTATAAATGTTTTTAAAATGCACATTATTTACCCCACAGACCAAACAGTTCCAGTCTACCATGTGTAGTCTTAGCCACCTAATTAAAAATCTTATGAAACTTCTTTGAAAAGCACTTGCAGTACATTTGCAGCAGCAACTTTTGGAGCTTTATTATCTCAGCTCTTTTTTATTTTTTTTCTCCAAAATACACAAAGCATTTAGACATATTATGGTCTAATCACTTGCCAAATTTCATCTCAAATAGAAGCTATATAGGAATTCTACAAGCACAAAAAAAGCATCAAAAACAGCAGATCAGCTATATTTTGGAGGAGGAGGTATGGGGGGTTTGCTGCACTGATATCATTTTAAAACAAACAAACAAACTGATATTTTTTAATTTGGTGAAAAAGAATTAATTCCCACACTGAGATTTGTCTGTGCCAAACCTTAGCTGCTCCTTTTAATGAGGTTTTAAATAATTTTTTTTCTGCCAACTTATTCTTAAAGGGGTTTGTACCAAAAAAATTGACTACATACTGTCTACACGGTCCAACCACTACTGATTAAATTCTTCAGGGATGAGAGACCAAAACTACATAATTTGTAAAATTACATGGTTAAAGAGAAGAGGTAAATGCAACGCCAGTATACATCTGTCATTTGTTGTCCAAATATAATTTCAAATAAAGATAATGTTTCTATGTTTTGTTCCTTCGGTTGGATTTCCAAAACAAATGATGACTCATACATCTTTTCAGTCTTCGAGAAGTGATTTATTGATGTAAGAAGTGATAAGCATCTGCCTCTGCTGACTTATACCAGAGTATGAAAGGGGTATAAAATAAGTGCAGTGCATGTTAAGGTTAAAATGAAAATCTCTTGATTCTGTCCCCAGCCACAGTTCAGAGCACTTCACAGAGCATCCTGAAACCATGCTTCAGCATCACCCTGTTTTTTGGGGCAGGAGGGAACTTCTAGCCAAGTGGTCACAACCTTCTTGAGCGTGAACACCGGCTCCCCACAACAAGCACAGCCAACACAATCTGTATGTTCTCTGACTGTGGCCATTTGCACAGCCAACAGACATGAAACACCTTAAAAATAGATTTAAAGGCTATCATAGGTTAGAAGCTTGAATGAAAAACTTTAGCAGTCCAGGCTACACAAGAGGCTTGTGACTAGTTTATAGGGTTTTAGGCAATTTCAAAATGATAAATGTTTACCCGTGCATACTGCTGCTAGAATTTGTAGTTGCTGTCAAATGTAGAATAAGAATCCAAACTATATTTAGAAAATTAACTTTTATTTCAATTTTTTTTTACTTATTTCACATTCCAACTGAAAGCAATTTACTTGTTAGAAATCACCAACAGGTTCTTGTGATAAAGCTCATTAAAACAGCTTGATCATTTCGGGAGGCTGAAATTTTTCTATTTCCTCCTGATAGCAAAAATGTATTCTATAAACAAAGAGAACTGGTTTTAATAATATTAAAATTCATACTAACTAGAAAAGAAATTAATAGACTTTTTTTAAATGGTAATGACTATGTGATGCGCCATCATATTTCTGAGGTTTATAAACTATCTTAATTCTTAAAAGATTGGGAAAGGCATTGTTCAATAGTATTCTGAGTATGAAATTTATGTGTAAATTATCTTCTGACATCTTACTGAAAGCTGGCATTGCAGCTTGGCACAATACCATAGTATAGTTCCCTGGTCCAAACAGAATTTGATGAATTGTCTAAAAGCCACTTTTTCTTTGCCTCCAGTCAGAAAGAATAACATGGACACTGGCCTTTCTCAGAGCGTTTCCAGCTCCAAACAGAAATGTTTTTGAAAGTAACTTCTAGTAAAAACTGGAGATGGACTGGATATGTAGTAGGTCTGGATGTGGTGGAAGTGCCTGGGTAGGCAACACAACGCTCATGGCAGGCTTTGATAGATGGTGTGACAGCATCTCTGATGCGGTGAGAGCATACCAATGCTACTGGCTGTGCCCACGGGGCATCGGTCACACAGCTGCACTGTGCTGCTCCCTCCTGCACTTCTGCATTCCTAGCTGTATGAAATATTAAGGGGTATGAGATGCCTGAAGTATGAGCTAAAATAGAAAAGAACAAATGCAGGTGGTGTAGTATTGCCTTCATTCCCAGCTACTCTTACAGCCATGCTGGTGTTCTGTGGCATGAGATGCCCGGTTGGGACAAGAAATGGTTCCTCTATCCCAGTGTTCTCTTCTCAGAAGTCTCATAACAGATAATACTTACAGAAGTATATGACTCCCCATGTTGTCCATCACCCTCAGAAACACTGAAGGTCAGGTTGTACAGGGCTCTGAGCAACCTGATCTAGTTCAAAAAGTCCCTGTGCCTCACAGTGGGAGTTGGACTAGATGGCCTTTAAAGGCCCCTTTCAACCCACACTATTCTCTGATTCTTTGATGCCTTGACTGGCCCAGCATCCACAAATGTTGATTCAGGCACATCTTTGTTTGTACCCGTTACAGATTTGCTTACCAGCAAGAGGACAGCTAAAAGATCCCTTTCTCTATCTTCTGACTAAAAATTCTTTATTTTAGAAACATTCTCACATAACATCTATAAATGCAACTTTGTAAAACTATAAGGGTTCAAAACAATTTTTGCATCAAGCTCTTTTAGCCAGTTTTCCTGCCTTTCTCAACATATGCACATGTGGGTACAGTGACCTGGAGCTATACCAATCCATAGATAAACTAGAGAGGACTCTAGAGGAAAGAAATGCCCTTTGAAAATCAGGCTTCAGATGAATATTGTGTCAGGTAGGCAAGAACCTGATCACAATATAGGAAACCTTTACCTTGCTCACCCCAGCATCAGGCAAATGAAGTGACAAAGAAGTTTGACCCAGAGACTGATAGGTTCTCATCAGCTGGTATTCTCTAAATCCAAGAGAAGAAAGGCAGAAGAATATATATTAATGATTAAGGGTTGTTGTCACAAGGTATAACAACATTACACTAATAAACTACAAGAAAAGACAGCTTACCCCTTCAGGCACTCACTAGCAGTGTTTCTATTGTCCTGGAAGTTTCCCCACTTAAATCGCCTGCTGAACTTTCTGGGTGTCAAAGCTAAATACTCCCCAAGAGAAACAACCACCTCCTGTAGCTCAGCTGTGACACTTACGGTGGATTAAAAATCAGCCAGAGTCCAAGCAGAGTCTTGCAGGCTGTGGGCTAACACAAACCAGAGATGACATTCTTCAGGCTGTTGCCGCGGCCTCGGGGGCTCAGACGCATAAAAGACATATAAGTGTGTTATCACATTCAACTTGAAAATTTTCCTGGCTGAGAGGAGATGGTTGGGTTTATAGGGCTGAAATTACACATGCTGTGCTCTAAAGCTAAAACCATGCTGTGCCAAGGGAGGGGAGCACCCACCCTTTCTCCACCAAAGAGCACTGCACGAGCACACACGTCCTGGGTGGAGTCTGCAGGAGAGAAACGCATTCCTCATAATCAAGGGTAATTCGAAAGGCAAACAGTGACCAGGAGAGCATGCTATCCAGCAGAAGCCTAATCCTGAACCCAGCTCCACAGACGGTTACACAGCCTGCTGCAATGCCAGGGCAGATGCCAGGGAAGAGACCAGCCACAAACCGAACAGACAGACAATCCAGAGCTTGGCATCTGGGTTCTTCAGCTGCCAGCCTTGCCTCATGAGTAGCCACAATGGTTGGCTCTTGTGCAGAAAACAACAGAGGAAGAGGCTAAAGAGGTCTATGTGCCACACTGCCAGCATTGGGAACAGGCAGTGCCAAGTGAGTATTGCAGTTTCATGCACGTGCCAATGTGCTTTGGAACCGCTTTTACATTTTCAAAAGTAACAACAGAATTCCTGCATAAAGCAAGACAAGCTCTAACATCAAGCACAGTTTCCCTTCCTTTTTTAGGTTTTTTTTTTTTGTACATAAATTTCTTTTTCACTTCATTTTGTTTGCCTCACATATACACTTCAGACAGCTGTGGCACAGGAATGGCCTTCATGCCTTGCGCTCCATACTGATAAAATATTTGAATCTACAGGAATACGTGCACAAATCAGTTAATTTCATAACCAAATGACAAAGCCCCAGCTTGTAAGCCTCTGTTTTACAACACGAGCAATTACTCCAAAAAGTAGCTGCATGAACCCCTGTGTCACTGCATGCTGAGGAGCAGCACGGCACTGTGAGTAAGGAGTTCACAACCTTCTCTTTAAAACCCTCTTCTGCCCTGTTTACGCCAAACTGACACTTTAATCAGAAGGAAATGTTTTTTATATAAATCACTACTTGCATGTTCATTTTTGGGGGGGGAAGTTTTTAGGCTATTAATTTGCCAAATAAGCATTTCTAAAAGTGTGTATTTGGACACATATATATATGTGCTTTCCCACATTTGCCATCCAGCAGAGTTATTTAATTTAGACATTGTTGTTTCCTGAAATAAGTGCATTACTTTGTGTCAAATCAGGATTGTGAGTTCTATTGTTCATATGTGAGCAAACAGCCAAAAGAAATTGAGATGAGGAAGAAGCCCACAAAAGGGCTGGCTGCACCAGTTACCCACTGAAGGCATTAATTTCTGGAATGTCTTTTAACATAGGAGCCCTGTTCAGTTATGGGGACGTCTCTAGATGCTGATTATGACCAAAAGGGATTAGTGTGAGACCTTCCAGTAACAGAAAAAGGTATTTTAAATGCTCTATGTTGCTTTGGTGCTACCAGGATGGGATCTACTGGTGAAACAGAAAGACTGCATCCTGGGGTTGTGATGAGGGGCTTTTGGTGTGACTAAAATGTTGCATAGAATAAAATGCCAATGAAGGCAAAGTAACAAAGGGCTGGAACCCTTCTATTTTTTCAAGGCTATGCTACAAGCATAGGAATCAGTCTTTCTCCTGGGAGCTTCTAGGAGATACATCTTTGCCTATAAATCTCACCCACTAAGGGTATCTACACCACCTCCCTCCCCAGAAATTTATTAGCCTACTTAATCACGTTTTCTCTTCACCACCTTCAAGCTCTTTGCTTCCTCTCCTCTTAGCCTATTCTCTTACCCACTCCATATTTTTAGACGTTTATGGAAGCACTCTGTCAAATCACAGCAATGATCTGATTTTCAGGGGATGTCCCAGCCATGTTCCATTAATTATATCTGCAGTTTTACAAGTGCTAATAACTACAGTCTTGCCGTGAAGCAATTGTACATCGTGTTTTTAGTGTTTTTATTTGCTAAAAATTGGCCTCTTTGTCCATTAGCCCAATGTGGTAAACTCCACTGATAGCTCTCAGAGAAGACTTAAGAAACTGAATCTCAGTTTTGAATGTAAATAGAACCAAGCTCAGACATATCCTAAAAATCCTACTTCTGACTGACGCTAGATAAATCACAATACATTGTGAGTCAATAGGAAGCTGTGAAGGATTTTACAAATTTGATCCATAATGTTTTAGAGAATAATATGGTGTATGTGCTGGCTTTCTAACAATATGTATAGTATTTTTTATCTGTACAACATATAAGCCCTTTGGCATTTGTTTTCTGTCCCTGAACACAGTCATTTTTCATTGCCTACCTTTTTATAGCTGTTCTTGTTTCATTATCAATTTTTCCTTTGGTTTTTTTAATATAATAACAGGAAAAAGCAGGTGCCCTCCATCAGGTCTTAGTGGGACTACTTGGTTTACCAGTTTTTAGTACCACCCTTCAGAGCAGCTACAGTCAAATAACATGAAACCTGAAGTGAGATTATTAGATATATTTACTTATCAACTCTCATCCCTTCTTCCATTTGTCGTAAGGCTGCGTGTAGCCCTATGATGAGTAAAGCCCTGATCCTGCTGTCACTGAATTCAAAGATATCAGCAGTGCAAGCAAGATCAGGTTCTGCTGATCTGCTTTTGAAATGGTAAAATCAGTAGATTTCTATTTACATGTATGAGCTTGATTTGTCCAGCTCTGGAAATCCAATGCATGAGATTCATCAGATTAATTGTGTACTGCTTTTTTTGCTTTAATTTACTTTTCTCCCTCTGATACATCGGGTACAGGTCACTATTGCATGCAAATGTGGAACTGCCTAAGATAGAGTTTTGCTCTAATATTGTTTAATCAAATGTTCCTAAAAATCTAGTTCCAAGTCCTCAGCTGGTGTAAATGCTGTAACTCAGTTTATCGCCATGACACAACACCATTTTACAAGTGCTGATGTTCTGACCCCTGTTTTCCAAACACAGACAACACAGCTAAAATGCTGCTGCAAACAGGGCCCACAATGTTTTCCTCATTCATTACATGTGTAAGTGGGAAAAGCAGGACAGCTCAGAAGGAAACACTTTACGCCATTATTGACACACAGAACAATGTCTCTTCATTACATCGCCATTTACCAGACTTACCCATGCAGGTAACAAAAGCACTTATCTCAGCAGCCAGGATGTCTGCTCTTTAGTTAGCACACAGCCTTGCACTCCTTGGGATATGGAGGATATCATGGATTTGAAGTGGGCTGGATAACTTAAGTCTGACTGCAGGTAGTAGATCCTAAGATGCAGAGACACAGTGAACTGCTCAGTCCTCTGTGTCCCCCAGGGAGGCTGCCTTGACCTGCATTATTTCCACACTACCTCACTCTACCCCAGTAGACCTGCAGCTCTTCAGTGCAGGGAGCAGCTGTTGAGGCAGTGAGCTTATCCTATTTGCCCCTCACAGGTGGTACTCCCTCATTTTGCCATTGCTGGAACAGCACCTGCCAGGAAGCCTTTGAGATGGGCACCCTCAAGGGCTGAACATGGGTAGAAGTCTGGTCCAGGTGCTGCTGCTGCTGCCCACGCTTCACGCAACAGTGCCCACGTGGGCAGGGCTCAGCTAACGCACCCTGAGTCTTCAGCTGCTGCTCCCATCTATTTCCCTGGGGTGGGACCTGTTTTACAGCATGAGCAAAGCGACGTTTCATTAATTCACACCCTGAGTTTAGCAATGATTTTTGGTCACGTCTCTTACTAAGGTAATAGATGTTATAAGCATGAACTTTGTAATTAATGCAAGATCTTACAACTAAACTGTCTCCTAGTGTGCCTCAGACAAGTTTTTTCCACAACAATCTGAAAATGTCAAACTCATGGTAAGACAAACAATTACATTGAATTTGGCACAAAATGGGTAATTTTGGCTTAAATGGCAATTTCACTTCATAAAATCTACCCCGTGTATGAATGGGAATTTTTCCACTGATATCTAGGACATCATCCTCAATTTTTCAAGGATATGTTATACTATTTATAAATTTCTATGCACAATCAAATATATCTCCATTACTATAAAAAGATATTATAAGATCCATAAATGGGCCCTGAGGAGGGTTACATTTCTTATTGCATCTTTTTAAATTGTCCTTTACCACAGAATACATTTCATAATTTGATGATTTGATATAAATACTTTTCTGCTGAAGCAAGGTTCTCTCTATGTGTGTGAGACCCTGGATTTCTGTATGTTAAGTCCAGCCCACCTCTAGGCTTTCAAATACTGTCACTTGCTTAGATAGGTAGTGGCAAAGGAAAAGGTTGTGGCAAATGAAAAGAACATGCAGGATATGCCATATTTATGGAGCAGGACCCATTTTGAAATTCACATATATGTCCAGGTCACTTGCACTAAGTCTTCACGTCTCTGTTGAGATGGTTTAGTATGCTTGCCACCCTTATTTTCAATATATGAACTTCAGCCAGTCTGGGAAAACCATAGCTTTTTCAGGGTAAAGAAATCTGCTTTCCATCAGTAGATAAACTTTGGTAAGGCAAGCAATAAATTAACAATTACAAAATCTATAGAGATACGAATACTTAATTGAAAAATTTACATTAAACCAAGAGCAAAATAAATTTTAAATTCATGGTACAGACACTCCCATATGGTTATGCATTAGAAATGGTTATACTATAGGATACTCATCTCAAAAAAAATCTGCATAGGATTTTCTTTACCTCCTTCTATCCAACAGATCACATATTGTTATTCAACATGCATGAAAGTAAGGGAATCTTGCTTATCTTCCATGAACAAGTGTGAGAATCTTATCAATGCTATAGCTTATAAATGTGTTTTATCAGGCAATGGCAAGTATGCACTAGTAGAGACCTGCTACTGCAATCAACAGTAAGATGCTCAATGTAAGATAATAAAATCATATTGGAGATGTTTCTTTTCGTAGCTCCTGAGCCAAATGTTGCTCTCTGTTACACCCATAGAATGTCCATTAAATTCAGTGACCTGAATTTAGACCAGGAAAAACAGAACATGATTTCGACTTGGCAAATTTGAACTAATTTTACAGTAGACTCGCAGACACCATAAGTAACTTAATTTGAGGAGGCTCTTCTCTTGTTTCTAGTTTCACCTGAAAATGTTGTCAGGAGATTCCAGCTTTACGAGTCATTGGAGTCACATCTAAAATACATTGAATAAGGCAGCAGTACCCTAAAAAGCAGAACTGCAACAACATTTTCCATTCTGAATTATATTTACGTGATGCATTTATTTGTCTGGTTTTAGCACTTCTCTGTGTAAAATCAAAGCCTAAATATTAAGCTGCACTACGTTCCATGGCACTTTACTTATGATTCATTTCTGTTCTCACTTGTCCAGCCATAAATATCTTTTCTTTCCCTTTTTCAAGTCAACAATACAAATATTTACTGTATTTTTCACCTCATAGTTTCAGTACTTGTATAGTCCTTACATATTCAATCAAATCCTTACATTCATACTTGTTCACTAGTATTTATTCCTTTCATTCTAAGCTTTGGTTCTCTGCCTGCAGGGACTCAGCAATGCACTCCTTAATGTTCACATTTCTAGTACCTTCCTGTTTGGACACTGTCCAAGGCTGGTATTCATAAAATGTTAATATTTGGGTCAGACGCAGGAGAAATACCTTTAACACTGATCTAAAATTTGGAGCAATTTTATCATTTGATAAAATCATTTGATTGAGGAGCACCAGTGGCTTACTGGCCCCATTTGTGTTTACTCTTTGGGGTGTTTGAGCTCTTCCAAGTAAGGACAGCAGCCTAAGTTAAGATCCTGGAACAGTTTTCCCAGGGAAGTGGTCACAGCACCAAGCCTGTCTGAGTTCAAGAGGCATTTGGACAACACTCTCAGGCCCATTTTGTGATTCTTGTGGTGTCCTCCGCAGGGCCAGGAGTTGGGCTTGATACTGATGGGTCCCTTTCAATGTAGCACATTCTATGAATCCATGATTCTGTGATTCTATGATGGAAAGATGTTGGCTGTAACCATGCTGGTTTTTTTTCTAAGGATAGCTGTTTTCCTTAAGTTCATACACTATGGAGCTGTTTTTCAGCTAACAAGTACTGGAGACAGGCTAACAATCATCCCACAGTCCTTTCAAACCCAGGTGGAAGCCCAGGCCGAAGCTGTGGTCCTCACTGGGTCACTCTGCACTGACCATTCCCTTTACATGCAGGCCTGGCAGGAGAACACACACCTACACAGCCCTCTCACCATCCCCACCTTGGCCAAGGAAGCCTTCTGAGAGGACCTTTTCCATGCGCTTTATAGCCTTTTTCTCAGCCATACAGGAAAGAACAGCATTCACATGCCTGATAAGCGGTCCCATTAGCTCGTGCACAGCATCTTTCCTTAAAAAGGAAAAACATCCCTACCACCTTGCAAATAGCTGTGCAGAACAGCACCCTACGACTCAGGCATGACTGGGCTACTTTCAGTATCAGCCCTGATTATTATCTCCATGAGGAATGATTCCACTTCCACATGAAATAAAAATTACCCTAACCTTCAGCCATAGCATTAGGGAGTGAATCAGTCATATTTTCCCCTTCACATTTCTGAGAACATATAGAGGAAGAAATAAAAAATTAAAAATATTAGATATTGCCTTTTGACTTGACTGCTAACACAATAAAGCAGCATCATAAACTGAATCATGGAAGTCTGCAGTCTTCATTGCTCCCTTTGCTGGTATTACTTCATGGATATTGGAGCCCTTAGGGAAACTGGAATATGAATAAAGATTTTTTTTTAAATCAGCCGTTTTTTCTTGGTTCTGTTTCTAAAAATAATGCAGTTTGCAAAAAACAGAAGGTTTGGTTTATAACACAAACAAAATTGTTACATTCTGAATGGGTTGTAAGTACCTGATTCTTTGCCTTTTTACTCATCCCTGCTAAAAAAAAAAAATCTGCAAATCCATTTGCTAACCAGCTGCACCTCTGTACTGAACAGATAACAACCTGTGCAAGCCAGGCTTTGCTGTGAATCGGTGCTGATAGGCCTGAATCTCATAGCTTTTTTTAAATGCTAATGACAAGAAACATTTCCTAAGCCAAAACGCTCTTGTAGATCTGTCTACTTCTATTATGACTGATATTTGCTTGTAAGTACATAGAACACTTGTTCACTGTGCCTTATCTGCTATGGTGCAGCATGCTGACCTACATACCATTCAGCACAATATGATGCACAAACATCTTCTAAATAATTTTTCATTTTCGACTTAAAAACAGTAGAGGCAAAATAGGATTGCTGCAAATCTAACAAAGAGATGGCATTATTTCCAAATAAAAATGTGCATTTTTCCAAAGAATTTATTTGTCTAGCAGCATGAAGTTCATACATAGCAATGCTTAAAAAGGGTGTTGAATTGCGATTAGGAAGGAAGGACTTAGGAAGAAGAACAAACCACATCTTTTCTACTTACATAGAATAATTAAGCTAACTTATTTCTCATAACAATTAAAAGTTCAGCCTTTCTGAACCATGTTTTCGCAATGTCACTAAATGCTGCTGATATAAGAATGCTGAAATAAGTGTGATAATAACAATAAAGAATGATGGATAGAAAAGGATACAGTAGCTAAGGGAACAGAAATGATAGTCTATTACCTGCCATTGTCAAGCTAAACAGAAGTACAGTATTTATGATTTTTGCTGTGATGCCTGCTATGTTGTATAAGCCCAGTCTTTATGATGATACTTGTCTACTGAATGAAATAATTAATACGTCAGTTTTTATTGTAAATAAATATATGTCTTCCCAGTGGCCAGACATTATTTATATTAAGAGTAGCACAGCCTCATATCTATCAAAAGCTTGTTGAGGAAAATATACTTTAAGAGCTAAATTTTAAGAGTAAAACAGAAAATCTCCATCAATTCAGAGCATTCCTAATCAATTTATATTCTGAAATGTTAAAGAAGGGCAGAAAAGGAAGCCTGCTCAAACAATAGGAAAAATAGAAATGCTTTGACTTAGCAGGATACAGTAATCCTAACTCTAAAATGTATATAACTATAAATGACTTCTACATTGTAAAATTGGGTACAGAAGCCTAAATTAAAGACATTTTTACAACAATCTGGTTTATATATGCACTGAATTGAGAAATATATATTGCCCTGTTATTACCTCTAGATGAAAAAAAAAAAACCACAAACCCAAACCAGTATACAAATTAGAGGAAGCACCAATGTTTAATCATATAAGAATTTTAAATTAATGACACAACATGTATGTACTATTTATTAGTGTTCTAAGAAAATACTTAATTTTCATATTCACAGCCACCACAATTCTTTTGTTTCTGGTGAAACATATGGTCCAGGAATCAGCTTGACTGGAGTTTGTAACTGCAAAAATGAAAATAATTTGGGGACCAAGCCAAGCTGCAGTGAGGTCAATAGAAGCATTTCCACTGATGCCTTGTAGCCCTTGGTCAGCCTGTTGGCTGTTTCACCCCAGGCTGTTATTCTGTTGCTGTATTTTACAACCAGTGAATTATAAGAAAAAGTAAAATGTTTGGTACTTTTATCTATTAGCCATTGATTTATTTTTAAAACAAAAGGCTATCTGTAAATTCGTGTCTGAATTTGTCAAAACTCACATCCTATTTTTGTTTCACTATGTGCCTTCTTGTAAACAATCCAAAGACAACATCTCTCAGACAAGCCACTGACTTCTATTAAAGTGACAAGCAATGTCTTGACTCACATTACTTATGTATCATTAATGAGAATAACATCTTTTAAATCCACAAGTAGCTTTATGAGTCCAACATACAAATGGTTTGCAGTGATGTGGCTTCCAGAAATAGATTGTTAGAGACACTGATACATCTTATGGCATTACCCTGCAATCGATGCTGCTTTTGGTAGATTTAACTCTATAAGTAAGGTGGATTTCCCATTCATGTATCAGAATTGTTTTCCAGGTTCCTTTTTAATTTTGTAATATCTATCAGAAAACCTTTGGGCCAGACCTGCATTTACTATTCATTTAAACAGGGGGTACATATAATTGCTACTGTGCTCAGCAGTTATGAGCTCTGTGATGTTAACAGAAGCATAGACCAAGGATCAGGCTTAACTATGCCAGGTCCATGATCCACATGTTCCACACCAAAGTCATGGACTACCAGCTTAGCTATAGCTAAGGTTCAAATCATTCCCTGTGCTCAGGAAAAGTCAGTCTTGGCAGATTCCCAATGAACTGGCCTTCAACATTTTATACAGGTTTGTGTCCTACCCAAATCCACAAAGAGAGTGTGAACCTAATCTGAGATGAAGTACTCAGTGCAATATTCAGGCTGAAGTGTTTCTACTCACACATGTGTCCAACTTTGGCCTGCAGTGGCACATGGGTGCACACTTGCATGTAAACAACGTGAGTGGTAGGCAAAACCAGGCTGTGAGTGCCTGAATGACCTTGAAACCACTGGCATAACTTTTATGATCAAGAACTATATTAATCACAAAGACCCCTGCCCATATCTTATTGTATTATCTAAGATGGACACTTCATGGTACATTGCACCTGGAATTGTCTTCCGAGCCCAACATGGCTTGTGTGACTTTTAATTTTTTGTTTCCAAAAGGAGTAACAGAGAGGAAGTCTCTAAGATCTACATTGCTAAAGTCCTTTCTCATATTCATTTCATTAAACACACACATATCTAAAACAGAGGTTGCTGTGATGCACTTTTTACAGAAGAGCATGACTTGTAAGGGTTACAAGTCATATTCAAAGTCTGATGGGAAATCCGCAAAGGAATGGTGGAATAAATGTCACATATCTCTCTTCATCTACATTTAGGCCAGCACATAATATGGATTATTTCTCTCTCAGCTATAGCTCTTCTAAAACACTTGCATTATTCTTAAATGTACACAGGACACAATTTTCACCCTCTAGCACGAGTACATGCAAGTAAATATTGCTATTCCAAAGGCTGATTCTTTTCCATCATGCTGTACTTGTCATTGGCCAAATAAACCAAGTCTTCTAACACAACACTGGAAACATAGCTAGTGTCTGCATATTAATTAGCCTTCCTGACCTGAATAGACTATTACCTAGGGCCCTGGCCTTCATTTCCTAGGCACCCTAAACTCCACTGCAATGAACAAAATGAAAGACAAGGCCTTTATTTTGGAATTACATCTGTGAAAATATTGCTCTTGCCTAAGGGATGGGATTTCTGAAAATGCCATGGAGAGTTTCTGACACTGCACAGAAGAACAGCATTGTTTTGTTCCAGATGAGGTCTTGTGCCCCCTTAAATGACTGTCACCCAAAACTTAGATCATCCTTTGTGCTTTAGAAAAAATATGGAAAGTATGGTTAGGGCTTCTATCATTTTGACCAAATATGTGTATAACTTAAATCTGTTCTCTATTTTAATAAAAGAAAATGAGGTAATACTATAAAAATAACTTCCTTTGATCCTAGAAGCACTTTATTACAAGGTTTGCAAGCCAACTGGAATGAAAAACTTTTAAATAAAAAATTAATGCAAAAAAGCAGAGCTGGGAGATAGCTAGATTTAAGAAATATTGCCTTTTTTTTTTTTTTTTTTTACTCAGAGCTTCTGCAAAAAATATTTTTGTTTAAAAAAAATATGATTCCCCTTTCAACTCATTCCAGACACAATTTTACAGGTAGGCTCTGTGACTCATTAAATCCAGCTTTGAAGATGCACCATAACATAAAGTATTACAATTATCATATACCCTAAAAGCCTGTTTGGAATCTAACTCAGTAAAATTTATTAATGATCTGAAGAAGGTGGTAAATTCACACATGATGTTTAATTGGGAGCTACAGAGAGCAGATATATTCACAGTGAATGAAGAAAAAAGCAATGTCTCATTTTCATTTAGAAAAAAATTAAAGTTACTAAATCTGTTTAACAATTACTTGAAACTTTGTTTCTCAGAATTGTGTTTTCACTAACGATTTTTTTTCCCCAGAAACATTGTTATGTATGTAAAATGGACACCTGGAAAGGATTCAGTCCTTTTAAAATTACAGGTATGCCTTCTCACCCTTTCCATTGCTGCAGAGGCAATATTAGGCAGTGCTTGATTGAGCTTAGTTTGATATTAGAGAAAAAAGAGTATTTTAAAAATACAAAGAATGTGATGCAAGACAAGAAATTAATAGGAAATTATAGTGGCAAGAAGGAGGGGAATTTGGAAAGGCCTGTAAATGTTCTCAGGCAGGGAGACAATAGATTGTAAATGCAAGTGTAAAATAAAATGCATGTATGCATCACGTCGACTCAGAAGAAAATAAGTAAGGAAGAAAAGGACATGTAAATATTTGAAAGGTGACTGAGGCCACACAGGCTATGAATTCACCTGTAAGAAGCCATGCAAACCCCATCATTTGCGACATTTAAAATTGGACTGTCCACAGATCTAGAAAATGCACTCTGGAGAATAATCTAATATTATAGAGAGGCAAATTAACAGACCAGCAAGGTCTCTTCTATTCCTTATTTATGTGATAAATCCATTGTGAAAACACTTACACTATAAAAATTTATATCTTTCCACAATGTACAGAGAGCAGCCCTGTTTTGGAAGAGGCTGAGCAGCTGCTTGAAGGGCACAGGTACCCTGTGCCTTCCAGTAGAGTAATGACAAAGCAGCGGTTATCTCCAAATTACAAAAAGAAAAAAAAAAAGCCCCACCGAAGTAAAGACAGTATCTGACAATGTTCCATGAACAGAAGCCCATTAAAACTAAGAGGACATTTGCCTTTAAATGGATGGATATCATTATGCATGCAAAAGTGCCCAAAAATAAAAAGGCAGAGTGGCTGCATTTCGAGGAAACAGTTGAGCGGCAGCAACCATTACCTTAGCAATTGCAGCACACAGGCTCTCTGCTCTGCAGCCTAAAATGAGGACATTCCCTTTGCTGTGTGATTTACTTTGAGTATGCTGCAATCTTCTTTTTCCTCAGGTAAAATGTCAATGAGCAGTGTCCCAAATGTTTTCCCTGATCTTGTCAGGAGTCACTTTGTTTCCACAAGAAAAAAAACACTAAAAAACCCCAAACTCTTGGCTATGCTAACACTGCACAAAAACTCCTGAAAAAGAGGAGCTGGTATGAGATGGGAAGCTCATGCCAGGCAAGGATCACACAGGACTGCCGCAGTGCAAAGAACGGATCCAAATCAGCCTTTCCACAGTCTGAGCAATAATGTGTTCTAGCTTGGGGCCAGCATGCAGACTGCACTGCATCTCTATCAGGTTGCCGAGGTGCCACAGAGAGGCAGGTCGTATGAATGAAACCGAGTGAAGACAATAGGATTTGGCCCTTAGCTTAGGTGGCAGGAGATGGTCTGCAGAATTTAAAGACCGTGTACTACCATAGATAATCTTATGGTTGGACGGACGGACGGACGGACGGATGGATGGATGGATGGATGGATGGATGGATGGATGGATGGATGGATGGAAAGATAGATGATTTTGTTTAAGATACCGCATGATATTCAGGCTTTAACGAATTATATACATCTCAATACATATTTATTACTCCTAAGTACTTGGCCTTACCTCTCTGTATTTATTGCATCACGCATAACTACTGGACTGTGAAAAGCAGAAAGTACCTTCTCTGTCATGGCAGAGCATAAAACATCAATGACTGAGTTCTTTTATTTGTCAGCAAAAAGAACGACAGAATAGATCTGAACTGAGATCAAAGAAAAGGGAAAATGCTGCCTTTACATTGTTGAAAGCCATTTCCCCCATTTTTGCATTAAGCCTCATTGCAATAAAAGGGAGAAAAATGCTAAGCGGCCCCTCTGCTCAAACATGGTTGGCATGAATTCAAGGAAAGTCTGCAATGGTAACTACACTCAACCAGGAGCATGTACCTCTGCCTCCCATTGTTACCACCCAGCCCTTGGGTCACAGCGTAGTGGTTATCACCTGCTTGTTCAATATTACACCCTCATTTTACAGTATTTGCTGGTAGAGGTAAGAGAATTTCTTTTCCCTTCTTCATGCTCTAAGTAAGGCTTTTGGAATGGGGAACAAATGGAGAATTCTTAGCAAACAGGTTATTTATGCTTCTGAATTTAATGTTGAGATGTTGTGTTAATTCGTTTTTTCAGGAGTATGGGGAACTCTACTTTTCAGAGACTCTCAGAATTGCTTTGAAGTAGATGTTGTGATGTGTTCTATTTTGCAGAACTGCTGAGCTGGAAGTGTAGTGTGAACAAGTGTTTATTCCAATAACCATTGGTGACAGGCACATTCCCAGGTCAGAGATTTTTTTTGGCTCAAAATCCCCATCCAGTTTTCAGGAATAGGCTTTTGCATGGAAATAATAATAAGAAAAGTCCAGGAAGACAAATCAGTGGGATTTAACAGCCTACATGTAGAGGTCGGAAGTGTATTTGTAGATCAGTAAATGGAAAGCTGTATTTTAAATATCCATCTTGATGCTCAGTTCCTGAATAGAATGAAAATAACAAGACAAAGAGAATCTAAAAGGGACTGTAAGCTGATCTACTGATGCGACAGCATGATAGCAATTTATATGTATGTCTGTTTAGTGCAGACTTACAGTAGAACCTACAATCTCAGCAATAAAACCCTGCAATCTCAGGTGCTCTCTGAAAGTCATAGCACACGCACAGGACCAAAAAGAAGGAAAATTCCCATCATTTTCATCCAGGACGTTTTCATCTGTGGTTTTCCATCAGTCAGCAAAGAAGAAGGTCATTTCGGGAAAGACAAATGAATTGTGGTGTACCTCCACAGTTCAGTGTATGCTATTAGCATGTTCTAGTTTTTATCATCAGTTTCATAGTTAACAGTATAAGCCTAAAAGTCATGTTTAGCACATTATCAGTAACTTGCCAGTGCTAGTGAGTATTTAATTATTAGGGACACAGGTGCTTTTCACCACATAGGCCTAGAGCAATTTTCTGTGTTCAAGAATAGAGTTTTCTCTTGATTGCCATTCACAGGAACATAGAGAGTTGTCTTTTCTTAGGCTTGCTCTGCCTTCTCTAAACCCCATATACCTCATTTTTCATTCTTTCCACCCTTCTAATACAGGTGACAAACATAGTAGCCATCAGCTGATTCCTGAACAGGATGGAGCAGGCAGAGGCCATTTGCTCTGGCACACTCATCCAAACATTCACCTGCACAGCAGGAAAATCCTTTCCATGGAGCAGTGCAGCTGTCCTGGCCAGCAGCAGGCCGTGCACAGCTGGAGATACCTGCAGCCCGTCTGCCCTGGGGTTGGTCAGCCTGGGAGGATGCTGGCTATGAGCAGCACCAACAACCTGCTCATTGGAGAGCCTTCCAGGGCCACACACAGAACACCTGCAGGCAGGGACGTGAGTGGCAGGGACTCTGGGGGTTTGCTGCCAATGTGAGGTCCTCTGATGTCACCACTGCAGCAGCAAGGAGGAGTTGGTGTCAAGTCAGGGGTCCTCCAGTCCCTGGGACCTGCTGGAGCAGAGTTTTTATCATTCAGTAGTTCCTCAGAGAAGCTCTTTTTCCCTAGACTCAAATAAGACACCTAAGACACCAGGCCTAGATTTGGGGTAAATATACAGTATCTGTATAGGCACAAAGGTAATTGATGTCACAGGAAAAAGTTTTTTAAGGGTATGCTACAAATCTGAAAGGATACATGAAAGCTGAACTTAAGTGTCAGTAAGATATATCACTGGAAGGCACAATCTTTTTGTTATCAGAAGTGTTAAGTAAGAATTGTGTACCCATAAAGGGTAGAGCCAAGCAGCTGGCAACACATAAAATGTACATACAGATGCTGGGTATAACTTTATCTGCAGCCTCACTGATACTACAGGACCTTTTGCTTTTTAAGGACATCTTTTGTTTCTGCGTGAAGCTCGGAGCTGGTTGCTGGGAAAAGGAAAGGCTTATGATGGAAACAATTGGAAACATAAATTTAGGCATCACTTCACATTTACTGGGAAACTAGAGAGTACACGCTAGAACCAACTTACCTACTTGGTTATAAATGGGCAAACACTATCGATCTGCTCCTCAGACAGAGGAGCATCAGCGGAGGAGGCCAAATTCCATGCTGAAGCCCAGCGGGAACAGAGGAAAAGTCTGTGATTAGTTTATAACACAGTTCCCTGTTCGAAGAAGGCAAGATATCAGTTTTCCCTGTACCTTGAGGCTGGGGCAGGGGCAAAGATCAGTATTTTGGAATAAACTCTAGTTGCTGAGAAAGGTGTTTGCCATGCCTCAAGCTGCTTCTGGACAGGCAGGTGGGAAAATTGGCTTCCTACCAGCAGAGTTCCTAATCCTGCCCCAGCAATGTACAGGAGGCAGAAGGGGAAAAAGCACTGATGCATGTTTACGGAAGGGTGGAAGTATGCACATGAAGTGTTCATTGCAATCTGAGGGAGCAACGCTGACTGCGCTCGCACTAACACACACTGGTCCAGACTCAGTGTGCCGGTTCAAACTGACCATTGCCACCTCTCATGTCTGATTGTGTGAGGAGGCTGGGGAGGGAAGGGGGCCTACATTTCATATGTGACCTCTGCTCCAAAAACTACAAAGTGAGAAACTGGAAACTTCTTTGTTCTTTCACCCTCTTTGTTCCTTGCTTCTCAGTATACCTGCAGTGCTTTCCCCTCCCCAACCATTCCTGATCTTTCCTTCTCACAAACAATTGCACAGCTGAGTAATCACATTTTGATAGTAATCCAACTTTCTAAATTTGAGATCAGTCTAAAAAAGAACAGCATTCCCTTATTATAACAGTATATCACATCTCATCCCCCACTTTCAACACAGCATCCCAGCAAGTTCCCACTACCCATCTGATGAGGAAAGGAGGTAGGTAACTTTCTGCTGAAGACAACATCTCTCTTGCCTGTTTGCACTGGAACCCAAGTCAAACTTTTTCCAGCAAGCTTCTCAGAGGAGAAGGCCAGAGCTGCAGCATTGAATGGCTCACTCCTCACACTGGAGCTGTCAGCTACAATCAAAGCATCCATGTATGGTATTTCCAGTGGAAAAAAAAAAGTACACAGATGTATAGTTTGCATTTATGTACTGTAGGGACACCCTTGAATCGTGTTAAAAAATGTCAGTCAAGACATCTGGTCAGCTGTCCTAATCCATATTGGGGTTTTTAGACTACTGTTATGCCCCAATATGCTTTGAACATTGCCAATATGCTTTCTCTGCAGTAGCAGCAGTGTGTCCCCTTTGGTTTCACAGCCCATCCCCGGCATTGTTTTTTATAGTGTCACGTACAGAGCAAAATGAAAAACCACATACTGTATCTCGTGTGTCTGGCTAATGAAACTGGTAGGACAAACCTTGTGTGATTAGGAACAGGGACGGATTGGCTTAGGTCTAGTTCATCTTACGGACTGCAAAAAGAATCAGCTGTCACTTGTGCCATGCAGCAGATGGACAGTTTGCATCCGATTTACATGCAGGCGCCAAAGCCTTTAGAAGCTTTGGCAGCCCACTTGCCATCAGGCAGCAGACTTTGATGTCCTGCAGATGGTTCCAGCAGCCATCTTGCGCTCGCGGTGCGCGGCGCTGTCGTGCCTCCTCGCCGGTGCCGGCCCTCTCGCTCCGGTGCCTTTGGAGCTGCCGCAGTGCGTGGTGCCTACCCAAGGCTCGGCACCCTCTGGCCACTGCCTAGGCACAGTTGCATTTTCATTTCAATACAAAGCTCCGCTGTGCTTTGCTTTTATGGCAACTGCGTGCTCGCACCCACATTAAAAATCCTAACAGTGCCTACTGCAAGCTGTCCCCCCGCTCTCTACGCTGAGTTTTGTTGTGCTTCACATTCCCTACCTAGAACCCCGACAAATCCACCACCCCCGCTCGCTTCAACCATAATAGCATAATTTCAGAATAACCGCTGATCCAATTTCTGTATGAATTTAGCTCACCAATGCAGCTTTGCCTTAACACGGTTCAACCCGTCCTAGGTAATGACACGGAACAAAGAGTTTTCTTCATGGTGGTCAGGCTAATCTTGCTCCATGAATAGCCCAGAGTAATCTATCAGCAGTGGAAAGCTGTGGCTGGAGGTCTTCCAAAATCAGCTCTTTCGCATTTGGTAGGAGCAGTTAGGAATTCTGACTGGCACTATTAGTCAGGAGCCATGTCATCACGCTACAGAAGGGACTGCAGTTGTCCCCACTAGGTAGGATCAGCCCAGCATATTCTACCACATTTTTCCATCCCTTGGGTATTACTGGAAGTTCAGCAAAAAGTCTCTGATGAGGCTTTAAGAACGAACCTAGAAGAGGCAAATTCAGTAATTGTGATTTCCAGGCAGTCGTAAGTAATAGAAAATAGTGTGGGGGGGTGGCGTGCTGGGGAGGAAAATATACATCCATATCTATACACACACAGAGACACACACACACACACACACACACACACGCACGTATAAATTGTCAATTAATGCGGACTGGTTACAGCCAGCAAACAGAAGAAAAAAATAAACAGTTAATTAGAGCTTTTGGAATCATTGTTATATATACAGTGCATCATTTGCAGGTGCTACAAAAGTGAAAAATAACCATTATAATTACTAGTATTCAAAGATTCATATTTTCCCCCATGTAATTGATTTAGGATTATCAGTTTTCTTGTAGTTATACAAAAGGCCTGTCAAGGTGTTTCCACACGTGTTTGGCTCGTGCATGTTCCAAAAACAAGTCAAAATGCCATTGTATTTTACACGGCACAGTTAAAGTGACTCTGAAAAATAGGCCAGGTTTTACCTGGATCGTTATCTCAGTTAAATTATCTTACATATGTTTTAATTTTTTTTTTGTTCATACTTTCTTCATCTTTTTTTCCTCTCTCTTTCTTTTTTGTTAAAATACATCTGTGTTTGTTGACTGCCCCAGATTATATCTAAGTGAGGAGTGGGAGTACTTGCACCTGGTACAGTATATGTAGCTTAACAATACATATCATTACATTATTTACAGCTCATTTTATGTTATTCAATAGTAAACTGCAGATTAACCCTTCGAGAGCCTGGCTGGTGCTACTGAGCGAGGCAGAGGAGCTCGGCGTTTTTCAGGGCTGTGGGAGTACATCTCTGACTGCATTCATAAAGATGGCAGTGTGCTCATTATAACGGAGATCACCACCAGAGCCAGCTAATTCCTCTCCCAGGAAATCTCGTCCATAATCACATTCCTTACCACACCACGCTTGTACTTCTGCTGATAACACAGGTTATAAAAGGGACTCACTCAGTGCTGGAGTCAATTAATGAACAGGCTTTTTAACCTCCTTTATTGGAGTACATTCGGCACCAAAGGGACCCGATGTTGTGCTGCTGGCAGGAAAAGGGCCCAAGAAATGCCATTTCAGGACGTTTCAGGCTGGTGTCCAGTTCCCAGAAATGGGCATCACGACTGACCTCATTCGGCACTGACTCAGCAGCCTCAGCACCCAGAGGAGAGGAGACAGCACTCAGATAAAGCCTGAAGAAACACTTTTCCCACTGTCCAGGGAGGAAAAGTTATCTCTGACCAAAGGACTGATGGATTCAGGCATCACCTTCACTTCTCCTGCAGCTGGAAAAGGCCATGAGTTACAATCTCTTATTGTGTTTGCATTTGTGGAATGGTTTGGGGTTTTTTCCAGGGAAGAGAGGGAGAAGGGCAGGGAAGTTGCACAAAGGCAGGCAATATAGAAGAGGAAATGAAAATGACAGGATCTGGGGTGACAGATGTCAGGACAGAGAAACTTGAATACACAGTGCCATGCAAAACCTTTCCCTCTATTTTAGCAATATTCAGCGTGGTCACACCAGGCAGAGAAATGCACAAACTGGCCTTTCCTTTCTCCCGTAATTTGTTTGGCATACAGCACACGTATCTGTCAAAATGTTGTGTATGCCATGCGGTGCTGAGATAATTCTTCTGTGGTAAGCACCCAAGTAGGAAGGGGCTCCTGCATCATAACGCTCCTATTCCTAACCTTTAAATACTCATCAATATCTCTGTTGCTGAATTAATCAGTCTCAAGATTATCAGCAATTTAGTTGCATTTTGTTGGTAATTAGCTTGATAAATTAGCATCTGCAATATAAAACTTGACATCTTATTGTTCCCTCAGTTTTATGGTACTTCTGGAAAAAAAAAACCAAACCAACCAAACAGCAGCTTATTTTAAAAAATGATCATTTCTATTACAATAAAGACAGATACCAAAACCAAAGTCTGACAAGCTTAGTAGCTAACAGAAAAAAGCTCCATTGATATCCACTGGGCAAAATATCAAAGATGAATAGCTCATAATGCAAACTTCAAAAGTATGGTTTAAAAAATAAAATTTGAATCCGTTCGCTGTGGGCAGCTGCTTCTTGTGAGTAAAATAAAATAAATGTTCAATGAATTAATTTTCCACATTTTCTGTAGAAAGACTGACAAATAAACTTTGAAACATGAGGGAATTGAGATTTAATAGGAAATAAATGTATTTATTCCAGTAAGTCCCTCAGAGCTATCTGAATTTTCTCAAATCAGGTAAAAATTTTTTTTTTTTTCTTCTAATCCTACTTTTCTGTTCTGGGCCATATTGCTACATCTTGGGGAGACCCCATTGTGCAGGACACTAATGTCTTTTTCTGTTTTGGGGGCAATTTTCAAAAAGACCTGCGAAGATTTTTCTCAAGCAGCATCCAAAGGCAAGCCCATACTCTCATCTCCTCATTTTCATGATGAAAGGAAAGAGTGGGTAGGTATCTTTCTCAGAAAAAAAAATGTTTAAAATATAGCAATTTAGCAGTACAGATGTGGTATTATAAACTGAAAATTCCTCAGCATTTTGCCTTAGCCATTATTCCCGATGTAGAAAACTGTGCTAATAGAAACATTCCTATTAATCTGAATTTGAGATATTTCATACAATGTATATTACCTTTCTGCTGCCTGCAACCTTCTGCCAGGTTTTTTTTCCCCTTTTTTTAGGAGGTGCTTTGAGAGGAATATACCATGAGAACAATACACAGCTGCTGCTGTATAGAGATATCTAATTGTCAATATTGTGGAATTTCTACAGCTTATTACTTGCATTCAGTCTAATTCTGGGCAAATTGCCAGTCACTTCAGGGACATTCAAGTGAGCCATATTACACGTGGTACGGCATCACAGCTTTAAGATACCCGGCTGTTTTGCCTCTGGCCAGGGAATGTTTGTACCAATGCTACTGAGTGAAGGGGGGTAACTACAAATAAAATAAAATTTGTATTTTTTCAAGTGGGCTGCATTTCAAGCCCAGATGTTAGTAATGAAAGATTCAATTTAAGGATTTAAATTACAAATAAATAAAGTATGAAACAGATGTGATTTTTAAGGAAGTTCAAATTATCCAGGAAGAAAAATATCTCTGTGCATGACAAAGTAATAGGGATTGTCTTGAGAGTCTGTTGAAAACAATCTGCTGTGCTAGATACACCCTAAGGACAGGATTGGTTTGGAATGGGAAGGACTGGTGGAGCTTGTCATTAAACAAAAATTGTGTTTAATAAAACTTTATAACCGTGATTAATCCTATGAGGCCCTAAAGGAGTTTGCAGTTTCTGATAAACACATTTTCCTTGTTTGCAATGGTAATGATATTTTGAAGTGAATGGAATCTGAACAAAAAACTCTAAGGGTAAAAAAGGACTTGTCAGGTACCACCTATGAAGAAATTACCATGGCACAAAAGAAAGAAGGGCCACCCACAAGGGAAACCTTAGATTATATGTTTGAAAGAAGGGGGGGGAGAAATTATGGGTTGATACAGGTCTCTCTTTACAGTAGTTTCATCACCACAGAATTGCCTATAAAACCCACAGAAATTATTCGAGACCATCTCGCATGTGAAGATTAGAATCCCACATGTACGATGCAGGTGCTCACTGGCAAAAGAATTAAGTACTGGAGCTGCTGCAGTAATTTTAAGCAATGTGTATGCAGAGAGCAGGAAACATCAGTCAGTGTGGTTGCTTTGCTGACCAGCACAATGTCCCAGGGTTGCATGTTTAAAAAGTCATACTTTGCAGGGAGAACGTGCAAGCAGTAGACATTGATGGTGATGATGATTAAGGATCAAATTCGGGGAGGTGTTGAAGAACACACCTGGCTGTAAGCAGTGAGAGACATGCACCTCCTTATGTGCTGCATGGACTTGACCTGAGGAGGAGCCCATGCATTCCTCGTCACCAGAAAAATAATTTTTAAGGGTGCTGCAAACAATTAAGAAATCTGCGTGCACAAATGGAACATAGAAGGATTGAATAGCACATTATAGAAACAAATATAGAAATATTTGCTATTCCCCCAAAAGGGTGTGGTATAGAATCCTCACACAATGGGGTGGAAGTAAACCAGGACAGAACACCTGCACTCATGACGTGCTAAGCATTACTTGTCTTTTACCTGATTTTATTTTGAGACACCACCTGTAGTAAGAAAATTTCTTTTTATTGTATGTGCAACTAATATATTCTATATGTGTTATATTCTACTTACCAGCCCTAGAATGAGGGATTCCAACCCCCTTTCAGAAAAAACCAAAAGCAACCAAACCAAAAATCCAACAAAAAACAAACAGCTTCCTCTGGTATGAATATTCTAGCACTTCCCCAAATTGTCAGAAGCGCTTTCAGTTTGTCTTCATTTGGGACAAAGCCACATTTAGAAATGCTCTCTTCAGCTGGGAAGTGTTTGGGTTTCTCTTTAATAGGAAAGAATAAACGCTTTCAGGCTATGCTAAAACTTTTTTTTTTTTTTTTTTTTTTTTTTTTTTCCTTTTTTTTTTTTTTTAATTAGCCTTTTTATTTTTCTCTGTTTTATTCTATAGGGGTTATATTTGCTTGAGACGTTTTGAGTCCAGTTTCCTTCCCTGGCTATATCTGAGTTTAATATCAAAAGATAGAGTGCAGCACAGCTTGCTACATCCTTGCTCTTTGTGACGAATTTTTCATTTCCTACATCATTCACAACTTCTTGCTGTAATTTCATATGGCCTGTATAGTACTGTATATATCTGGACCATAAACAGAGACAAAATCAGGTCGAGCTTTTATGAAAATGCGTCCTATTAAAGTGCAAATTTCTTTGCACCACGATATCACAAGCAGCTTTCACAGGAAAAGAAAAGCGTGTCAATCCAGCATCAGCACACGGGTGGCTCCAATGACCCAAAAGGCTTTTACAATCTCCAGCTCCTATGATTCCATAAAGATATGGTGCTTCAAGGCAAAGCAAGGAATACTTTTTTCCATCAATTGTCAAATATTTCAGGCACTTCCATTATTAAGTACAACATAAAAAACATGAAAAGCAAAACTGTGTTGTAGGGTGAAAAGAAAACATAGAGCACTCAATTGCATACACTGTTACTTTCTAGATTAACAAGGAAATGTCTTTTTGAGGAGATGTTGGGGCACATTATACAGATATGTTGGTTTCTTCTCTCCATGGAGAAAAAGCTTTTGTTTGTGAAGCATAGAAGTCCACACACACAGAAGAAAGAGAAAGAAAACTAGACCAAAACCAAGCCAACACAACAGATTTGTATTCCCTTCTGGCACAGCGCCCTCATTAACTTGCAGTGGAAAGGAAGGAACCTCAGTACCTTTCAAAGACACAGCCTCTCAGGGTTCATCTCCACGTACCATGTGCACCTTTAGCTAGCTTACACAGGGAAGCCTAACATATAAAAAAATCTGGTAGCATCTCCCTATGAAAACCTATCAGTTAATGTTTCCTTTATAGTAATACACTATTAGAAAAGCATTAGGTCCTGAAGCGGTCACAGCTTTAAGATGGCATTTATGTCCTTCTGGGGCTGACTGGAACCAGGGCCCAGAGAAGACCTTGGGGTGTGCTCAAAGATAAGTTTATTTTTGTACATCATGCATTTATTGGCCCTCTGATATTTGTTTGCTTGGTTTTTCAAGTTATATTATCTTTAATTCTAATTTTCTTGTAGTGGCTAGTGCTGAATTGTATTTTTTCCCCCTTCAGATTCTAAGGTAATCATTTGAGGACTTATCTTCCAGTTAAACGAATTCCATACTGACAGTGTTACTTTACAATAGGAAAACAAGTAGAATAACAATTTATCATTTTTTATATGGCTGTGTACAGAACAGTGGCTCTGTTTCTTGTATTATTATTACAGCAGCAATTAAAAGTGCCAGGCAGGGACCAGTCCCCACTGCATTATGTGCTATTTAAACATAAAGTTCAGCCTCTCTAATAAGTTTACAGCCTCTCTTACTCAGTGCCAGACTTCCCTGCCCTCACAAACACACTGGCTTCTTGCTATATCATCTTCAAAGGGTGACCTGAGGATGCCCTTGATACCAGGCTTGTCTGCCATGAAGACCCAGACAGTAAACACTGTCTGTTCCTGGGCTCCAGGGTAGGCAGGAACACCCCCCACCCCAGAGAGCCCAGCAGCAGAAACACAGAGCCCACAGACTGCCTGTGAGATGGGCTGCAACATCACCTGTAGCTCTGACTCTGGAGATGCCCTTCCACCCCATAATTTCAGCAGAGGGTTGTCTACCTCTAGTTACAACTCCACCATGGGGAAAAGATGGTTCTCTTTCCAGTACTTTATAATCCATACCCAAGGACCTCATCACACAGCTTAACATATCCTTTTCTATGGTCTTTTAAGCACAAGTGCACATCTGCAGAAATATTTCTAAAGCTATATGTAAAGTTTAATGTATAGTGCATAAATAACAGATGCACAAGTGCATCTTGAGATGAACAAATTCTGTGAACATATTCATAATTAGAGATTATAACACATTGCAGACTTCAGGAAAGATATTTTCTATGAGGAATTATAGGCATCAATGCATCACAGAGCGAGGGGCTGGATTTAGATCATGAATCTCTTTTTCCAATTTATAAAGCTGACAAAGTTGACACAAGAGTAGGTAAATTAATTGATAGGCCTTGTGCTATGAAGGTGTAGGTTTAAAATGTAAGCTCCAATATGCCATGCATGCTGCCGAGCCTGAGGAATGTGAGGCTCCCTATGGGTTAGCCTATCACGGAGATGAGAGTCCTGTGAGTCAGAGAGTCAGACCATTTTGCCTGTGGGGTTTAGAGACTTCCCTGCCCTGAGTTTGTTACCTGTGGTGCAGTACCTGCCTGATGCTGAGAGCTTGTGTGCACCCACCAGCACAGCTCCAGGTGCTCACCCCGCTTTGGGACCCCGGCTAAAGCCTCTGTACACATCACCAACACATGTGGAGGCACCAGCCTTCTCAGAGCTCATTTTGGATTAGTTGCACTAAACTTCGTTGCACTAAACGTGTTTATGCTTCCTGGACCCGCCCTTCTACTTGCTTTGCATGGACTGGTTAAAGCACAAACACAGGTGCTGCAGGTCAGGACAGCGTGGGAGAGCCTGCATGCTTGTTGCCAATACCATCCCTGATCTACGGGATAAAAAGACCACTTTCCAAGGACCTCAACCTGACAGCTTTCATGAGCACTGAATCCACTTTTGAAAAACGGAACCCCTTGATGGAATTAAAGCCTAGTAATACAGTTGTCTGAAATTTATTCTATATTTAATAATCCCTCTCTATGACACACATTGGAGATATGTGTTTATGCTCTCATAAACTTTTTAAAATAAACCCATTTCTTTCCCAGGAGGTTCCACCTGACACAAGCCATTACTGAAGATTGACAGGAAAGTGTGCTGGTAGCCAAGACATGCTCTAAGACAAGAAGAAGATACTTAAATGATTTATTTGTGGTAAGGCATTTCAGAAGCTGTTTGGCCTCTGCAGAAAGGAGAGGGGTACTCTACTTCCAAACTGAGGTAACAATTTTGGGAAAAAAATTGAAATACAGAATTTGCCAATTTATTGCAGACATCAGTTATCAAAACAGTGTTGGCTTTTTCACAATTATTAGCCAGATATCACTGGTTTCAAACCAGCAAGTAGGAAAAGATAAGGACCGTGAAGCACCCTTGGGAACCCTACTCTCCCAGGAAGGGGAAGGGAGGTATTTTGATCACCCAGTATGTAGCAGGAGGCTGACAGCAGGTCATGTTGAATCAGTTTCAAAGTTCAACGCAAACTCAACAGAAGTACATAGGCAAGAAGCCAGGGAATCCTCCCAGGAGTCTAGATTGCAGGAAACAAAACCTAAGTCAATGCACCACCAAGGATGCCTATCAGCAGACCATTAAGAAACACCAAATTCTCCTCTATTGCTGAAGAAAAATACTGGTGTTACCTCTCCCAAACAGAGGAACAGTTTTTCTCCCAGAGATGCAGTTTTGGCAGTGGGGAGGGGTTTGGTTATAGGTCCATACCTGATTAGATCATAAATCACGAAGCAAAAGATCCCCCAAGCAACCTTCCAGAATGGGCAAGAACTAGCTGAAGGCTCAGAAAAATCTTTCCACCACAAGATAGAAGGGTCGATACAATGATTCTTTTTCTTCTGAGTTGCGAGTGGCTAAACACAAAACAACAATAGACAAAAATTAAGACTTAAAATACTGTTAATTTTCGAATGCCTGCAAGCAAACTCTCCCTCTAATATTAGAAAAACAGGCTTTATTAAGAGGATAAATCTGTCATTTTTCAGACCAAACATTTTTTTCAACCTATTTTTAAGGAAGGGCATGAGATGGGATATTGAAAGGTGCATGAGCCAGGCTGTGCAGTAGAGGCTGCTTGCAGATTTAATTGTACTGAGAGCTGCTGCCTCTCTTTATGTCTGCTAGATTTAAACCACCTTACACCACTAACAGATCCAAGGCAGCAAAGCACATCAACATGTGCTGAGCTCTAACTCATTCAGATTACTCACATGCCTAACAAAAATCATGTGCTCATGTGTTTTTCTGGGCTTCTCACACAGAAACCAGAAGCAATTTAAAAATGTTTTCACTCTCGAATGAAATTAAGAATTTGGGAGTAGTCAGCAGAGGCTTTTTCTACAAAACCTTCATTTCTTTGTGTCTCTGCAACTTGACATTCTGCTGTTTCTGCCATTTACATCTTGTTAATGCTGGGCAGGTGTTTTCCAGTGCAGGATTTTCCATTTGCAGGATGTCAGAGGGACACACACAGGACAGTGGGATTCTTGGAAGCTGCAAGGGCCTGGCAGCCTCTGAAGCTGCATGAGAAACAGCACGATGTCAAAATTTACTCTTCAAAATGTTTTAAGGTTCAGATGTTGCATCACGTATTTGGCTAAATTAAATTTCCCGGCAACTGTTTCCTTAAGCAAACATTTGTTTTCAAACCAATCACAGATTTTTTATTTTTTATTTCCCCCCTCAATATAATATCTGATTCAGCAGATTTTAAATACTCAATATATCTTTAAATGCCAATGCACAACAAGTATAGCAGGTGTTTAATTGTGGTTTAAATATCCACATTTTTCACATTTTACAATCACAATTAAAATTAAGCAATAACACCAAAGGAGTTCCGGTATGCAGCAATAATACTTACCCATATAGTGAAATTGATAAGGATCCAGATATAATGATGCCCATTGTAGTAACCCTGTGGTGACTGATTGCTATTCTGCTGTTAGCAAACAACTAAGAAATACTTTATTTTTTTCAGAATTATCAATTTGTTTCTAGGGTATGAGAACAATGAAAACCTTGAGGGAGAAAGCAATAGTTAGTGAGGTATTAAAACAGTTCTATAACTAATAAAAACACTAAATCAAGTTAGATATGCAGCAGTGTGTCATTTCTATTTTAATAAAAAAGTACATTATTCTCTCCTCAAAATTACAAAATTTTATTTTTTTTAGTCATTGCCAACATAATCGGAAAGTTAAAAAAAGTCATAAATCTACAGTTTCTGGAACTGTCATTTATGTGATTTTGTATTCTTTAAAAAGACTGAGTATAGCATATGTATTCATAAAACAATCTTTTTGAAAACTTATTTGCATCATTGCTTAGAATTTTTTTAAGGGGAGAGCAAGGGGAATTTCAGATAAAAAAATGTTTGAGTTTCCCAGCATTTCCATACATGAGTGATCTGTGAAACATATTCTTAGGAGCTATACCTCCTACACATATTGTACTAGATGGTAAAATAAATCTGATGGATTCATACTGCACCACAAATCCTGTGGTATGGGAAAACCACCAGACAAGCTGAGCTCCTCTAATGCGGAGACCTAAGCAATAAAATTCACCATTCAAAGAATAACTAATGGTATCATCACAAATTAACATGAAAAAGATCATATTCCTCATCTTCCAAAAATGCAGAGCAAGAGAGAAGTGACTGCCACATGGCTGTGAATGGTATTTCTATAATTTGGGTGATCTGAAATTTATTGCTTATTAATATTTAATAACTCAATCCCACAGTTCTCACTCAAGTAAATTTCCCACAGAGGTCCATAACATGTACAGATATATAGAAACAAAATTCAATATATATTTAGGAACAGTGATAAATAACCCTAGGTATTGGTACTGTTCTGGTGTGAAGGGCCAGAGGGAAGTGGCAGCTGCTGTGAAAGATGGTCACTTACTTGAGAAAAGGAAAATTTGAGACCTCTTGAGAATGACACTCCTTCCAGACATGCTGCAACAAGCACACCATGATATTTCAAGCTTCGTTTTCTGCTCTGTCACCTGTACCATCAATAATATTAATGCTTTTGTGCACATGGGAGGCCTGTAGCTTTAAGGAAAATTAAACCTGGATGGAGCCATGTTGCCTGCTCTTCCTTTTCTTCCTGAAATTAGAGGGAAAATCTGAGATTTTATGGGATAAGGTGAATGGAATGGGGACCAGCACACTGCTGCATTCCCTTCTTTCATGTCCCACCTCAACTCTCCTGAACATACAGGGATAGTGCTAATCAAGGGTATATCAAAGCATAAGAGGATCTGGACCTGTTCAGCCAAAACATGGATGCTCAGTCAAATTCACTTTCCTTCTTCAAGCCCTTTCCAATGGAAATGTTTCACTTTATAAAAATACCAAGGTGCTCTAGGGGGAAGAAACTGATTTTTTTCATTTTATTTAAAAAAAGAAATGGGAATCTAGGAAACAGAAACATTTTGACAGTCTTTAAAGCATGTTTTTGTTGACTTATACTAAGTCCAGCCTGCCCTCCATGGCTCACAGCTCCTTGGATTTGGACTTTGCAGACATTCCTGAGATGTTAACATTTCATCCAAGTCAAGGAAATGTTTACATTTCCAAAGCTGTTGTTGAATAGAAACATGGTTTCTTGCCCAGGTCTAGCAGATTAGCCTGCTCCCAAAATAAAGCATTGGTGAGAAGCTAATGCAGTTTAATTCCCATTGAAAGAAAACCAACCATTTTTAAATCCGTTCTTTTTCCTATAGATGTACCATCTGGAGAAGGTCATGGAGGAGGAGAGATAAAGAATGGAAAGGAACAGGATGCAGAAAAGCTGCCATGTAGAAGACTCCAAATTTAGGTGAGAATACATGCTAAGGAAGGGGTGAGCTACAAGAGAAATGAGTGGGTGAGAAAGAATTCTCTGTTGATGGCTGGCTGATGTGTGCCCATTGTATAAATACGTTGTGATTAAGAGGCAGTTCCCATCATAAAAAGTTTACAGTCTAAATAATTCAAGCACACAAACGACCAAAGAAAGAAAAACCCATTTTGTGGATGGGAAACCAAGGTACTTTGCTACCACTGTACTCTGTGTCCTTCTTATCTGACCCAATGAGCCTTTTCTTACAAATGCATTTTTGATGTGCTTAACAAAATGCATTCACTTCATGCAGTTGGCAGACTTAGTTGTTGCATCAAAAATAGTTAATGGCAAGTATCAGCATTTTTATATTTCTTTCCTTGTGCAAGTATTTAATAACAGGGAAATAGCAAACAACAGCTGTGTAAAGGAAAAGAGCAGTATAAATGAATGCTCATCCTGCATCACAGGGAACGACAGAAGCCTAAGACTCAGACTGGGAACTCCCCCCAGATTGCAACCAGGTGCTTTTGTGAACAGTTAGTTTGCCACTCAGAACTGGTCAGGAGAATTCTGAGGGGTATACCTTGTGCATATATGGGATCATACAAGGAAAGCAGGAGCCTCCCTGTAAGCAGCAAAGACAAAAAAAAACCTCCAAAATTGAGAGATCTTAACAAATCAGGGATACCAAACAGATCCCATTGGGACAAAAATAATCTGAAGGTCTGCATGCAGGACAGCATGTTGAGAAGGACTCCAGCTCAACAAGAACCAAACTGCCCCTGACATCCCTGAAGACGAGAGCTTTTGCCCAGCTGGGAAAGTCTGACTTGCATTGCCTTTGCCTTTGATGGCAATACTGAGCCTCATTTTAGGAGAGTTGTGGATAAAGAGGGTTCTTTTTTTTTTTTTTTCTCTCTCTAGGCTTCCTTGATCTGATCATGACGCAAAAAACCTAATTACAGCAATTAATACAGAATTAGAATAGTTTCATGCTAACTCTGTGAGTAGCTTTCTAGCAGCAGATTGCCTAGAGATACAGGGTTTGAAGCAAACTCTAAAGCTCTTATTTTCCTGATTACAGCTGTTGAAAAACTAACATGTTGGTCCTCAGAATGAAGAGAGAAAGATGACTATGAAGCCCGTGTGAGTATATTATTCTGCAAAGTGCAGCAATACATTAATATAGACAGAGGCTTACAAAGGAACTAAGGAATGTGCTCAGAAGCCAAATCCCGTTGCATTCTCAGGCTCTTTACTACTTTTTTGTGCCAGAAAATTATGCCTACCTGGTTATTTCCCTTTAACGTCACCAGAGAGATAGACGGATCTAAATGGGAAAACAAAAGAGGGAGATGTAAAGGGAAGAAGTCAGCTGCAAATGTTCTTCAGTAACTTAAAACAATGTTAGGCAAAATCTAACTAGTGCAGAGAACGTAACACATGATAACAGCACGACCTCAAATGACTCATTCTCTGTTTAAACTTTAACATCTAGGTCTCTACAGGAATTAGCGTACACACTCCGGACACTCATTACCCATGCTTGGTTTTGTTTAGCACACAAAAAAAAAAGGAAAGAGAAAGAAAGTGTAAATCCTTGCCAGCGTATTGTTTGCTGGCAATAGCAAGCAAACCGAATACTGAACAGTCATGCTTCATCCAACAAGCATAACTGCTAGCCAAATGCAGGCTTACAATTGTTTGGATGAAAAAGAGACTACCATCCATTCACCTCTGTATTAAGGATTTGATGAACTGTGCTGCAGCAAGCTAGGAATCAATCTTTTGGAAAGAACTGATATGAACATTTACTACAGGATGCAGCAAAGAGTATGAACTTCTCACACACACAATTTCCAGGAGGAAATAACTATAAACATCAGACTCTATGGGTCCTATTGACAGGGATCGAAAAAATATCCCAAACAGCTTCATCTGTGAGAACCATATGTGACCCCTAAACCACATCAACTTCAGTTCTCTTTTCTTTTCTCAATGTTTTAAGAGACTGAAGACACAAGAACTAGACTTACTTCTCTAGCAGCTTAACCCCTTCCTCTGCCTCCTCAGTGCATGGAATCCTCTGCTGCATCAGGGGAAGAGCAGGGAATCAAATGGGCTTGCACCCTCTTCCTCCAGTTAGTGCAGTTTTAAAATACTACACCAAAATAATACCTTTTCCATGGTAGTATGCACTGTTTCATCTCAAATGTCCACCCAGGGCTGCAGTAACAGAAAGCAGCACCTCTAATGGGGGGAGTCAGTGCAGCACAAAAATGGATCGATCTGGAAGGGGAAAGTTTGAAACAGCCCCAGGTTCTATAAGCAGTCCAAGAAATAGAGAGAGAGATGAAGCTCCTTGCAATAGGTGATTTGGAGTATACTGTTGTGAGAAAAATAGGGTGAAGGAGAAGCAGTAGCAGCAATACTTTGTCGTCTGTTGTGGCAATGTAATTTTTAGGAAGGGAAAGGAAATCTGTACCATGACCTGGACCGAACCGCTGTGGTACACCAGCAAGTTTGCATTTGGTGTGAAATTCCAATATATATTCAAAGCACTCTGCATGTACAATTTGTGAGAAAATCCTCCAGATATTGTCAGAATCCCTGTAACTTAGAGTAATACAACCTGTCAAGGAAACAGATGTGTCCACAGGAAAAAAATCTGAGTGTGCAGTCAGAAAATGTATGATACTAAGAAGCCCTCTTAAACAAATAACCATTAATGGAACAAACCTGTTAAAATAATTCTTTTTCCATGCTCAAATGTTACAGGTTTAATAGATTTTTACTGTATTAGCACAGAAATGTACTTTCACTTTCCATAGCTAATCTTGAAGGAACACACATTAACATACTGTATTTTTCTGCTGTATTAATGGACATTACAACTAAGACAGTATTATACTCATTATGAACCTAATAACTAACACATGATCACAAAGCTATGTTAACACTTTCCTGCAGAAATGAGAAATGAATAGCACCTCTGTTTAGATGATTATTAAAAAGAATTCTGCTTATTAGAAGAGAAAACCCTGTACAGTCTTTTATTTTCTAAGAAATTTCACAATTCTTAGAACATACCTGACATCCAGTATCCATAGTGTTAGCCAGCTCTGCATGTGAATTTGCTGCAGAACCAGGGACTGGATATTAAAATGAGAGTATCAACATATTTTCCATTAAAAAACAAACAAAACCAACAAAAACAAACAAACAAAAAATGCCCAAAACAAACAAACCAACAAAAACCCGCAATCTCTGACAAAACTCCCAAAGTCCATAAAATGGCCCCAGGATTGGTTTTGGTTCCATAGACTCTATATGAATACAAATGGAGACGATGGATGTTTACTGGAATTCAAGAAACAGACCACTGGGTTTTCTGATAATTAAAATGTCCAAACACTGAAATAATGTCCAAATTAACTGGCCAACATGTATTCTCAGAGGCCACGTGTCAGTGCAAGTGTTTGGAGACTAGATCAGTATGATCATGGTTGCCTGGAGTTTGTTCTGTACTTGACCTGATAAGCATTGAGAGACCCAACCTGAGTCTACAGCTCCACTCTCTTCACAACGCAGACAGAGTAATATCTTCCCTTGGACTGACTTGCCAACCAGTCCGCTACATCTTCACTGGTCAGATGAAATGCTTTGCAGTCCTCATGCTCCACTTAAATGTCCCACTTCACACATTCTCAGTCCTCATGGCACTTGTTAACCATCCTTATCTTAAATAGCTGTTGTCATCTTCTTCCTACTTCTGGTATCTCCTTGTCATCTCTATATTTTCTTTTTGCTCCTCCCGCTATTTCTCTATGAATATCCATAACCATATCCACAGGCTCTAAATAACATCAGTGGCTGTTGGTGACCTGGTGTTGACAGCATAACTCACAGTTTTGCTCTTTTTTCCACCTGGCAGCAGAAATCAAAGGAAATATTCCTTCCTCACTCCAAATGTTTATCTTTACTGGCTCCGTTATCACCTTGGAACAAGGGAACGCACATGGCTCCTGCTGCACCTTCCTGACTTTCCTGCTTACAAACTAGTGTTGGTGTTAATCTTTTGCCCTACTTTTTATCAATGTTACATCTTTCCCCTTTATACTCTTCAAATCCAATCAGTAGGTTTCAGAGTCAGTGAGTCCCCACTCAATTGCTTTCCAGCAATCTTTAAAGAGGCAAGCAACAAAGGAAGAGAAAAACAGAGATGGGAATGGATGCAAAATTACTTTCTTTCAAAGAGTGTGCACATGTACTTGGGTGATTTAGATATGCATTCCAAGATCAAATCCTTTAAAGTGCTATTCAGGAAAATGTCAGGACTGCAGAAATGGACAAGCATTTGCGTAGCATCTCTGGGAATTATTGGACTAGAGCAAGGCAGCACAGGAAATACCATAATTTCTCAGGCCCACATAGGCAGATGTCTCGTGCAGATGACATTGTACAGATAGTCACCCATTAAAGAACCATTCCAAAAGTTATCTAAAGATACCTGCTAATATCCCAATAGGTGTGCTAAGGCATGGTTTCAGAGGACTTTCTAGGCAGTGACACAGCTGGTATTTTTGTCAGTGGCAGCAGCTCTAGGTAGGTCAGGTTGAATTGGAAGCCATGGTGAATTTTGTCCCTACTCTTTGGAAACTCTGATCTTTTCTTGGTGGTGTAAAATGTACTGTATGATAGAGGACTGTCATCAATGCACAGAAGCCTGTTTCTCTGACACTGTTATTACAAGCATCTGATGACCCTGAAGAGTATTCCTGTATCTGTCCCACTAGAAGAAGCTTGACAACCTTAGCTGTTCACAGACTAAAGCTCTTTTCTCTTCCCAGTTTATTTTTTTCCTAGGTGTTTCTTATTGTTACTACAAGGCATAGGCACCACAGTGAATGATGCTACTGGGTAAAGAGAGCTAACAGAAGATTTTTCTTCCTGAAGCAAATACACCAGTCTTTGTAGTAATATGCAAGCTACTGAACCCCATCTCTTGGATCTCTGCCCTTGTCAAACAGCTTCCCAATTTGTGAGTAGGCATGACACTGTCCAAATACATGGAGAGTGGTATAGGAGCCAATGAAGAGCTTCCAGTGCTGAGCTCTGAAATCCCAGCTGGGAATGGTGAAACAGCTCTCAGCTTTCAGGTAACACATGAACGGTTAATGGAATGCACCACTGCTAATCTACAGCAGGTCATGACTGGAGTTGGCCCAAAAAAGTTTAAAAGCTTCAACAAATGTGTCAGTTGTGTTTGCCTGGTAGAAGAGAGAGAAAGAAAGGAGATGAGAGCAGGAGAGAGAGGAAATTGCTCTTGTCTTCTCTTTTGAACCTGCTCATAAAAGACAGCAGAAGTACACCTGCCCCAACTCCCTTCTGACACTCAGCGGTGTGGGGACAAAGATATCATTGAAATAGCTATATTTTTGAAGTGCCCATATTTTTTTTTAAATATTATGCTTTCTTCTGATGTTTCACTTCCCTTAAAACAAGTCAGTTCTGGCTTTTTTTTCAAAACATAGAGAATCAGAAGTCCTGAAAACCTTTTGCTCTGGTTCTTAATGTTTAGATGTTCCTGTCCTGCTCCCTCTCCAACACACTGCTGTCCACTATTCCCAGGCTATAGAAGAAATAAACCTGAAATAAAACCCACCTTCAAAATCTGGATCTTTCCCTTCCACTGCAAAATAATATTTCTGAAGTATCTTTCCCATGGAGTACAGATCCTTTAAATAAAACAGGAGTGTATTGATGGGATATGAGTCAGCTGGTGCAGTTGCAATGTCTTTGCTGAGGGGCTGAAGGCAGCAATGCCAACATCTGCCAGGGCTGGATGGCCAATCCAGCTATAGTCCCACTCAAAATATCATCATCCATATATATCTTACTACTTATATCAGAATGATATAATTCCACAACACTGTCAATGAAAAAAGACAAGAATTTACAGATATTTTAATTGCAGAAAAAACTCAGAATTAATACTCAACCAAACTATGTGAAAGGTAAAAAGGAAATAACTAACAGCCAGAATAGATTTATTAAGAATAAATCATGTCAGGCCAGACTAATTTCCTTCCGTGAAACGAAAACAGTGCATGTGGATAGGGAAAAGTAGTCGGTGCTCTGTATATTGATTTCAATAAGTATTTGACAAACTTTAATTGGGCTTCCTCATAGGCAAACTTAGCAAAGACACATTGCAAAATTACTGTAAAGTGGTTACAAAACTGTTCAAAAAAACTCACTGAGTAGAATCATAACCTGCTTTATTCCCATAGAGGAGTAATAGGACCTCACAGGGAGCTGTTCTGAACCCAATTCGACTTCCTACTTCCAGTAATGTTTTGGAACCTGAATGCTTTTGTGACCTGCTGGTCACAGCAACCTTACAGCTCTAGTAAGCACATTAAAAGACAGCAGTAGAATTCAAAAACTCCTTTAGAAGCTGGAGAAACTTCGTAAAAGAAATCAAGAAAAAGACACACAGGAAGACAATCATCTGCATCCAGAAGAGGGAGAAGAGACAGCTGATAGCAGCTTTTCAGAAAAGGGTTCAGAGGTTGTGACATATCACACGGTAAACACAAGCCAGAAGTTCCAGCCTATTGTGAAAATGTGGAGAAATATACTGGCATGTATAAATGGAAACACCTACATATCAACACACATGTCTTGATGCAGCTCTTCTGCTCTACTGATGCCTGTTAAGACTGCGGGTAGAAGTCAGCTCTGATACCAAGGAGACCTCAGTTTTGCAGAGTGTACTTCAAGAAAGATGTGAGATATACAAGACTTACTCTGACAACAGTGAAGTGATGTGAGATTTAAAAACTTATTCCTTTAAGAGGGACTGCAAGAACTGGGAATATTCATTTATGGAAGAAAATAAAGAGATGCGAGCATTAATGAGAATCTTCAGGTATAAAAGGCTACTGTAACAGGAGCAAAATAAGGCATACATGATGTAAAATAACAGGATTAAAATGCAACAAGGAAGATTCAAGCCAGATATTAAGAAAAACTCTATAATGTTAAAAATGGCTAAAGACTGGAATAAAGGGCTTTGAAGACTGGTGGAGCCTCCACCATTGCAATACTTTAGGAAGAGGTCTGTCAAGAATCATATATTGGCAGACTTCTTCTTTATAATCTTGTCTACCCCAGCTCCTATTTCTGCATTTCAAAATGAGGTATCACTACACTTAAGGCAGCTCTTGCCCTTGGCAGTGTTTGGGAAACAGTGCTGCAGAGGCACAGATGTGACTCAGGAGGCAGTCACGCCGTTAGAATCCATGAAAATACGGACCCCTGGGATGGGGTGCAACAGACCTGGACAGCTTAGCTCTGCTTCAACCCTGTCGCCTGCAAACCAGTCTGAACCTGTCTGTTCAGGAAAGCTAAGGCCTGAGAAGGTGCAACTGTTCCACACAGAAAGAGATGCTGAGAATTACTCTGGGTCTTAACTGTTCCACACAGAAAGAGATGCTGAGAATTACTCTGGGTCTTCAGCTCCCAAGTCAATGTGATTTGTGTTAATAATTAAGTTGAACACATGTGAAATTCTACCCAAAACATCAAGCACTAAGAAATGAAACATTTTCTAGCCGCACACTCATACATCATGTGAATTACCACAGATGTATCCACTCCATACTCGAATACAGTGTGCTACTAAATGTGGGTACTTCAACAGTAGAAAGACCTGCATTTGGTACATATTTCCATTCCTAGGTGTGCCAGTTCTCTGAACTACTCCTCCCTAGACTATCTGGAATAAGTGTGTAGGGAATTCAGTTCTGTTGGTGCTGTACTATGCATGTTGTCCTTCTGCATATGCAGAGCAAGGTAATGGGATTATGTTCAGGTTGGGTACAGCAATTTTTGACACAATAGAATATTTTTTTCCTAAAAGTGCACAAACTATGGATGAGATTGCAGTAAGAAAACTACTTTTTAGTAGGGTGGTAGCAAACCCTTAGCGAGCTAACAGTATAATCATTTAACTGCCTCTGTAATTTTATAAGCAAAAGAAAATATTAAAAAATCCAGAGTGCAAGCTTTAAACTGAAGATCCACCTCATTGACTACGTAATTAATTCCTAATGACATAAGCATTGGTGAGCAGTAAGTGCAATTCAGAAGGTCAGAATTCTAAAATTAGTCACTAAATTTTAAAACCCAAGTGCTACTTTACTACCAATTTCTGTTCTTTACTGTCAAAAAGAAAGAAGGAAACACGACCTGTTTTCAACATGATCATAGAAGACATTTGTACAAACTAAACAGTCATAGCTCAGTTCTGGCTATGAATTAACCCTAAATGAAAGTATTTTTATGTTCCTGCCCTAAAAATACATAAACAGAAATAAAGCCGAGCCATAGAAAGGTTAATTACTGCATTGTCTTCCTCATGGAAAATAAGGTCTGGATAGTCTACCACATTATGTGTGCTAAATAATCAATATTTTACAGTCTTACCATATTTAACTTCACAAGTACATCTAAATACCCTTTTTGAGACATTCTAGTGCAATACTGTGAACATAACTCATGGTCATATTCAGGTGGATTAATGATTCCCTGAAATACACCATGCATAGGAAATCATATTTCATCTGCATCTATTTCTCGTATTCATTACCTAATCTTTCAAACCCCAAAGCTCTCTGCAGCTCCATCTGAATTTAAACAAAACATTTTCCAGTGGTCTTTTTCACAGGAAGGGCATAAATCTTCACATTTACCAGATCACAGACCATCAAGAAACCCAGCATTAAAGTTTTTTGAAAGTTTTTTAAAAGTTTGCAATCCTTGGGGTCAACGCCTTAATTAACAGTTGAAAACCCAGATGTACTAGAATGGTTGGTGAAAGGTTTAGAAAACTAATTTCTAAACTGCCACTGACTTGGACCACGAATGGTGCAAGGTCCTGCACTACCAAGACATGGTTGCAGAATACACAGCCCCTTTCTCTCCCTCCATTCCACTGTGTAGGGACTTCATCCATACCAACTCCAGCTGCATTGCAGATTTCCTTTGAATTCAACGAGGGAGAAATACAATGCAACATAGCAAAATGTTTCCACATTTCAGTAGCTTTTCAAGAACCTCTGATCAAAGATCAACTTTTTTTTTTTTTATACTGGTCTAATCACAATTTGCAAATGTCTTCTTCACAGCTACTTAAAGTCAGAATTGCCAAATGTGTGCCTTTAAATGTCTGTCCACCACAGATACACTTTTTGTACCAGTGAATGAAAGGGGGGAAAGCTAGAAATTAAAGGCAACAGCAAACTTCTACTGGTAGATTCAATTACTTTCCTACCCATGCATCTCCTTTGAACTTAACAACTACAAAGAGCCTCTCAATGCAATCTTAAGAGCCTAGTTCAGAAAAGGTTTCATGCACAAGCTGTAAACAGGTGACCAAGTTTCATTAAAGTCATCAGGATGTAACAACCCACTCAAGTCAATAAACTGCCAAGTGTTTTTCTCAGTCATGATGGCTTGATGAATCAGCTTTCAGCACCAGCAGCCTGAGTCCAGGTTGATCTCTTTGAAACCTGGTAAAAGTTCTACCACCCTGAAAGGAATAAAAAGCATCACCTTATGTCATCTTTTGCCTCTGATGAAGTTAAGCTGAGCATACATTAGCCTTCTTTTTTTTCCCCTGTAAATATATTGTTTATTTTTGCGCTATGTTCACTTGAAGAATAACACTGTCTTTTAAAGTAGCATCATTTTGCAAATGTCACTGTAATTTTCCCCAAAGTATCATCCATTAGTTATAAAAGGTGCAAATGAAAAGGATTTTAAAATTGGCATGGGGGTAGAGGAATATGGAGTAATGCACTAATAGCCTAGGTGGTGGCTGGATTTTTGGCAAGCTTTCAAAAGAGAAAGGGAGAGAGAGAGAGACAGGTGATCAACTGAACTTCTTGTACATTTTGATACATGATGTTAAAAGGGACAAAACTATCAGGAGTTATGAAAGCATTTCTAAGGCAGGAATTACAAACAAGGACCCACTATTGTGGATAAATATGCATATACATCTATTTATATTCACACCTACGTGTACTGAAATGAGAAAGGAGAATGAAACAGCTTCAGTTAGGACTCTGTGTATCTCATCACCTCTAATGGTGTTTTACAGTATTTGCACCAGTCGTTGGCCAAAGTTACAGACGACTTCCAGTTTGTAAGAGCTAACATGACTGAAATATATGTGCAAACAAGAATTTAATAAGGAAACCCAGAACAGATTTCAGTAATATTAGGTTTGCAACTGAATTTTTTCACTACTTGATTGGCTTTTGGATTTTTTTTCATGACCTCCAAAACCTTCATGGGAAAACTGGACACTATTATTTTATCCTCTTTTATCAATCAATTCATGGGTGAAAAGAATTTTGACCATCATTAGCTGCAGTTACACTCATCACCATTGCCACCTATTCAGAATACTAAGTTAGAAATGGTTTAGATGTTATTTATGAAAATACAGAGTTTAAATTCCTGTTGTCAATATACTGATTTAAAATTTTTAAGTGAATTTTCTTTTTTGATATCTGAATGGCTCCCATTCACTTGTTCCTGCTTTCACTCTTGCAGTGTATCCAATACCTTTGTACGAATAGCATTCAGTTCAAAAACAGAACGAAACGTATTTCCTCTGCTTTCTCTTCTTGTTCTGCCCCTTGACCACAAAATTGTGAAAAATTCTAAAGAAATGGAAAAAAATGTTGCCAAGGAGCAAGCAACCTCAGGTAGGAGACCTTCTGCTTCAGCTTACTGCTGCATTAACTCAAATGACTGACTTCTACCTATGACTTGCATCCCTTTTTAGCTCAATACCTTAATAATCAGGTTATTAGCTATTCCAGTTATAGTCTCTTAAAACTGTATGATTTTGGCTTCCTCTGGTATCCAAGTTCAGCACTTTAATAATCAGGTTATTAGCTATTCTGGTTATTATCTTTTAAAACTGAATGATTTTGGCCTCATATGGTAGCAAAGCAATTGGGAATTAGGCCTCAAGAAGCTTTACAGGACTGAAAAAAACACATTCAATCCCACTTTACTTTAGGATTCAATACTCAGAAAATACAAGGCACTAACCCAGTACTTAATCACACCCTGTATTATTCTAAACATCAGTATGAGTTTACCCCAAGTTTAACTCTGCAGTGTAATATAACTCCACTGCTACAGAGGAGGAAGAAAATACACATGCTTTAGGATTGATCTGAGACACCATGTTTTCTCTTAATTGTTCTGGGAAACAGGATGACAATAAGAAGGCCTCAAGACCTTTTATTTTTCTTAAGGTTTTGTTTGTTTGTTTGTTTGTTTTTTGTTTGTTTGTTTGTTTGTTTTAAGTCTATGCAGATATTATCTTCCATGTATTTGAAATACTCCAACATGAAGTATAACAGTTCACAGTTAACAAGTTTATAGTCTATAAAGTATGGAACGTGAATATAACAAAATCGAAAATCTTTGTATTCACATTTTACTTTGCAGTTGCTGTCTGAAGATCATTTTGCATTTAACTATAGAGTTTTTTGCATCTTTTGCAAAAAAGAATTCCAAATTTGAGGGCACAGTTAATTTGAATTAGCCTTACTGACTAGCCATGATTTTACATATTCCCAGTTTTCAAGTATGCCAAATTAGACATACCAGTTTACTCAAAGCAGTGGTTCCTTCCATATCTAAATCTTCTTGCCCCTCCTTAATGCATAGAAAAAAAACTGCATGCATCTTTTTATAATGGGTGATATGATCTTCTGATAACTGTTCTGTAAAAAACATTTTTGTGGCTGCTGTTTTATTTAGACAGTTGGATTTTTGTTTGTAGGTTTGGGGAGTTTTACGGCAGGATTGAGTGGGAGGGGATTGCTTTGTATCCTGTCTTGCTTTGTCAATCAAATGTTTCAACTTTCTGAAGCAATCTGTGGATGCTGAAGCTCTTATAACTGTTTTAACAATAACATATCTGCATTTGAGCGAAAGACAATGTAAGAAGTAACCTACTTTTAACCATCTTAAAACCCACCAAAGATGGCAAGAAAAGCAGGGTTCATCCTGGTTAGGATTTTGTAGTATCTCTTCCTTTTCACAGCTTTAAACATGAAAATAACGATGAAAATTTTTCTCTTGGCTATCACTAATATACTTGGCACTAATCTCCCTTGGAAAATCATGTCTCTCTCCATCAACTCTAGATGAAACTTAGACATCTCACTTTTAGATCAGTAAAGATAATTAAGATGAATACTGTAATCTAGAGGCAGGGAAAAAGTGGGTGTCAAGAAATGACAGTAAAAAGTATCTTCATATTTAAAGTTACCCTGGTAGAAACAAAACCCTCCTTACGTGGTGTATGGGTAGAAGACTCTGACAACTCATCTTGAGACATCTTATTACTATCCTAAGATGCTGCATGATACAACCAGGGTTCACAGAACGGTGACACAATGCATTTCCTTCCTTCTTGAAGCCGTTTGTCATTTTCCACACTGTTTCAGATAGAATTATTCTTAAAAAAAAAACCCCTGCATTCTAAAATATTTCTCAGCTAAAAGCATCATCGAGTCTCTTTCATAACTTGTAAATGGAACAAAAACCAGTTAGAAACTGTGTTCTAGATGCTGTAATGGGTGCTTACTGCTGCATTCACTGAATCCATCAGTGGTACTTCACAGACATCTAGCAAGCCTATTTGCTTCATAAATCATTGAAATGCATGAAGACCTTTTGCGTAACCCAGAAATATTCTTTAAGTGTTTAACATCAATAATAATGAAAACTGGCATCACAACAACTTAAGCAATGTAAAATATGGCATCGTAGGGTTCAGCTTGACTTTCATTGAAGGATTTCTAAAAATAAGAGTACATCATCAACAGTGACAGCTTGCTTAGTGACTCAACACAGTGGGAAACCTATTGCTCTAGAGGACTATGTTCTGCCTCATTATTTAATACAGACATCACAACCATGCTGTTCTGTTTTCAGTTCCTAAATGCATGATGCAAAGGAACCCACACCTCAGTATGTCTGCCCTAAAGAGTGAGAATAATTCAGAGTTGTTAGATCTGCACTACTGATAGCATACTATCAGCATATTAGTGCCAAGTTACATAATTTATTGTGAGAGCTAGAAACATTTGATAGTCTTTCTGAAACCTCAGCTGCTGGAATCAAGATATTGTGTGAGAACATCTGCTTCCATTTTCTAAGTGTGCACACTTCTAGCACTCAGTATGTGAAGAAAAGCTCTAGCCCATGAAAAAAATATACTCTAAAGTATGAACTCAGAGACACACAGAAGTAATTGGAAATACAATTTAAAAACACTTTTAGTCACATTTTTGGAAGCTCAGCATTCACATTATTGCAATACTAATATTTTATACTTTAAATACATGATCTAGAGGCCTGTGAACAGGAAGAAAAATGAAGTGGAAGAGAATGGAAGACAGTGGGGAAATGGGAAGAAAAAGACTTGGAAGGGGGACAAACACCAGACAATGATCTGGGTCAAGTATTAGGGATAAGAAGAGGCAGAAAAGACCTTGTGGAGAAAGAGCCAGGACTGTAAGTATATGTGGAGAGATACTCATGCATAGAGAGTTAGGCAAAAATACGATGGGCAAAAGGTGACCAATGAATAGAGTAAAGCAAAGAGAAGCTGGGGCAGGAGACAGTCAGTAAAGGGATGGGAAACTTGGATTGTAAAAGCAGATGACTAGGACGTGAGAACTGAGAGACAGCAAGACAAGGAAGGCAAGAGACTGGCATGCCTGAATAGGGAACTACTGGTCAAACTATAGGAAAAGAAACAAATGCACAGGCAATGGAAGCAAGGACAAGTAACCTGCAAAGACTATAGAGATGGTGTTTGGTTGTGTAGGGATGGAGTGAGGAAGGCCAAAGCCAAGGCGAAGCTGGAACTCAGTTTGGCAAGGGACACCAAGAATAACAAAAAGGGCTTCTACATGGGTGTTAATCAGAAAAGGAAGGCCAAAAAATGAGTACCCACACCGATAGACAGTGCTGGAAAACTGGTAACAATCGATGAGGAGAAGGCTGAGGCACTCAACAACAGTTTTCACAGAATCACAGTGTAAGTCAGGTTGGAAGGGACCACAGTGGGTCATCTGGCCCAACCTTCCTGCTCGAGCAGAGCACATGGCACAGGATTGTGTCCAGGCAGTTCTTGAATATCTCCAGTGAGGGAGACTCCACAACCTCTCTGGGCAATCTGTTCCAGTGCCCAGTCTCTCGCACAGTAAATCTTCCTTATATTCAGGTGTAACTTCCTGTGCATCAGTTTCTGCCCATTGCCTGTTGTACTGCACCACCAAGCAGAGCCAGGCTCTATCCTCTTGACACACTCTCTTCAGACATTCATATATGATGAGGTTCCCTCTCAGCCATCTCTTCTCAAGATTGAACAGGCCCAGCTCTCTCCGCCTTTCCTTATAAGAGAGATGCTCCAGTCCCTCAATCACCTTAGTCAGCTGACCTTCTCACATAATGTGCCTGAAATTGAAAACATCATTTAACCATTAAAGCCAGAAACAATCAGCTAAAACTCAAGAAAGGCAAATGCAGGTTCCTGAACCCGGGGAGGAATAACCCCATGCACTGTCTGGGTGTCAAGCTTCTGGAAAGCAGCTCTTCAGAGGACGACCTAGGCAAGAGAGTCATGGAACTCCTGGGGTGGGCCCAGCTTGTTTTAGAAAGTTCTTCTCTGGCCATCTCTCCAGCCTCTTGAGGTCCTGTAGGGTTCTGAAGAGCTGCACAGCACTCCAGAGTATTTTCTACTCTCCCAGCTGTGTGTCATCAGTGAATTTGCTGAGGAGGCATCTGCCCCTTCATCCAAGTCATTGATGAACAAGTTAAACAATACTGGGCCCAGTATTGAACCCTGGGGAACACCAGTAGTGACAGGCCTCCACCTGGGCTCTGTGCCACTAATTAGAACTATCTGGTTCAGCCAATTCTCAATCCACCCCACTGTTGACTCATCCAGTCCACACTTCCTGAGTTTGCCTATGATGATATTGTGAGAGGCAGTGCCAAAAACCTTGCTGAAGTCCAGGTAAACAATACCCACTGCTCTCCCCTCATCCACCCAGGTAGCTGTTTCACTATAGAAGGCAGTCAGGCTGGTCAAGCATGATTTACCTTCAGTGAATCCATGCTGACTACTCCAGATCATGTTCATGTCATCCATGTGGATAGAGATGGCCTCCAGAATGAGGCGCTCCATCACCTTTCCAGGGACTGAGGTGAGACTGACTGGCCAGTAGTTCCCTGGGTCCTCCTTCTTGCCCTTTTGGAAGGCCAGGGTGACATTTGCTTTCTTTCAGCCTTCAGGCACCTCTCCTGATGGTCATGACCGTTCAGAGATCACCGTGAGCAGCCTTGCTCTGGTGTCCTCTATCTCTCTCAGCACTCCTGGATTCATCCCATCAGGGCCATTGGACTTGTGGATGTCAGATTTACCTAGGTGTTCTCCAACCCAATCCTCCTTGACCAATGGAAAGTCTTCCTTCCAACATTCCTTTACCCTGGTCTCTCGGGTCAGAGATTCCCAAGGGCTGGTCTTGCCAATGAAGACCAATGCAAAGAAGATATTCAGTAACTCTGCCTTCTCCGTGTCCTTTGTTATCAGGGTCTCCCTTCCATTCAGTAACAGGCCTCAGTCTTCAATGGCAATCTCTCTCCCTACACCTCTCAAATGGATGGGGACTGGAGGAGCAAAATGCTTCCCAGGTCCATGATCACCTGAGGAACCTGAATGTACATATAGGAGCCAACGAGATGCATCACAGAGTCCTGAAGGAACTGGCTGATGTAGTTGCCAAGCCACTCTCCGTGAGATTTGAAAAGTCAGAGCAGTCAGGTGAAGTTCCAGGTGACTGGAAAATGAAAATATTGTTCCCATCTGTCAAAAGGGTAGAATGGAGGACACTGGGAATTAGCCTCATCTCTGTGCCTGGGAAGGTCATGGAACAGATCCTCCTAGAAGCTCTGCTAAGACACATGCAGAACATGGAAGTGGTTTGAGATAGCCAGAATGGCTTCTCCAAGGGCAAGTCCTGCCTGACCAACCTAGTGGCCTTCTACAATGGCTTGATAGTAGTGACACGTAGAACAAAAAGCAATCTACATTGTCTTTTTTAACAAGGATATAATAATTACAAAATTCTTAACCATAGAAGTAATCTTAGAATCACAGAAGTTGTTTTCAGAAAGACAGACTGAAATATGCTGAACTAATCTGTCTCAAATACCAGAAAAGTCCAGATACTTGGAGGACTGTTCCATGTATCTGAGAGCAGGACAGAATCCGAAAGTGTAAGATAAAACCAAAGCTATGATTTTGAACATTTTGAAAGAAAATGCTAAAAATAAACACCTACAATGGGAAAGTATGAGAAGGTGAGATTTCAACAATAAGTAGCTGTAGAACACACCACAATTTATTTTCTTTACAGAACACTTCCAGAATCCCTCCACTTAAGGATATTTTAGCAAAACTGTACTCACCTTAATGCAATTACTGTACATTGATGGTAAAGATGTTTATGCTGTGCCTAAAGCTGAATAAACAACTGAAAATTGCTATGCAGCACACACAACTGACAGCAAAAATGAAGAAGGGGTGATATATGGGGCCTTTTCTTGAAAACATAGTAACACAAAACCTGGCAATCTCTTTGGGGTGTAAAATAAATTCCAATAAAGTAACCACAGAAAGTTTCCAAATTTTAATTGCTAGGCATTTACTATTCTGCTAGTTATTTCTATGGGATGCAGTTAAATTGGCACCATTTATAAGGTTTTTTTCAAGATTTTTTAGCATCCTAGTAAGCAATAAGAATTTGAATAACAGGAATAATCTATGTAAGTGGATAAAAATGAAAAGAAACTTCCAGAAAATATTTTATGTGTAAGTAACTCTAAAAGCTTCAGAGGTGAATAGTCTATATCACCCAGTGATCCTACTTCATGCAACATTATATTTTCCCCTGAACAACAGCACATTAGGCATGCTGCAAAAATAAGCAGAGATACAAAAACATGCACCACCAGAATTATTCATGTTGTTTGTCTCATAGGGCCTGCATCCACTTTCACACCCTTCCCTCTCAATTTTCTTACTTTGTTTTAGATTTTTTTGGTCTCCTCTCAGTTATCTATTCCTAGTGCATCATCTTTGCAATCTTACCCATCCTTTTCTCACTTTATTTGAAAACATATTTGAAAAGAGGGCCATAACTGAACTTTCTATTTCAGAGACCTCCAAAAAATAAAAAAGCATTTGTAAATAACTGTTCTGCTATGGGGTAATAAATATAATTATGGGGTCCAGAAGGAGGACCCTGCCGAGCCTTGGCTGAACCATCAACACTATGGCCTCAAAAACACAAGAGAAAGGCTTGGCGTCTTTTTGCTTGACAAAAATGTAACTGCTCCAGTCCTACATCAATTAACTAACAGAAGCTGTAAAATTAAGCAGGACGAAAAACTCCAAAGAAGTAAGTTTATGGCACTTTCCTTTCTCTTTTAAACTTACTTCATTGCTTTTCTTATTTGCCAAGAAAAAGAATTGGATGCGTGTTAAACCACAAAAACATTCGACCCCAGCATAAGTTATACTTAGCTAACGCCAGGCTAATGATGAACATGAGCAAAATATTTGTGATTAGATGAAAAAATAAGATTGCATTGATGCTAATGTTGCATTAACCTTATAAAATAGCTGATTTGGGGAAGTTAAGAGTTTTTGAGTGATGAGTGCTTAAACTTTCACTTGGAATCCAATTTCATGCTAGGAGGTACTCCTTGAACTTATTATTCTGCTTAATTTTTTAAAATTAAGGTCCCTCAAGAAAGGGTCTTAAGTCAAAGATCCTCTCAAGGATAAAAGGATAAAAGAATAACTTTGGAGGACAAAATGCTGGGTGAAGGAGATAGAAAATGCACTTTTAATGCAGAGGGCCACTGCCAGCAGAGCATTACAGAGCTACATATTCCTGTGGGATATGGAACAGGAAGGAAGAAGTAAGGTGGCAGAGTCCGATGAGGACACTGAGCCAGTCATAGAACTGACTGCAGCACTGCAAAAGTCAACAACTGTATATTGAAATGGCAGATTAAAAAAACAAAACAAAAAACAAACAAAAAAAACCTATAAAAATGTGGGGAAAATGTGGAATTTTATATGTATAAAACCATTATTGCTACCGATGAACAAGGATTCTAATCGGTTTATAAGATATTTTAATGGCCATTAGTTATTAAAAATAAACTGAGTAGTGGGACATATTACTGTTCCACATTATAAATCTAAGAGTCTGTCCCATTTTAATCATCGTGTACTGTTCTGGCCCCCCACTATTTACAAAAGGATGAAAGATCAACAAATGTTCAAAGAAGCACAACAACAATAACTGCAGGTTTGCAATAGCTTCCATGGGAAGTATGCTAAGTGGATAAGGACTCTTCAGAAAAGACACAACTGAAGAAACAAGTTGCAGAGGTCTTTAGTATTCTGAGTTACTGGGAGTAGCAGCAGAACAATAGGGACCTCTCAATCTGTCACCATAAATGTACTACAGAAAAGATTATCTATGCAGGCTCTTCAATTCCTTCACATTGCAGACAGTTCTCAGATGCCAGTGAACAAAATATCCAGCAGGAGGCAGAGGACTGTAACCCTTTGCACTCGTCAACACTGAATCCACTGGAAAAAAAATAGTAATAACTTAAAGGGGGCTTTGCTGTTAACAAGAAGTGAAAACTAAACAATCCTGCTTTGTTTATTTCAAATTCTGGGTGTGAGTCTTCCTCAAGATACATCTATTGAAATACGCATGCATCTTTCACACATACATAAAAGAATAGTAACACGCATAAGTGTTCAGCATTTAGATATTCTTTTAGTACCTTAACTATTTACTTTTCTTCTCTGTAAAAAAACAGCTGTTGTTTTGCTTGGGTTAGCTATGACACACAGGCCACCATTACACCATTTGTGAAATTACTCATTCTAGATGTAAAAGAAATGTTTCTGCTCAGTGCAAACTTCATTGTTCAGTGTTTTTCTTTACTCAGCTTCACTTGACTTGAATCTACTGAACTCACCTCTACTCTCTACTTCTTCCAGTGTTTACAACTATTTAGCACTTGTGAGGCCACACCTGGAGTAATGTGTCCAGTTCTGAGCTCCACAGTTGAGAGTTCTCTGTGGCTCACTGAGCTGGAGAGAGGCCAGCAAAGGGCCACTGAGTGACGAAGGAACTGGAGCATCTCTCCTGCAAGCAAAGGCTGAGATAACTGGGATTTATAACCCTAAAGAAGAGAAATACCTGATGGGAGGGTGCTGAGAGGACTGAGAAAGGCACTTTTTAGTGGTGCTCAGTGAGGCAATGGGCACAAACAGAAACACAGGAAAAACTTGTTCAGTGCTTGACACGGGTTGCTCAGAGATTTTTGTGGAGTCTCCATCCTTTGATGGGGCCGTCTGGACACAGTTCTGGGCAGCCTGCTCTAGTTGGCCCTGCTTGAGCAGCGGGGTTGGACCAGGTGATCTCCAAAGGTGCCTGCCAACCTCAACCATTATGAAACCTCATGATTCAGTTTTTGCAACTCTCTTGTTTCCTGCTGAACAAAGACTAATTAAAGAGCATAAGTGTGTATGTGTACATACATGTGTTTGTATGCGAGTATGTATATACACACCTACATTTATTATGACCATGAAAAATTTTGCTTGGTTCCTAAATTATAAATAGGGATATTTTTATCAAAAGGGACAACAGTCCTGATACTGATCCAACAGATTATTAGATTTTCAAGACATCTGCCTGTAACTAAATACCTATTTAATGATTATTCTCATGCCAATCTGAGTGATAATAATTACTATGTCGGTGTAAGATTGTAAAGATAGAGGTTTGTGTAAATTATTTCTTTCCTAATAATTTCCAAGACATTACCTTTCTAGCCAAAAAGACACCATGAATTATTGATACTGATTTTTATAATCTTTTCCTTATTATTTTGTCCCATTATGAATTAATCTGAATTATTAATTGAAGCATTAAAATATATATATGCATTATAGCAAGCCAGATGAAGGGCTAGGCTTTTTGATGCAAGCTCAGAAACCAGACTTTGCAAGAAGAGGTACAGAGAGTGTCCTGGCAGAATTACTCTTTGGAATAGAAATGGCAAACTAATTTATCTCTACACAATACATTTTCTTGCCTTCCTCAACATGAAATAAATGTATTCAATGATAGATCTGAAATGTTTCACTCAAATAATCTTGGGAAGGAGGAAACAGTGTCTTTGGATTACAGCAGTTAAACAGACAAAACAACGTGACCTGTGATGAGCAGGATCGAGAAATAATTTTCCTTGGGTGTTTGAAATTTATTCCCAGACAGCAGAAGATTTGTTCAAAATCTCTCTAAGCTCTTTTCAAGGGCTTTTGCTGCAGACAGATCTTCTAATTGCTCTTTACACAGCAAATCTCATGGCTACTGGCTACTTGTCTTCAAAAATCTACATTCCACTCAATATTTTTTGTCCGTTTGAGAGGCTGAATTTGGGATACTGTCTCCAGCTGACCAATGCAGGCATGGGCAGACAATTAAACATTAAGACAGTGTGTTAATCTAGATAAAGAATCCCTAGAAATAGTATAACAATAGTGCAACAGTGTACATATTCTCATTTTAATTTCCTTTAAGTCTATACACTTCAGCGTAACAAGCCTAATAGCTATTAAAAGAGAAGAGAAAATTTTCCAAACATGTGAAAGCATTTGTAGGAAAGTCATTATTGTTACCATTACTTTTGCTAAAACTCTACTGGGACCACAGTCTTTTTATTTTTTTATTAGCTCTCTACAAATAGGATATGAATTCCAGCACATATACTAATCAATACTTTCTCCTTCAGTACCCTGAGAAAATAAGGGATTCAGATGATATCTCCTTAAATGTCTTAAGAGAATGCCTATGTCATCTCATATGCCTTAAATGCTTATCTAAAAAAAAAAAAAAAA
>VWZT01015868.1:277817-293256 GCA_013397055.1 Pachycephala philippinensis
CCCGCCACCCCTCCCGGTGAGGGACCGGAAACCAGAAGAGCCCTGACTTCCCCGCGCCACTGCCTTTTACATGCAAAATTGCGAGAAGCGATTGGTCCAAAACCCTGTCCATCAACTCAGTCTCTTCAAACCACCACAACTTGCTACCTGATGCTTAGCATGCATCACACGAACCATTGCTTATCTTCATGAGTAATAAATTCATCATTCATAAAATTCAAATTTATGCACCTACTCAGAGAATTTCAACTTTGCCCTTCAAACACTAGAGCTCATAGGTCAACTTGACCATTCTCAAAGAAATGTTTTTGCCAGACTACTTGAAGACCTTATTAAAGTTCCCAGTAACTCAATGTGATTTTATGCAATTATGCAACATGTTTTGGACACAAAAGGAACACTCTGTTACCATTCCTTCTACATGGAGTACTTTTTATTGATAACTTTATAAGCAAGCTTAATGGAGTGAGATGGGGAAGAAGACGGATAAAAATAACAACGAGAACACAAAGCTGTAACAAATTCTAGAACTTTATTGCTTGATGTACCCTGAGAAGCTTGGAAGTACAAGTCTATTCCCTATGAATTTTGTCCTCTGTTTGCCAAACATTTTAATTTGTTGTTTTTCTAGCACAGAAGAAGCCAGCATGGTTTTGCCTTTACTTTGAATTTCTGTTGGTGTGTTAAATTCATACTATTATATTTGTAAAGGTGTCAGCAGCAATGTGCACAGCTCTGGAAACACAGTTGCATACTAGAAAATTGCCATGTAGTTCACCTATCACTTTTTCCTTGCATGAAAGGCATGTTGCTTGTTAATTACACACCACAGCGCATGGAACAGAGGGAAGCTGGGCAGACAGTGAACACGCTGAGGCATACCGTCCCCCATACTGTAAATAGGAGGAGAATAAAAAAATGCACCAAAAATCTCTCCTAAATGGAGTAGCACAAACTCCACCTAACATTCCCATCAGCCCTAAGTGAGTTTGTACAGAAATCAATTGGTGTTGCAGTGAGTGAGTGAGGAAGCTTCAGTCTTGGAAGAGGAGCCTTTACCTCCATGCAGTAAAAGCAATGGCACGTAGGCCTCCTGGGCACCCAACATGCAGCCTTTTGCTTATGACCACATTTTGTGAAGGGACAAACTCCACACACCAGACTTGCTGTTGTATTGAGCTGCATCTTGGAAAGGAGGAAAGCTTTCACTAACAACTCAGTAAGCCAAAACAGGCAGATTGTGGCTCAGCTCTGAAGATCCCTCAGTTAAGCCCTGCGACCACTTGACTGCAAGACAGCAAATGGATGTACAATGAGGGGCTTCTTATGCTTAGCAAATAAGGCAGGAGATGCTATTCAAACATGGTGAACACACATAACTGAAAAAAAGCCATCATCATTAAATGGGTAAAGAGATGCTGCCTGGAGAGGAAAGGCTCATGGGCTGCTGGCTAAACATTGACTAGTAACTTTCAACAAGCATGGGAGACCCACACCAGCAAATTATCTTTCCCCTCTCTCTCTCCACTCACTGAACTCTAGGCGTTCCAGTGGATGCTATGATTTTTTAGGTCATTCTACCCCTTATGGAGCTCAGTTTCAAGTTTTAAACAAAGTGCAGAGGGAAACATTTTGAGTATAAAAAAAGTAAAATGCAGACTTGCTGCACAAGCTACAAAACCATGAAAAGATTTTTTTAATACGATCATCGGAGACAATAGCTAAGAAAAAGAAAGCATATACATAAGAGACATATTACTGATTATGAGAACAATAAATCACAGACACAGTGCACCAGCACTTAACAGCTGAAGATAGACTATGGAATAGCACCTAGCCACAAAGAGACAAGCTCAAATAAATGTACTTTTAAGTATGGAACAATCTACCCTATCTACTCTGTGCTCACTCCAGGGTAGTCACCCTACACTGCTATCACAAATGGGTGTGTTTGCAGATCCAGTAATGACAGTGAATATTTTATTGTCATCTCTGTCACTGTTCATTCACTTTATTTTTTTACACATATTATTACTTTGACTCAATTCTAGACAAAAGAGAAAGCAGAAGGGCCACGGCTTTCAAAACTTTACAAGAGGCTGTATCTAGCTTTCCTCACAAAGAGCCCAAACCAGGTTCCCCCATTAAAATGCTTTCCATTTCTTTATTGTGACTTTGTCCAAAACAAACAAACACATAGAAACCTGTACGTATCACCACTCAATGGACGCAAGCACCTGATTTTAATTTTGTGGCATTTTTCTTTATCTTGTATTTTTATCTTCCCTCTTATTTTCACTCCAACATAAAGTGTTCCCATTCCACAAGCAGAGCTCTTAGGCAGCATGTAATAATAGAGCTGAATAATATAACTGCAGAAGCTGATAGCAGTATATTAATTTGTGCAGAGTTTAGTTTCCTTTAACTCATGACCATTTTCTAAATTCCTATATGCATTATAGTCTGTATAAAACTTCAGAGAAAGGAGCCTTAAATACTGCACACAGCAGTATTTAAAAGGACTAGAAGCCTTACCAGATCACAAAGCAGCCCCACACAGCTCTATACCACTACAGCAAATATACCCATAAAAGTTCTTCTCCTTCTCTGTCAATGATGGCTATTGGAAAGGGGAGGAAGACACATTTACCCCAGAAATTTTAAAACAATATGCAAGAACCAGGCAGCTCTCTGTGGAAAAATACCTGCATCATATTGTTATAACTGCTATCCTCCGGGCACAAAGACACTGTTGAAAGGCAGTAAACACCAGAAAAAAACCCAACAAACAAACCAACAACAAAAATTCCACTAAAGCAAAACAAAAACCCCTAAAAAACAAACCCAAAAGATGAGAGACCTTGAAACAGATTGGGAAAGCTTCCTTCTTAGATGCTCTGAGAAACATCAGTTCAATCAAACCAATGACAATGAAAGAAGTGGGTTGGTTTTTTTTTCAAATTAACATTTAAGGTAAGTCATTTTGTCAGACTGATAGCCTTTTAACTGATGTTTATTTTTCTACCAGATTACAAAGGACAGGCTGATTAAAACAAACACTTTGTTAGTTTACCTTTAAATGTGAAACTTACATCCAAATGACCAAGTCCTGTATTACAAAGCAGCCTTTGAAATGAATAATGCCTTACTCCTAGAGTGGCTATATTTTATCATACACAGCTTATTTGTCCATGTTCATCTCACTCTGCTTTGATATTTGTAATAATATGGATAGTTACTATGAACCTAATTCTGCCATCAAAAGAGTAAGAGAACGAAGCTTCTATACTAATAATTCAAACAGCAAAACTCTTTGGTAAAAATACCAAATGATGTGAGAAAATATAACATAGTTTATGTTTCACCTTAGCTAAATTTCACAGAGGTGCTTTATATGGAGAGAAAAGCATCTTATTCATCTACAACTGATTATAAGTGCACTCATTGCACAAATCTATTTCATACAACAATGGGGCGGATTCTCATTTCATCTATTTAAGACATATAGAAACGGAGAGGCACAGCATTTCTTCTAAAAACAGAGTCAATTCAAGTTATAACGTCCTTCATTTGGAGATACAGTGAAGAACTCTGATTATCTGAGGAGCTTGCTGTCATCATGAGACCTAAGCTGCCTGGCTACAGTGTGAATTCAGAAATACCATACTTCTGAAGGAGTTCTTCTGCTTGCATTTCAATGTAAAAAAAAGGTGACAGAATCTTCCCATCAGTTTGCCCTATGCGTGTGTAATAGTAAATCAGCAAGAAAAATTAATTAAGTTCATCTTGAAGTTGTTGAATAGAAGGTTGGTACTTTGTAGTTAAAAATATAAATGAAATAAATTATTTTAAGACTCAAATTTATAAACATGAAGATAAGCAACTTTATTTTCTGAACCTGTGAGTAGCTCTACTGACCCCAATGAAGCAAGTTCAGACTCCTTTTCTGTGGAAAATCAGTCTTGCATAAGACATGGCGTTTTTTCAGGGGAAAAAAAACCTGTTTGGGAGTAAATTGAGAATTAAAGTGCATGGATTCCTTTCATCTGATCATATACAGTGAAATAATACAGATAATTCGAATAGAGGAGAATAAAAATGGTTTGCATTGGAGATTCAATACTCTATTACTTAAGGATAAAGAATTTCTAATAGCCATTAAAAGGAAAATCAAGGAATATATAAATTTTAATTTGGTCTCTGCTTCATATCATAGTGTACTGAAGGCTTTCAAAGTGACTTTTAGAAGCTGGATTTTAGGTGTATGCCATGAAATTAGGAAATGCCAAAGGCAAGAATAATCGGAGCTATTAGCAAAGATAACAATAAAAAATTAGAACATCAAAAATCCCATAGTAAAAAGCTTATGTAGAATTGCTACAGATTAAGGCACTATTGAATAATATTGCTGTTAAAGAAGCCAATTATTTTTATAGACCAAATAAATTTTTCTATGATAATTCATATAAAACTGGTAAATGGTTAACTGCCTTAATAAAAGGGGAAGAGAAATCTCAACATAACAGCAATTTATACAAAACAAGGGGTGATAATGAACAAGAAGAATTAGGTATGTGATATCTCCAGGGCACATTATGAGACTACATAAATCTGAAACTTCTGAAGATGATATCCAAAATTAGGGACTGAAAATGAAGAAATTGAATGTTATCTATCTTTTCTTTAACACAGGAAAAAAGAGGCTGGCTATGGTCCAAAAGACACTGGGAACAGTTAGACCTCAGTGACACCAGGCAAAGATGGCTGTCCAGATTTTTTTAATGCTGTATTTTAAGTACTTGGGCTCTTCAAGCCACAGATCTTCTAATTTTCTTTCAAATGAAGCTAAATAGCCCCTATCACATTATTAAAATAATTCTTATTTTGAAACAGAAAACAAGGTCTTTGGGATTTTTCAGCTGTAAGCCTTTTTTTTTCCCCTCATTTTTGACAATATCAAAATGTTTAGTCAGCAGAAAAAGAAAGGTACTCATGAAGATACGATGGGTTCAATAAAAAAAGACTCCTTCTACAGAACACTAATAGGGTATTTAACATTAGCACTGTTTCTGCCCAAAATATTTTCTTCATCCCTAACTGGTAGCTGCAGTAGCTACTGAAAGATTGTATGATCAGCAAAATTGGCAAGGGTGTATAGAGTTGTTTGAAACAGTGTCTTGAAAAGGCAGTTCTTGACACTGAAACCTCACTTTGAATTGAGTTGTCAAACTCACCCTTTGTTTCAAAGAAATATTTATCAGATGGGATAGCCTCCTCAGAGCTCTCACAAGGAATTTGTCCTTATTTATGAGTAAAACCAGCTCTGCTGAATTTAGTAGCCAATCCTACAGTGACCTCGGTAAGTGAAGATTCAGTTTTACTCATGTCTTGTTTGCCTGATACCATAGGCAAAGACGGGTTGGTCCAACAAAGACTAACTGCATTTGGTTATTTTCATATTGTTCTGACTCCATCTGTTTTGTTAGAAAGAACAGACTTGGTTAATAAGTTGTTTGTTCACTTCCCATTTGTTATTCAGAAACAGAGACATGGCAGGAATATCGATGTTCAGGTGCCTTCCTTTTGACTCATCTACCTCTCATTCATGGTACTTTTAAAAATTTTGTTTCATCCCATATAAAGGTTTATGATGAGAACAGGACATTTGGTCTCTGCATGACTCTTGATCTCACACACAACTCACTCCAATTGACCCATGTTCTTCTGCTTAGGGTGAAATCGATAGGCAAGGAGAATCAAGCACATTGTATGAAGTTTAAAACCTTCGAGTGCCTTCTTTTACTTATTTCTATTTTCCTTGAAAAAACCTTGTCCCTGGGGAAGTCAAAAGCAATAGTGTTCAAGATTAGGCTATGAACATTGGAGATGTGTTGTAACTAAAAGGGCTATATTTACAGTTGTCTATCTAAAAAAAAGTCCTTTGTGTGGTCTTTCAACTATCTGACATTGATTGCTAACGCTATAGATTGATACATGTATTTTTTGCAGGAGAAACTGAGTGTCCTTTCAAAGGGTTGGGTGTTTTGGGGTTTTTTTGTGGGTTTTTTTCTTTTTTTTTTTTTTTTTTTGGTGTAGACTTGGTAAAGATAGGGAAAGGATTACAGAAGGTGTTAGAAGACATTACTTGTTCTTTATCCAGGTCTCAGTCCCTCCCGAAGAAAACTTGCCCTTTGATGGGAGAATGGCTTTTGGTTTCCAGCTCTTGAGGCAGGGAGAGTTGCATCCCATTGGACAGTTGGCACAGTAGTAGACACCCTCAAGATTTATGATAATTTAGCACCATGGGGACTCTACTAACTGCTGGTAAGACTGCAGTTGGAATTATTGGATTTCAATAACAGTTGCAGACTTGGCCTTTAATCTAATTTCCAGTGTGCTGTTTTATTTCTGCCTCATCCAGCATGGTGTCAGCAATGCAGGATCAGGCCCTTCAAATTTGCTCACTGACTGCTAATAAAACTCAATGCGGAAATCATGGGTTTGAAGTCAGTGTTTAACTAAGGGTACAAGACAATTTTTCCTAATGAGAGACATTTTAAAAATGTTTAATGGTTTGACTTCTTGTGATCTCAAGAAAATTTTCATTTTAAATGTTTTCAATGAACAAGTGCATTCAGAAAGGAATAGCAGAGCAAAAAATAGACTTGTCTCCTTCATGCTTTTATAAAAAATAAAACATATTAGATTTTTTTTTAAGAAAATCATGTGTATGTGCTCAAGGGATATCTTTCATTTACCTGGGCATCTTTTTATAGTACAAATTTATGAGCCATAAAATTTGGAAGATTTTGTGACGATTGGAAAGTGACTGACAATGTTACATGAATCAAGAGACTGGCTACCTAAAGGCTGAGAAAAGAATGTACTTTTTTCACAAAGACTATACACGCCAACATTTTTTCACTAAAGAATTCTGTCATACTGAAGTATGAGGAATCTACACCAACCTGGGATTTTGGACAGAGAGAAGGGAAGGAAAAGAATTAAAGAAAGACAATGCACACTATTAGAAAGACAAGTTGTCCTTTATTTGCTTAGTTGATTTCTGATTTTAGAGGACAAAATGGTAGTTGAAAGCCATTTTCCTTTTCCCAATCCCTGATGAGACTAAATATAAAACTGGAGGACTGGTTCAGGTTTGTTCTCACCAGTATTGATCAAAACCATACTTAAAGAGCTCTTGAGACAAAATACACTATTGCTAAAGTTTCATCATTCTCCTTATTCAGAGATGGTTCTAGAGATCAAGTGTTCACATGCCTGAAATTGCAGAGAACCCCTAGCAAATTCATAGATCATTCATTTTCCTAAAAAAACCCCAGAAGCTATCTGTCTTTTCTGTTCTTCACTGAAGACATTTGCAAGTCCTCAGACACTCACCCTTGTAAATAGTGAAAAAAAGAAACAACAAAAAATTAATTGCGTTTAGAATTCTAGATCTTGAAGAGGTTTATATATATCAAATTTGGGGAAAGTACCAATTTTTAGCATTTTAATTCACTACTTCAAAATTGTTACCATTTAGAGCCAAGGCAAAAAGGCGTACAACCAGGTTTATATTCTCCAGTTTATTCCTTGCTTGTCTCCTGCCCTCCAAATGTGTAGATAAGTGCTGTTAAGATTTTCTTTGTAGTTTCATTCCTGCAGAAACTTACCATCACTTTTACCCCTACCTAAGATCAACAGGAAATATAAAAAGCTGTTCAAAAAGAGTAGCAGTATAGAGATGAATAATGGTAATTGTCTTCAGTTGCCTTCATACTGGCAAGGTGAATTTTTTTAACTGTCTTCTCTGGCTCACTTAAACACTACAAATGTTTACTCAGAGAGGAATAGGGCCAGTTGTCTCGGTTCACTCTGAGGGAAAAGAAGAATTACAGAGAGGACAGTAATAAGACAATCTTCCCCTGGCAGCACTGCATAAAGTGTTCTAGAGGAAACAGTTGCTTCATCCCTTCCCAATCTCTCACCGGTTATTACACTGAAATGCACCCCAGACAATCACTATCATAATGAGGTTAACGGATATGATAAATTCAGCAGAAGCGCTCTTTGTTTTTGATTGACTTTGTGGCTGTGAACTCCTAAATTCATCCTTCCCACACTTTACTCTATGACTGACAAATATTTTTTAGGGCTAATCTGAATATTCATTGACACATTTAAAGCTTTAGTGAAATCCTTGAATAAAAATTGTGGCAATAAAAAGTAATATTATTTTGAAAACACCTCAGAGAGGGAGTTCCTTCTTTTTCTAGGACACCCCTCTGGTGAAGAAGCATGCTGCTACATAAGATCATCAGAGAAGAAGAGAATATGCTCGAGCACAGAGGATCCTGTGTACATTTTGCAGAGCCACAGGGCAATTACTCTACTGTTGTTTTGCCCACACAAACACTGTATCAGGAAAAACCCCAAAATTTAAACCACATTTTCAATGCTATAAGGTGGTAAAAAGAGTGCCATAAACAATTGGTACTATTCAGTGTATGATATTTCACTCATTTCATATTGTCAGTGTCCCTTTTAAGAGCCATAAAAATCTTAACAGTTGTGCTGCTGTAGGGCTTACACTTAATTGTTGCAAAAAACAAGTGGGAGTCAGTGTAATGAAAGAGGTGCTCCTGCCCTCAAACTCCTTCAGGCACTAAATTAGAGTTCTCCAAAATAGGGCATGGATTAGAACTACCTTGTCTACTTACCAGGGGAGCAATCATTTTCAGCATAAACAAAAGTCAATGTGCATTTTTTCACCTGTCCATGGGGATATTCTTTTATTAAATAAATTCTGGAAATATAAAGATCAAAGTGAAAATGAACACTCTCTTTTACTTCCTTTTTTTTTCTGTAACTTTCCTCCTAACTTCTAGCTATACTGTACCTGTACACAAGCAACAGTTTCACAGCCCATTATTCTGATCAGGGCAAGCTGAGGGAATCTTCTGCATCAAGAACTGAACAGCTGGGAACATGCTTAATTGTGTTCTAGGCTAGTGAAAGGACAGTATAAAATAATTATTGGCACTGCACATTAGTGTTTAAGAACAACAGCTTTAAGGTCTGGGGTTAATTTTAGAAAAAAAATTATAAAGTTATATGTGGGAAGCGACTGAGGAAAAAAGCTAGCTGCAGAGAAAGAAAAATTACTGACACACTTGGTCAGCAGAACATGAATAAAAAAGCTGACTGACGGAAAGTTACTCAAACTTTCAATTTGCTACTCTTCTCAGTTTTTGGAGATCATGTAGGTGTTTTAATGACTCTCACCCACCCATCAAACCTTCAGTGCAGTTTCCTTTCGCCACCATCTTCTTACTTTGCTTGTTTCTCCAATTCACTAGGTTCAGCCCCTTCCCTTTACCAAGGATCAGCAGCTAGAGAGGAGACCTGTCCCACCACAGAGGAATGCTGTGCTCAGAGAGGGCCGTGAAGCTCTGCAGGGACTGGGGGCAGCAGGAGACATCGACCAGAACCTCATGGTCCCTGTCACATTCAAACTGCTTTGCAGTATTTTCAAATAAATGGACAAAGGAGACAACTCTTAAGAATTGCCCTTTGAGCATCACTGGTTACCAAGCACTGAGCACATATTACTATAAGGGGTAAGGGTTCTTCTAATCATAGGCAGCTTTTATTTCATGGAAGTGTGGCTGTTACAGCCCCATGCATGTGTATCTTACCAGGGTTGGAAAGCAGTCAGGTTGCAGGCACTTTCATCAATATAAAGTAAAATAGTATTAGCCTCATAGCAACTTTCGAGTTTGAAATATCAAAATTGAATTGCACAACTTGAATACAAAAAGACTAACCTTTTTCAACAATATTTTTATTTAAAGAATTGTCACTTTCAGCAGAGGAACAGATTTTGCTTAAATAAAAAAAAAAATCAAACAAATTTTTTCCCAAACTTATCATTGCTAAGTAAAGATAGGACCATCTGCCCACTTACACCAGCTGGGTGTCTGGCCATGAATGTCTGGTATTTCATGCCAAATTGAGTAGATATCAATGGTTTATTATTTATTTATTTATTTGCCTACTTACTAAAAAAAAAAAATCTATCCACACTCAGTTAATTTGCATAGCTGCAATTCCATGTTTTCCCCCTCATTTAATTTTTAATGCACCTGAAGAATACAGTTGCTGTGCTGACCCCCAATTCAAAGTCTAATGAAGTCTCACCACTTCCAGCAGAACTCTAAACAAAAAGCTACCCTGGGAATCAGACTGTAGTTTTCAAAAGGACACAAATGTTCATTTACCAAAATAATAATATCAACTGTTATTTGAGTGCTTTATTTATATATCATATGTAAGTGGCTAATCAGAAGTAATAGCTTATTATTAAATACAAATGGTTTCTTATTTACATAAATAAGGCTTGTCTTACTTCTTTTGCCAGCTTTGGGTTCCCTGCTAGCCATCACAGACTGTATTGGCAGGCACAGTACCTTCACCAATCTTGCCAACTTAAGTGGAAATAAATCTGATCTTTATTTTTAAATTGCAATTTAATATTGCCGAAATACACAAGACTGATTTGAAAATTTGGTTTTTTATCCTGATTTTTTTCTCAGATCAGCCTTTCCTACATAGCTTGGAGTTTCATGGCTTACTCCCATTGCCGTGTTCACAGACTAACACAATCTCATTGCTGCTGTTCCTCAGCACATTGGTGGTACAGAGTCAATGGAATTGTAAAAATTAAAGATTTCATCCCTTGCTGATGCAGAATTGTTATTTATATAGATTGGGGTCTACTTTAATTTTGACTCATTTGGGGACTTTATTCAATACACCAAGGGTTTGCTTAAACAGGGACACTCAGGAAAGTTAATCCAAAGTAATTAAAACAGTGAATTTAAAGTGGATTAGTTAAACCACATTAAACCCCAGTGTGGACTGGGGTTTAATGTGGTTTAACTAATCCACTTTAAATTCATACCTTTAGTTAATTTGGATTAATTTTCCTGAGTGTCTCTGTTTAGACAAGCCCTAAAGCCCCAATCCTGTAAACAATTTATGCACACAAGTATTTGTATGTGATGCACTTAATTAGCCTCGATTCAGGAAAGCACTTAAGCTCTGCTGAAATCAATGGAACTTAAGTGTCCATCCATTGATGGTTTTGCCTGAATTGGGACCAAAGGCATCACATGCAAAAAGGTTGCCCTGGTCACTCATATTCACAGGAATCACGGTTTATTTTTGGATGTTCTTAGAAGGAACTTTTTCTGATATCCAATCTATTTTCTTTTTGCCCTTCTCCACTAAATCTGTGCATAGCCTTGCTCTGCTCTATCCAGTTTCTCCATGTCTCTGTGCATTGGCCCAGCAGCTACGTGGTACACCACATTATGCTGATACAACTCTCTGCTGGTGCACTGTGTGTTACAAGATCAGGTCGCTTTCTTTACACATTTCAGAGGAAGTCTCACCCATGGCAAATTTTAATTGAGCTAGTCTGGAGTACATGATTCCTTTTATTCTTTCCAACAGGAGTTCATCAGTCTTTATTCCTCTTGCTCACTTCATTTTCCTTGATTCCTTCAAATTTTTTCAGAACACGTTAAGCCGTGCCTCTTTGTCCAACTCACGTGATGCATTCCATCATGTTTGACACAACTGTCAGTATGTCAAACTTTGCATTTTACTGAGAAAACATGAGATGCTTGGTTCTCTACTGGAAGCAGAAACAGTATGTTGTGTTACGTATTTGGGAAGTGTAATTAATAATAGGAGAATTATACTGAATAGTATCACTTGACATACAGGTTCACAAAGAGATTACCTGAGCTCCACTAAACCCAAGGATTTTAAAATTATTTAAGACCCATTTAAGTTATGGTGTAAATGTCTATGGCCAAATCTTATTATAATTCAGAGGCAAAATGAGGTTACTTTTTTGCACAAGAAGGCTTGGGTGGAGAATGAAAAGGACAGAACAAAACTTGTAATTAATTATTCTCCTTATGATTGGTAAGTATTTTTAAATAATGTACAAAAGCAGAACTTGAAAGTGATTAAGTGAATCATTACATTGGAAACTGCAAGCTGACAATGGTGTCAAACAGATTCTACCAGAAGAAAATTCATCAAGTTTAAAATCAATATGTCTTTGTTCTTAATGGCTGTGTATAAAATACATCTCATTGTAGGGTCTAGAAATGACAGAAGTACTCCACAAGTATTTCACAGTTTCTCTATGGGAATTCAGTTGATAGAGGAGTTGTAGCTTTATTTGACTCATGGGAGAAGCTGCAGTCATAAAACCTTCCATGAGATTTTCTTCAAATTCCTGAGATTTCAAAATCTCCTGGATTACAGATCAAATATGAAATCCAAACAAGATGCTATAACAATTTGAAATACAACTAATGTGTGTGTATATATTTATCTATTTGTATATGCACAAAATCATGTATGCATATGCATTCAACCAAATGCTTTGTATATAATTCACACAAATATATATTAAAAATCTGTGGGAATTTTTATATTCTGTTTGCATGAGTTAACTAAGAGAAAGAGTCAAGAAATTTTGCTTTGTATTTTATTCAGTTGGGAAATCTATACTATACTTTTTCAAACTATATTAAATCCTCCTAACTAGTTCAAATGCATGTAATGGCTTTATTCTACAGCTGGTATCAAAGCTGGGCTACTCTCTTCCCTCCCAAGGACGAGAAACTAAAATGCTAGCAAGCAACATATGCATTTTTTGCTATGGATACCACTTACACATGAGATGTGAAGAACTTGTATAAAACTTTGCCAGATTACAGGCCAGACTACTTAAATGAAGAAAGCTACTAATAACGTAACTAAATATAAACTAAGATTTTTCATAATTGCAATGCACAGCCAAGTAGAAATTTTAAAATATTTATAACCTCAAGAATATTTCAGAAAACACCTAATATAAGAAACATTATTTTCTTCACCTATATGAAGTTTACACACTTTTACTTGTGACTCTGCAGTAGGATGTATTGTGAACATAAACGAAGTAGATTGACCTTAACCCTCCATAATCTTGAAAATACAGAAATTAGTAATATTTGCAATTTATTTTTCTCTTTATTGGTACATAAGTAGAAGGGATTCATTCCCTTACAATGTTTTAATTTTGGGGTGGAACCTCCATTCTTGCTTAAAATAGCATTCTAAGTGTTATGATTAGCCAAACGATTGCCAATGAAACAAGAATAACTACTTTTGGCAGACTCTGCTGTTGTTTTTCCTGCTGGCTTTTGTTCCAGCTTTTATTTTCCATGGGAAAATTTTCATATTGAGAATACTGAGAGGGCCAAATCTTTTAAGACATCCCCTAAGCACACACACAATTAGATATCCTATGCTCATATAATTACTCCAGTAGTTATTTAGACACCTTGCAATTGCCTGACTTGAGGACACAGTGGGATTATGCACCAAAGGCAGGTGCACATTTCCCCTTTTTTAAACAGTAGCACAAATCTGCAGCCTTACAAAGAAAAGTTTTGGTACTTTCAACACAAATTTTACCTAGTGACCCCCGTCTACACACTTGTACCTTCAACACATAATGTGCTATAATCCTTCACACTGCCATTTCATCTCCCAAGCACACACTACTTCTGCGTATCTTATCTAAAATGCACTGTATTGCAAAAGCAGAAAATAGGCACTTCCATGTATTGATAGTGGACAGGTCACTGTGATATATGCAGACTGACTGTAGATGGCTGTATTATTTCTAAATCAAATGCTGTGCCCTGTGTCGAACAAAATTGTATTTTCATCACTGAGCTGTTCAAGGTATTCAAAACATGGTATTACTAGAAAAAAATTGTACGCTTGACTGCTTGGCTTTTTTAATATCAAGATCTGCTCTAACACAAAATAAATGTAAGGAGAGACAAACAGAAAATCTTTATTGCAAACAGAAAATGAAACTATGTGTTTGAAATTAATGGATATGCAGACATGCAAGGAAATTCTCATGTCTTCATTTGTTTTTTGTCCTGAGCTTTTTAATTTTAAACAATTTAACTTTAAATGGCTCTTTCTACTTTAAACAATCTGATGTAGCAAAAAATGTAAATGTATGGCTGTAAAACACTATCATCAGCAGGCCGGAACCTACTTTGGTCTCTCTTTTCTTAATCAAACATCTGGGAATCAAAAACATCTGTAGACTGACATGGAGTTAAGATTTCCTCTCTAAGTATCTTTGGCAAAACCACATAGATAGGCTGATTATCTTGCCCTGAAATCACCCAAAAAGCAAAAAAGCTCCTTTCTGGGAATCAAGGGAATGATAACAAATGTCTTCAGAGATTAGATACCATATATTCACCATGCAATTTTTATTATACGTAGAAAGTTTTATTCCTGTTTCATTTCTAGGTGTATCTCTGATAATCTTTCTTCCTATGTTACCTTGAAGCACGTTCTAATAGTCAAACATAACTGTTTTAGGCTTATTTTTCCAAGACTCAGGTTCAAATAGTATTTCTGCTTCAGCTACCATCTATCATGTAGCATGTCTCTAGTTTCCTCTTTCTGTCTTGCACTGGTGCCTCCAAAGAAAAGCTTGGATACCCAGTGCATCAGCACATATAATGAGAAACTGTAAAATGATCACAAGGAGCAACCTAAGTCACTAGGTGCTTCACGACACCTTCGAACCCTTGCATAAATACACCCCTTGCAGGTTGTCTTTGCAAGAAAAACGAACTCTTCAATACTTGGGGCTCCTCTGTTCACATTCCTTCATGATTTTTAATGAAGGGCAGATGCCAAGCAAACGGCAGGTTTACCGAATTTTCCAAAACTTAAGTAAGTGATCATTTTAACTGATGTCAGTCGTGCGCCAGCGGTCCAAGTGCGCCTTGGGAACTGACGCGTTTGTCCCAGCGAGCTGCCAGCGAGCTGTAGGGATATCAACAGTGACCCCACTGCTGGGGCTGACAAGGGCCCCGGGCGGGCAGCACCCACCTCCGGGGGCCCAGAGCTCCAGCCGGGCACTTGACTCCTTCCACCAGGTCGCTTCCCAAGCGGTCTGAACCCGGCCGGCCGCTCCCAAGGAGCGCTGTTACGGACTCACTTTAAATTACCTTTCTTTGAAGCCCCTTCCCCCCAGCCCTCACCACGCATTGCGTGACTGGTAACTACACTCTACGCACGCTTTATGCAAATACAAGCAGATCGGGCTTCCTCAAGAGGCCGAAAGGCCCCGAAGAGACGCAAACCCTCCCAATTTCAAACAACCCCGGCGCCCTTCTGCTGTTGCCCAGCGCGGGTGGCGAGAACGGGTCGCCGGCCAAGCCGCGAGGGCAGCCCCACGCTCGCCCTTCCCCTTCCACCGGCGCCCCGCAGCCCCGGCCAGCCGGGAGCGGGCACCGAGAGCACGGAGCAGGAACAAGGAGCAGGC
>VWZT01015868.1:293837-307676 GCA_013397055.1 Pachycephala philippinensis
TTTTTTCTAAATTGTTGTTGGTGATTCCGATGGTTGAAGAGGGAAGTTGAAGGTCTTCATGGTTATTTTTTTTCCCTCCAGGCCTTCAAAAAAGAGTTTTTAGAAGCAGCTTACCTTCCCTCCAGTTTTCCTGCTCCAGAGCCTCTCTACCTCCCTGTTCTCACCTACCTGACTCAGTCTGTGCTAGCTGTCCATTGCCATCAGTGGTAGATGTTTAACCATCACACATGTTTTGCTTCAGGATATAGCAGGTCAAGTGGTGTACAAGTCTGCATTTCTGTGTAAGGGCTGCAATTAACACATTTTAGCTGTTTGAGAGTTTCATACAGTGAGATTGCTGTACTGTACCTATCAGTAGTTCAGTGTAGCTACATGCCCTATGGTATTACCCGTCCTGGAGGCTTTATGATTTGCTTTTAAGAAACAGTTATTCCATCATATTGGCATAGCATTGCTTTTGTGGTATACTCATGAAAGAGGTATACACGTGAAAGAATCATGTACAAAATGTACTGGGATGGCATTTGGGAGAAAAGAATACACTTCTAGCTCTGCCACTCAGCTCCACAGTATCCATTCTCCACTTGACTCTCAGTAATCCTGCTTACCTTCCCTTACAAAGATCTGAAACTTGGTTAAAACGCACTGCATAAGTCTCTTTTCAGACCAAAGAAACTTCATTAAAGTTATTTGTCAGTTCTGTTACTTGTCACACATTAGTTCAGCTATTTACTGCTAATACTGTGTGGAAACTAAAGATTCCAAAATACATTCCAATTACATGTGGGCTGATTGTTGTTATTGAAAATATTTTTAAGAATTTAAGGTTCATGAAACATTCAGTTAAATTAGTCCTAGATCACATCTCTCTCTAAATCATCATCCACTGTTATTTTTCCAATTGAGGTTGAAATACTGTAAGATCTAAAACTGGGCAATAAGAAAATTACATTGTTTGTGGGTGATAATGATTTCTGTTTTTGAAACCAGTCCTTTTTTTTTCTTTTTTGTTAATGTAGTAACTGTAATTGTGAGTTAACACAATTGTGATTACCGGTTGTCAGACCTTTTTTTTTTTTTTCTTTGCTGACACGTGGCCTGTGTTTGACCTAAATGCTGTACCCATAAGAGTCACATGGATGTATATAAATAGTAGCAATTGCTGAAGTTGTTAAAATTAATACTGTGTTGAAATAAGTTCAGACTTCAGGTAAACAAACATGGCCTATTCCAAATAAACTGGTGAATTTCAAACCTTTTTTTGTATATTTTCGTACTTGAAATTGGCAACTTTGCTATTGAGCCAGCAACGGGAGCTGCATGGGCTGTGAACCTACGTAGTGAATTTCAGTGCATAGCAAAGTATGAGACCGTGAGCAATTACTAGATGTGTAAGTGCGCGCTGGAAAGATGGTGCATTTTTTCCTGCCTCTAGATTTTGTGATGGCTTCGTAATTTAGGTACTAGAGATATGGTAAACTCCTGTGAAAATTGATCATTTGTAAAGATATTAATGGCATCCTTTTGTCAGTGAGACGAATCTGTTCTCCAGCTTTTTGGATGGGAATATGACTAAGTAAGGCTTGTATTGGTAGCTTTGTTCAACACTTAATTAAACTATGAGATTCTTGCATGTTTTGATTCATTTCACCTTCTTGTAAATCTGAGAAAAGCCAGAAACTTGATGTTCACAAACAGTTTTTCTGTTTAAGCTGCAATATTAGGAAAGCTCACTTGCCACACAAAATTGGTTCAGAGGTTTTCTGAAAGTACTTTGCCACTTGTGAGAAGGGCACTTACCTTTGAGAAATATAAGTGAAAATATTCCTATTATATTTTTCCTTCTTTACGTAACCATGTTGGCTTTACTTGAATGTTGTGTTTTTCTTGAATCTTTTAGCCTTTGTTACCTTGTACTGATGTGCAAGAAAAATGTGATTTGCTGGAACTGTTATACATTCTCTTCCTGCCTATAATTTATGCTAAAGTAGAGATCACCTTTGCTGTCTCCAGGTTGTTTTTGCTATTACAACTTCATTTTTCACTGGGGAAGGGCTGTGCAAAGAACTGGTTTACACTTTGCCCTGAAAGGAATTCTGTTGATGAAGTCTTAGAAAGTTTACTTTGTGCTTCATCCTTAGGAGTTTTATCTTAAACAGTTAGGTATGCTGCTGTAATTGACAACAGCTGTTGCTGAGAATTGTGGAGGATAGACAGTTTCTAAGATAATCAGTTCCTAGTCCATTGGAGGCTTTGTTGATTAGCACGTGTAAGAGCATTTTGGATCAAGAGCCAGTGATGTCTGCTGAGTGCAAATGTGGTATGTTATCTAAACTGTTTGACTTAGGCTCTACACTGCTCTGAAGCAAATAAGCTGTGGGTTTTGTGTGCTTTTTCTTTTGGCTCAGGAAAGGGCCCAAAGCAGTTCAGTCTGTATTCTATAAAAACACACATCTTTGGGTGAGCTGTGCTTTCAGAGGAGGACTGTTAAACATGATAGAAGGAGTTGTTTGCCTGTGTTTGGTTGTTACATTAGTGAGGCTTGAATTCTGGTTTTGACCTCCAGAAGGCATAGCTGGTACCATTTCCAGTTTTTAGGAAGGTTGTTACTGTGGTCTGTGTTTTACCTAAAAATGGTTTTATCACTTAGCCTAGTGTCATTATTTTTCTGATGTTGCAACTTCTGTGATCAACTACTTTCACAAAAAGGACTTGCAAATCATGTAGTTTGAAGTCCCCCATGATAATCTGATAATTCCTGCTCTTTGTAAGGACACTGAATAGAAAAAAGCATGGTTTCTCTGAATCTTATGTGAATCCATGTGTGACAGTCCTCGAGGAGAAACAGTTGACCATATTTGCACTGTGACAGTTGAAATAAGCAAGAGCCAAGCTGGAGCAGTTAGTCAAACTGCATCCAGACCTTGGAAATGAACGTTGAACATTTAGCATTTAGTTTGGATAAAAGTTGATGAATTACCAAACAGAATAGAAATGGGTATTCTGCCTCTGTTAATGGTTAGGTATAGGTTTCCCAAAAGCACTGACTCGTAACATGACCTGAAGTCTCTTTGGAAATGGTTTGAAAATACTAGGAAGAATCAGGTGTCACTGATGCTGAATTGAATGCAACAGAAATGAGACAGTTCCATGGTGTTCTATTTAAAAGCCCCCAACATTATCCTTCTGTACTATTTAATTTGGAGGGCTTTTTGTTCTGTTAATGGGGTGGCAAATTGTTATTTTAGGTTTATTAAAGACCATTACTACCATGCTACTAATTAATCTAGTTGTGTATGTGAAAAGTTCATGTGCTTTCTGAAGTTGACTTGCATTAAGTACTGCATCTATCTTAATACATGAACATTTCACCTTAAATGTATTACAGCATCAGTTTTTGTCTCAATGGGTTTGATTTCTGAACTCCTGGTTGGCTAAGATTTTTTTTTTCTTAAAGTATATCAAGATACTGAGAATCTACCATTTACTTTTCTGGATGACTTGTTTCAGTGATTCATCTTTGCCACTATTTAAAAATAAGGCATGCAATTATTGTTTGAATACATTTGAATGCATCTGTCTTTCCTTAGTTCTTGTTATCTCATCTGAATTCTCTATCACATCAGACTGCCTTAAACTTGAATTTGTCCCTTTGACACTGTGTTTTCACTCTGCTGCATGGTGGCAGTCCCTAGCATTTAAAGACACATACAGATTTTAAAATGCATAGTTTTAAAAGAGCATCAGCAGAGCAAAGACTACTCTAGGACTCTGAGATAAGTTTAACAAGTATGCTGATTTAAAATGTTTTTCTTGCAATGTTTTTTAACATCTGATCTGGAACATCTGCTTAACAAATGAGTTGGAAGGAAAATCAATATAATGTGATACGATTATACCATTTTGAATCTTTCCAACTATAGAATGAAAGTATTTATTGACTATTTTTGATCTGTCCTTACAATTTTTAACACTTGTGCCACCTCTGTCTAGTTATGGGCCTCTGTTATTGTTGAGGTGGTGTTTGTTACTAACGCCCTTGGTGGTGTCGTGGGGGGATGTTTTGTGTCTCAGTTTCTACACTCGGCAACAGTAGTTTATATTGATGGTGATCCAGCCTTCCTTGTTCTAAGTTATTGATCCTGCTTATTTTTTTAGCTTCTTTTTTTTAAAAAACATCAGGTTTTGAGAAACTAGGCTGAGCTATAGCCAAAACTGTACAAAATTTGTCCTTTTGCTAGCTGTAGAATTGCCTCACCAAAGATAAAAGCCATTAGGGAAGTTTCTGTTTTCATGTTTTTCTGTCTAAGATTTTTCTTCCCAATTAATTTTGTTCATAACACTTTTTAGCTTCTGAAATTTTGAAAACTCAGGAATACGAGCATCGATGTACCTTGTATATTTATGTAAAAGTTAGTAATCTCTAGCTGGATATGTAATTTGATCATGATCAGTAATTCTTAGGCTATGCCAAATTTCTACTCCAGTGGCTTACTCATTGTAGCTATTATAATGGAATATATGATAATTTCTCTGGTTATGGTGAGTGCTGTTAGAAAACTGTTGCTAATAACTTTTTAAAAAGGGATGTTTTTACTGTTGGCAGCTTAAGATCCTGAGATACTAGGTTTCAGTATTAAAGACTTCAATTTGACCTTTTTCTTTCAGCACATTAAAAATAGGGCTTACCAAAAAAAATCCTACTGTTCTCTAGTTTGAGCTGATGGTCTGTAACAGACCTCTACTATCACCACCTTCTAAGTGAGCTGTTGTATTTAACCTTTAAACCCACATACGGTCAGGATCCTTTGGTTCTGAATTATCAGGTAATGAATGTCTGAATGATGTTTCTTGAAACCTGGATTGTGCCTGCTTCATAATTAATGTTATTTTTGTGTAGTCTCTGGTTTTTGCACAGGTGGGCCTTTGGCCTTTTCTTTTTCTTGTTGGGAAGAAGTATAGTTGTGTGACGCGCATGGAGAATAGACTTGAATTTACGGAAGGGATGGAAGTTTTTGAGTTTTAAAGAATGTTTCTAGAACTGTAGAAGTAAATTTTTGGCATTTAGACTTCACTGTAATGTTAGTGCAAGAATCGTACTTGGTGTCAGATGAATTGTCATCCAGGCCATTGTTTTGTGACTTAGTGGCCAACAGCAGATGTTTTAAATGAAGTTACAAAAAACTTGCCAATTGTGAATTAACTGCCATACCACGGAGCTCCTCAAATTCTTGTCAGTTTGTAAGGGTTTACTATGCTGATCCTGAGTTTTGCTAACCATAATAATTTTCTTGTTGATAATTAGTTTTAGATAGGTGGATGTTTTTGTTATCCATGGTAATACGTAATTATTTTACAAATTTTACAATGCTGTGTTTATAATTTGCCTTCCCACTGTCATGCTCAGCACTCTTTCCTCAATTGTTAAAGAATAGCTTAATGCTCAGTTGTTACTTGAGCAACACTGATAATCATTTCTTATCTGCTATGCTTTAGATGTGTCAACAAGCAGTTTGATTTGCCAGCATGCTGGCCATTTAGTTATATTTTTTAACTTCTTTTATTTCACATGGTGTTGATAAAGATGGATGCATTCTGGGCCCTGATATTTTCCATTAGCAGTGGTGCATGTGACCAGTGGCTCCTGCATCCAATATTATGTGGCTAAGCACACTCTTTCCTCAAACCTTTTCTTGTTTTCCTATCTTTCATTGTTCACAGTAAGGCAACATTTATATCTGGCGAAAGATCTGCCTATATTTTACTGATTGAAGCCTGACAGGCTGCAGTGTTGAAAACTGTAGCTGTATTTTTGATCTTTCCCAACAGATTCTCTTTCAAAATTAAGATTATTCTCTTAAAAAGTAACTAGTTTTCTTTATCATCTCTGCTGTGAAAGTTTTTGTCAGTGTTCCCACTGACCTTTCCCATGTAAGTTGGACCTCTTTTAAAACTAGAGACTTTCAAGCCTTGGGTGGTATGTTTCCTGTTTATTTCATTATCATGCTTATATCAGCATGCTTGCCTGCAATATAAAACTGAATAAGAGGATCCAGTGTCAAGTTGATACTTTGATTTCTTGTACCCTGTTATTAACTAAACTTTATCTCGATTATTCATGATTAATGTTTAGTAGTTTTGTAGAGCCTTTCATCTATAAATGAAAATAGCATGAATAATTTTCAGTGAGAGGAAAGTGACTTACTCAACGCCAAACAACAACTCAAAGGGAAAGATGGAGTAAACCCGGATTTTATACTATCTCATCACTGCTAATACAGGAGTGCATTGTAAAATACTGAATAAATCTTAAAATTTAAATGCATTGGTTAAATGGGAGAAATGAAAAGTAATTTAAACATGTTAAATAGTAAGCAATGTAAAAAAAGTAGAGTGAAAGAGTAGACATAATGGAGAACCTGCTATGTCTGCTCTGAGCAAGATATAACTCTGACCTGAGCAAATTCAGAGGAGGACCACAAAGATGACCCAGAGAGCTGGAGCACCTCTCCTGTGAAGACAGGCTGAGAGAGTTGGGGCTGTTCAGCCCTAAGTCACCAGGGAGACATCAGAGCAGCTTTCCAGGACCTAAAGGGGGCCTACAAGAAAGCTGGAGAGGGATTTTTGTACCAAGGCGTGCAGTGAATGGGACAAGGGGTGACGGCTTCAGCCTGCAATAGAGTAGCTTTAGATTAGGTATTAGGAAGAAATTCTCTACTGTGAGGGTGCTGAGGCACTGGAATAGGTTGCCTGGAGAAGTTGTGGATGTTCCCTTCATGGATGTATTCCACATCAGGCTGGATGGGGCCCTGAGCAGCCTGGTCTAGTGAAAGGTGTCCATGCTCAGGGCAGGAGGGGTTGGAACTGGATGATCTTTGAGATCCCTTCCAACCCAAACCAATTCTGGCTTTCTGTGATACAAGGAGAATAGTACTAGTGCTAATGACAAATGGAAGTAAATATTTAGTATACTTCTCTTAATGTGTATCTGATAAGTTATTTGATGATTGTGCTGGGAGTGATAATGGCATTATTAATTTCTTCAGTGAGATAAGTGGCTCTCTGTTGATACTCATGTTTGTTTTGCATGTCCTGCTTCCTATAAAACTTACCAATGCTTTCAGAACAGTGACTTGGGCACCTGCAGAATATACAGCCTGTTACTTTTGTTGGCACCACATACTTCAAAAAAAATGTATGGGAGCCTTGCTTGTTTTTCAGTTACTCATGAGTCAGTAGCATAGTGTTTATCCTCCTTTGGGCCTGACTTATTTTGCATTCACATCACTTACACTTAGGTCCATGATGCTAATAAATATACACATTTTGGGGAAAGCTAATAAATTCAAATGTGTAACTGGGCAATTCTTTTATGTATCTGTATAGTTTGGTTTGTTTTTTTCAGACTAAACCTGGTGCTGCTTGTGACAATACCTTTTAAAGTTCATTATACCCCATAACCTTTATGTACAATGCATTGAGCAGTCTAGGCTAAAGGGACGAAGATTTGAGCTCCGTTGATTTTCACTGTAGATTCACATTTGTACGTAAACTCACACTGATTGTTCCTGCCAGTTTTACTGCTTCATGAAAATATGTAGCAGACAATTTTGAAGTTAATCTTTTATTTGCAAGTATGCAAAAATCTGGATACCTGTAAGTTTAATTTTTGTGGCTGGGGGAAAGAACAGTGAGTGAGTGCAAGTAGAGGAAAGTGCAGCAGGCAGGAAGTTGCTGACTTCCTGTAATAAGAGGAAATTCATGTCCCAGTCAGTGGAAAGATTTCTTCCAAACGTGGGTGGTGTACGTTCATTGTGCATAAAACACATTTAAAGCATTCAGTCAGAAGTTGGTGCCTTGAAAAATAAAACCAAAGAAATAAAAAAACTCTAATTTTGGATTGTTGAAGTGTGTGCATTACAGTTAGAACTTGTGGAATTTTTTTTGAGTATACTTTTCAAAGGTAGTAGCCAGTTAGAATTAAATGAGGACGTTTTATGAATGAGGGTAAATTTCACCTTTTGTTTGTGAATTTACTTCACAATTTTCTGGAGAAACACATCATCATGAAATGCCCTTTGAAATTTTACATTGGTACTTGGTGTATTACTTCAAGTAAGTTTGTTTCAGGCAGTTCTCTTTTCAACTAAAAATTGGTTCCTCTATAGATTTGTGAAAAAATCTGTAAGGCAGTATAAATGCTGTACGCTTGATCCCTTTCTCACAAGATTGCCTTCTGTAGTCAGGGTCAGTTTTGCCTAGTAGAAGGCTGGTTTGATTTCTGGATTTGTGCTGTAGTCCCCACTTTTATTTATTATACTTCCCATGAGTCTTGATTTGCAGACTGCTTGATTTAGGTGCAAGATGGCAGTTGAGGCTCCACTGCAAGTCAGGGAATTGGAAAGAGACTTAAGGGATAGATGGAATGAGATATGTATAAGGCAGGATGTGCCTGCTGCATTTTCAGCGAGCTGCTTGTGGCCCCTTTCATACTACATATTTTTCAGAAATGTATATTGACCCAAGCAGCTTGCTGATTGCTTTTGGTTTCCACCTTTGACCACTGAAGTTGATGGCTGATTTGACACACCTTCAAGATAGAGTGTCAAACTTCAGTTTGCAGAGATGGAAAAGCTGCCCAGTCTTTTGTCTCTTACGACTTTTATCTTGAGCCTGAAGTACATTCTTTGGGGTGAAGTGTGGGGAGTTAAGTAGCTGAGAAGAAATGAAAACACATATTGGACAGATACCAGTTAATGTTAATTCTTAATAACTATAGATGATGATGATGATGTCAGACATCTATTTGTGCAGTCATGCTGTCTTTACCCACAAATTCAGAATTAATTTATCACAAGGTTCAGTCTTTACAAAACTGGGTGGAGAGGAGCAAAGGACAGTAGCAGCTACTGTCCCTGGACATAGAGCTCCACTTTGACATTTTGCACGACTGAGAAGGATTGAGGTACACACACAGAATGAACAAGTGGCACTGTCAGCTGTTGCAAATCCTGCTGAGATGCTGTGTTACTTGAAGAGCACTCCTGTGCACCCTGGAGCCTCAGTGACTGGAGAAGGTCCTAACTTGTTTTTCGTTATGTTAAACATTTTTGTTCTGGTCTTGAGCGATTTTTAAATAAACTGTCTAAATTCTTGTATATTAGATAAAAAATACGTAGTTCTACCTATAAGTCAATATTCAAGTATTCAAAACTGACATATGCCAGGAATTAGAGTGTTAGAACTGTTGCTGTTTCATTGCTGTTGTGGGAGACTAGATTTTTACATTAATTTACAGTAATAGTGCATGATCAGTCATGGTTATAATTTCCACTATGAGTAATTTTATCTGAGAAGAGGGCAAATGTGGGCTGAGTGAACAACATTTTACTACTTGTAACAGCTTACCCAGATTGGGATAAAAGTGTGTTGTTAGACTCATGCTATAATTTTTGTATGTTGACTGGAGTGCTTAGTCTTGTACAGCTGCTGTTAATTATAATTTAGTCCCTAAGCATGTTAGATACCTCCTAATACAGATAGTCAGTCTTTTGCCAGAGTTTTGAATTAGCTTACTAATACTAATACTAATAGCTTTCTAATACTTCTAATACTTGGGGTAATCTTCCATTTTCTGTTTTGCTCAAAAGCTTCAGACTCATACTGTCCTCTTCCATAAGTAATGGATCAGCCTAGGTCAAGCCGTATCAGCTTGAGAAAGAACAATGCATAGATAGAAAGTGGATGACAAGGACTTAAACCAGTGGGTTTAAGAGGAAAACCTTCAGTATAAAGCTTATTAACAGGCATTGAATAGTCTGATAGTCTTCTTTGCCTTTTTTTTCTTTTTTTTTTTTTTTTTAGCAAAGAGCATTTATCTTAGCTCACTCTTTCCTGATGCAGTTTTACTTTGCCCTAGTGCTTGCAGCCATGGACTTTCCTAAGCGTGAAAGAAGCTAGCATTCTTTTAAGATTTCACCTTCTGGAAACATGGAATAAAATCAAACCCAACAACACAGAAAGTGTGTCTTGAACTGGCCATTTCTCTTTTTTGTTTTGTTGTTTTACAGAGTATGTCTCAACATTTTGTTTGTCTGATTTTTGTGCATGTCAAGCTCCCCTGCTTCTGTGTTTTCAAGCCGTGAGGAGATCCAGCTGCAACAGAAATAATTGTAGGGTGGTGTTGTGGTTTAACCACAGTAGGCAGCTAAGCACCACATAACTGCTCACTAGAAAAGAAATGTGGGCAAGGAAGAACAAATACACTACCAGTAAAGGTACAGCATTAGCTTTTGAAGTAGATTGTATTGGCTCACTGCATTTGTAGTAATAGTGGAAGACAGGCTTCTACAAAGGTTTTTTTTCTTGTCTTCCAGTATTGTATCATGGTATGCAATGATAAAGATGCAAAGAAGAAGAGTAATGTAAAATTGCTGATGAGAGGCTTGATCATTCAAGATGACTGTCTTTACAGTTATTGAAAACTTTGGCAGCCAGTGAGATGAGCATTTTAGAAACTGTGCACTGCATGGATTGACTGGGAGGCAAGTTGAATCTCTTGAGAAAGTGGGGTAGATGAGAATTTTTGATATATAGGCAGTTTGACTCATATATATGTAGGTCTTATGCAAAACAACAAGAACAACGACAAAGTTTCAGATGAGATCCGAATATGAAGATGAGCTGATGTAGATCTCATTTTGAACCTGAGTTCTAAAAATGGTGACAAAGATGTATTTGATACTGAGAGGAAAAAGTGGTCAAGGATTTCTCATTTGTCTCAAACATTCAATTTACTTTAGAAAAAAATGTATCTGTAGCAGTACATTACATTAAGCTGACACTCCTTCTGATGTGCTTAGTATACCATCTACACTTTTTCATCCAAAAAAAAAATACTCAAGTTGCCAGCAAGTCTCCAAATTACTAATATGGTATTTCAGCTAATGCTTCTTACTCACCCTGACCAGACAACTCTCAAAATTATTATTCAGGTTAACTTCAGAGTAAGTGAAGGTTGGGTAGCAGTTTCATTTTTTCAACATGAAAGAATTTATCTTTCAAAGTCCTGAGTTACATTTTGCAATGATTTCATCATTGCAATGTATCCTGAACTGACAGCAATGAATTAACTGACATTTCACTTGAGACTAATTCCTGTCTACAGTTAAGAATTTTGTTTGGTGAAATGTTATGGCCATGCCAATTTTATTCCTGTTCATTTTGCTTAGTTTTGAAGGTACTGAAACGAGTGTCAATTCCAGAATTTTGTCTCAGTAGCTTGTAATGGGTTTGTCATGATTCATTGCTATGTCTGTTTATAGCATCCGCTGGATACTGTGACTTTCCATGTAGTCCCTCTTAATATACTAACCTCTTCCCTGTAACTTGAGATACATTTCTGTAGTTTCACTAACTTAACAGAATGTTTCAAAGTATTTTTACTTTCTTTCTACTTTACTTTGTGACATTCGCCTTTTTCTGAGGCTGAGGAGAGGGTGGCTGTCAATTCCTCTCAAAGTCTGTGCCAGCGTTGTGATACAGTGACTTGAAGTCACAGGTAAAAGATGACAGTGAAATGAAAATGAAATGCAAGTACACTTTCTAATTGCATGTACAGGTAAACAAATGAAAAAAATCTAAGTGGTATCTGTCGTCTTGCATAAGTGAGGGAACATTTCTCTTCCACACTGGACATTTGCTTTCATATCTTCCTCTCCGAGCTCTAGCTGTGCCATCCATCTTCTTCAGTGTTTCTGAAGTGGACTGTCTTAGAGCAAGAGTTTAAAGTTCAACACCCTGCTGTAACCTCTGTTGTTTATGACAGCTGGTCACAGATCATCTGACTGCCCGAACTAGGGGACTGCTAGGCATTACTGCATCCATGAGCATGTATAAATTACAACAGTTCTTGAAAGACTAGTTATTTTATTAATACTATGATAAAAGCAAAAAACTAAACAAATAAACCTGCAAACTCCCTGTGTCCTAAGCTGACCTGGTATCTTGAGGAGAATTGCTTTGTGACCTCTCAAATTGAAAAGATGTAACACTGAGTTGAGTAGCTGCCCCTTGTTAGTGATGCAGCTGCATCTTGATGGTGGAATGGCTCTAGGTCTAGAGGGAATGACAATGATGAGGTGAGATTAAAGCTGAGTTTTTGTTTCCGTCTGCCCATTTAAACCTTAATTTCAAATGCCTTCCTGCAGAAATAGGACAAGTTGTTGTTCCTGCAGAAATAGAACAAGTTGAGGAGCCATGAGAGGCTCCTCAGTGTCTGCCCCATTGTACGCATTGTGATCCCACCAAGTGACATTTGACAGGAAATCTAAAAGGAAATGTCTGTCACCAAGTATAAGCAAATAAACACCAATACTGTGCTAGGTGGGAATAGATATGTCTGAATTTAGTCCCAGTCTACTGACTATGGGTAATGGAAGTTTTAGACTCAACATGGCTTAGAACAATCACCTTCATTTTGTTCAGTTGGATGTCCCCTGGTTGTGTTCTGCTCAAAACAGAATTCTCTTTTCACTTTGATTTTTTCATTATACACCTGATCGTCATACTTTTTAATGTTCAGTAAGGCTGGTATAAGGACAATTGGTAATGTGTTACTAAGAAAAACTTTTTTCATTCATTAGTTGAAATAGTCATACATGTTATTACGCATCTTTGACCATTCAGCTGTGCTGGATCTTATGTCAGTCAGTCTGTCTTGGTTATGACAGTTCATGAAATGTGCTTCAAGTACCGCCTGTTCTCCTAAATCTCTGGAGAACTAAAATAAAAAAAGAAGTTGTTTATTTTTTCATTTACATCTCTTTCATAAAGCCATAGTAGGTGGTGCTGGGAGATTTTCAATATTTAGTCAGTGTAAGAGGTTCTGTGCATACATATAAGCATTTTAGAATTCTATATCAGATATGTAAACCTTATCTATATGCATACTATTATAAGCAAATTATCTCTTTGCTTTCGATGAATCTTGATCTTAAGAAGGTGTCTGGAGCGTTCAGGCCAGAAAATCGTTGCCATTCCTAGAACAGCATTGAAACGTACATACATGGGAAGAAAAGCCAAGAATGACTGTTCTGTTCACCGCATGGGCTTTCTTTCCCTGCACTGGTACTGCTGCCGTAGGTCATCAGGAATTTCCTACAGTCCTATAGCTGGACTGTATTTATTATCAGGGAAAGGTTCTTCACCCAGAGGGTGGTCAGGGCCTGAAACAGGCTCCCCAGGGAAGTGGTCACAGCACCAAGCCTGAGAGAGTTCAAAGTTTTTGGACAATACCCTCAGGCACATGGTGTGATTCGTAGCGTGTCCTGTGCAGGGCCAGGAGTTGGACTCTGTGATCCACGTGGGTCCATTCCAACTCAGCTTATTCTATTGTTCTGTGACTCTGAACTAAAGTCTACTTGTTAGGCATAGCTAACCTCAGTGACTGATATGTGGATAAAGACAATATTATGGCAGCTGGTTCTGTATTACAGCTAATGAAATGGTTCATTCTTAGATTTGGACCATGACAGCACAACAAAGTTTTGAAACTCACAGAAGTAAAAGTAAATTAGACCTGCATTTATTAAGAACTTCACATCTTAATTTTACTTCTACATCTTACTCACTTGATCAGGATTACAGTCAGTGAATTGGGAATTTTTTTTCAAGGAATCTCTAGTTCGGCATGTGGAATAAAGGAGGATGAATGAATTACTAGGGCCTTGAGTGGTTACCAACTAATAATTAAACACACAGCTATCTTGGTAATCCTTGAATGATGTAAGCTTCACATCATCTTGTCATGTGACTAGTATGGATGCAGCTTTTTTTTTT
>VWZT01015868.1:307707-344632 GCA_013397055.1 Pachycephala philippinensis
TGAGATTTTTATTCGGAATGTAACTCTTGATCCTGAAGATAATCCCTCATAATAAAAAATGTTAACTTCATGTTACATTTTCTAAGTTGCTATATTTTGCATTAGTAAAAGTACAGAAGATTGGTAAATACAAGATATAAAAATTACATGGGCATTATTCCTGCTGTTTATGGTTGACTTGGCTTTGTGTTTAGATTTTGGATTTTAACTGATTTCATTTGATAAGCTATTTTCTTTTTATAGTAAGTATTGTTTGCATTGTGTGTGTAAATTTAAGGTTAAAAAGTGTAAATTTAAGGCATTCATCTTGAATGCCATTACATAGCATGCACAGGACAACCTCATGATCAGACCCAGTCAGCATGGATTTATGAAAGGCAAGTCCTATTTGACCAACCTGATCTTTCTTTATGACAAGGTGACCTGCTTAGTGGATGAGGGAAAGGCTGTGGGTGTTGTCTGCCTAGACTTTAGTAAGGCCTTTGCCATTGTTTCACACAGCATTCTCTTGGAGAAAATGGCTGTTCATGGCTTGGATAGGCATGTGCTTCACTGGGTAAAAACGGGCTGGCTGGCCAGGCCCAGAGAGTGGTGGTGAATGGAGTTACATCCAGCTGGTGACAGATCAAGTGGTGTCCCCAGAGCTTAGAACTGGGACAAGCCCTGATTAATACCTTTATCAAGGGTGTGGATGAGTGGATGGAGTGCGCCATCAGTAAGTTTGCAGCTGACACCATGCCGGGCAGGCGTGTTGATCTGCTGGAGGGTAGGAGGGCTCTGCAGAGGGATCTGGACAGGCTGGATGGATGAGCTGATGCCTAATGGTCTGAGATTCAACAAGGCAAAGTGCCAGGTCTTGTACTTGAGTCACATCAACCCCAGGCAGTGCTACAGGCTGGGGCAGAGTGCCTGGAAAGCTGCCCAGCAGAAAAGGACCTGGGGGTGCTGGTTGACAGCAGCTGAACGTGAGCCCAGGCAGCCAAAAAGGCCATTGGCATCCTGGCCTGTTTCAGCAATAGTGTGGCCAGCAGGATGAGGGCAGTGATTGTCCCCCTGTACTCAGCACTGGTGAGGCCACACCTTGAATCCTGTGTACAAGAAACACGTTGAGGTCTGGGTAAGTCCAGAGAAGGACAGTGAAGCTGGTGAAGGGTCTGGAGTGCATCAGGAGTGGCTGAGGGAGCGGGGGGTGTTTAGCCTCGAGAAAAGGAGGCTCAGGGGAGACTTTATTGCTCTCTACAACTATGTGAAAGGAGGTTGTGTGCAGGTGGGAGTTAGTCTCTTCTCCAGGTAACAAGTGACAGGACAAGAGGAGACACCCTCAAGTTGTGCTGGAGAAGGTTTAGATTGGATATTAGGAAAAATTTCTTCACCAAAAGATTTGTCTAACATTGAAATAGGCTGCCCAGGGAAATGGTTGGGTCACCATCCCTGGAGGTATTTAAAAGATGTGTGGATGTGGCACCTGGGGACATGGTAGGCTTGGCAGTGTTAATGGTTAGATTTGATGATCTTAAAGCTCTTTTCCAACCTAAACAATTCTATTCTGTTAAAATGAAATGGATGTTTGTAATGGCAAGCATTCTGGATAGGTAGACTATGCCATCTTTTTCTGGCAAGCATAGTATGTCATTAAATTATTTTACTATAAAGTATTGTGTAACATACTGTACATTACTGAAAACAGCTTTACTGGTGGTATAGAGAATTACTTCAGTGAATTATTTTTAAAACATTTTTCACTTCTTCTCAGTATATATTCTCTTCTGTCATTTTAGAGGAATTCTGTTGTCTTGCTCTGCTGTTCTGAAGGCATTTGTCTCTGTTACCAAAATTAATTGATCTGACAGGGGTCAGAGGAAATATCTGTTGGTTGCCTGCATGGTTTTGCTCCATGCCAAGCAATACGCTTGTTATCATTATGAATTCTTATGTAAAATGGATAATAAAGTGCTGGTATGGCTAAGTGAAGTAATTCATTACTTTCCAGATGCCTACTAAGCACTTAGTTCCTGAAGTCGAATATCGGGGTCCTGAGCTTCTGGATGCTTAAGATTTGTTCCAGGAAGACAAAATTGATTTGTACTTGTAAGTCCTGAGTGACTTCACTGTTGATGTCAGTGATGGAAAGACCTGCAGCTAAATAAACTTGAACTGACCAATATAGTTATAATCAAGATAAATTTGCTGGAGGTGAGAAGTGGGAAGAAGAGATTGTGCAGCAATTGGTTAAATGAAACTATTGTCTGTCCAGTGTTTCTGGCTCTGATTCTAGTCATTAACTTAATTTCTGCTGTTACTCTTCTGTGGGGGTTATGACGTCTGCAGTATGTAAAAATTAGTTTCCTTTGTATGGGTTAAAATTTTATTTCAAATAAATTCATGTCTAAAATTAGAAAGTAAACATTGATGAATCTGATTTTTAATGAGTAGCAGCAGAAATCTTGTAAATACACTATAAAATTACACTGGAACATACATTGAGAGGGATTTAGTGAATGTAGACTTTAAAAAAGGAATGGGAAGACTTAAGTAAGGTATAGGTGGTCATACTGAGAATCAGGAGTTCAGGAAGGGTAACTAACAATAACTTCTGAACAGTAAATGGGATATTAAATTACCTTTATTTAAATTAAAAGCATAAAATCATGTGTCTTAAGGCTGTTAGTCTTTAAATGGGGTGAATTTTTGATTCTGATCTGTGTCAGTGAAGTGTTTTATCTTGAAAACTTGTGGGTAGCACTCCAATTTCCAGATACTTTGGAGTTTAGTCAGTGAACAAGTATGAATTATTGTTCAGATTTAGATAGTGAAAGAAAAGAAAATGTGGGTTAAAAACTGGTTAAAAATTTGAGTGTCTATTATTAAGAAGTATTGATACTGGAATTTAGGCAAGAGAAGGAAAAATAAGACTAGTCAGGAAAACTGTGGTTGCTTATGGGCCTGGGTCATATACATTTGCCTTGCTAATGCTTTTTTAGTGTGATTAAAAACTTCCAGAGCTCATGACATCAAAAAATTCATTGTGTGGAAAAGACTAAAACATTCCTTATTGTTGGCTTCAGTGTTATGTTTGGCTTTGAAGAAACTGACTTGTTTTACAGTTTCAGTCAAAGATCAACGCAATCATTTGAGCCTTGACTTTCTCTTCCAGGAGTCTGACAGAGCTGGCGGCATTTTCGTCTGTCAGGCTTTTGTTGTTTAAGATCAATTCTTTGACTCACTGACACTGTAATGAGGAGTAAACAAGCCCTATTTCTTTGCGACAATTTGTAGTATGTTTTTAGTGGGTTCTGAATTTAGCAGTGCTGGTTTAACAGTTGTTAAATCATGTAGCTGTAGTAAACTTCTTTACTAGTGGTAATAATTGAGTTGAGGAAATTAGTCTCATAGCCCCCTGTGGAGGGGTTTGCCTTTGGTCCTGATAGTGTCAGCTTTGGCCCTGCACTGCTACCTGTCTCTTGCTTCAGAATACCATCTGACCAGTTCTCCTCTTGCATTTAACCACTACGTTGTGGTAACAGGATTTCAAGTGTCCTGCTTGGCCTTTTGTCCCAGTCATAAATGTGTTTGATAATTGCAGGACCACATGTGCTTCTGATCGACTACATGAATGAATGTTCTAATATATGGGGCTTAAAAATATGTCTGTCTGAGAATAGGTGCTCGGTTGTACAAGTACAAGCGAGTATAACCGAGATTTAGAGGATATGGTGCTGCTGAGAAGCAAAGGTTTAAATTTCATGTAATTTCTCTGATTAAAGAATGTAACAGTGATGTCCCTTGAAACCAAGAGTCAGCATTTACAAGTACTGATCCTATCTAGCAGGTGTATAGATATCTGAAGCCTTCTGGATAGCTGATGTTAAAAAGAAGACAGGACTTTGGGTCTTGCAGAACCTTCAATAAAAGTAAATGTAAAAAGAGAAAATTATTTAATTCAAGATTCCATTGATTTTAATTTTTATTCTGTGTTTTAACCAAAGAAATGTTATTTTTGTTTACTTCTTGATGGTTGGTTGCTGTCTATTCACCATGCAACTTATTCTTCATTGATGACATTTTCAGCAGACCTGAAAGTTATGAGAATTAGGTAGCAAGAGTTAAAGGAAAATTATGTTGCATAATTATTTAAGGAAATTTGACTCTTGTATTCCACATTCCATCTGGGATGAGCTAAAGCATTCTTTCCATGATTTTTCAGTACTTTTATACAGTCGTTAATTGATGTTAAAATCTATCACCTACAAGTGAAATCGTGTATTCAGAATATAGAACAGAACTGCTTATTTATCTGGAAAATAATAAAGTTACCCTTTACTGGGATTTAGTTGTAAAGTTTTAGGTAAGGAAGTAATCTCTTTGGGATGAGGAAAAGAAAAACCTTCTTCCAGGCATCCCAATGTTATATATTGAAGTTGATCTGAAGTAAATTAACCATGTCTGTTCCTTGTTTTGAGGTTCTGTTAAGAATTCCATGCAGACGTAAGTTTTTCACTCAGTGAACAAAAAGACAGGAAGGGAAAAAAAAATCTCAGATAGTTTGAAAACACTAAGCCAAGGAAACTCTTGCATGAGCGAATGTTGCCATTGCCAACACCTCAGTTTTTTGACCATTCCCTCAGTTGCTAGAGCAATTCCATTGGTCATGGGAGACCAGGTTCAATGAAGTCCTTTTTCACCAAAGCATTATCCTGTACCTGTTACTTCTAGGTGGCTGCTGGACATTTTGGGTGTGACATTCTTATAGTTTCTTGTCTAATAAAGTTTCCCATTGTAGAAGTTAGAAATTCACCAAGGCTAAAAATGGAATTCAGGGGAACTACCAATGAGTGAATATCATCATTGTGAGAGAGGAGATTAACTTTCAGCATTTCCCTGACAATGTGCATTTTTATCTGAACTGAGCAGAGATAAGAGAGTGCAAATGGCTGCTCTCAATCAGAGAAGGGATTGGCTTCTCTGCTTTATGTAAGTCCTCAAACCAAGTGCACCTTAGTACAAAGAGGGTACGACTTAGTTTTGTCATGTAATGATAAGGTTCTTTTTGATTGCAAACTGCCTTTATAGATTGAATAAGAGGTACGATCATTGCCAAACTGATCAAACTGGAGACTAACAAAAGGTGCAGCTCATGCAGTTAGTTTTCTGTTCCGCTGTTAGTTGTAACTATAGGAGAGTGTAACTATGGGTTGAGTTGAATTAACTTTAAAATGCATTGGTACAAGTATGTTTTATTAATCATCAGTTGCTATAGATAGTGAAGGTTGTATAAGGAAAATGAGGGCACTGAATTAGAGGTGGCACAATAAGAAACTTTTAATTTCATTGGAAAATTTTATTTTGTTGTTTTCGGGTCGTATTGGAGCCTGGAATGTCTAATCTGTAATGCCTAAAGAAGAAAGAATTTCTCCCCTGTAGAAATTAGATAAATTGTTGCTATTGGAAGCATTCTATCCATTCCAATCTTACATTTGGAGTTCTCTTCTTTTATATTATAAGAACTTAAACTCTGTATCTCATTCCATTAATGAAGTCCTAAACCTGGCTTAAATATTTCCAACAAACAGTTAGAAAAGAGATGAGTGCAGTATTACTACATCATGCAAAATATTAATTTGTCTTAATGAGAGATTTACTTTTAGTTAAAGGAATGTAAACAATGAATGTGTTCAAAATATATCAACGGTCTCTACATAAAACAACAAAAACTGATTTTTTGGATATTCAGATTTAATTCAAATGTCATTTAATGCAGAATGACCTTGTTAGGTCAGTAATTAACGTTTTCATAATAACATTAATTCTGTCTCTTTTCAGGTACTTTATATAGAATAGTATACTGCTATGTAATTTATTACCTATAGGATTCCCACTAATATCCATTACCTTGTAAATATTATGAAATTTTCACAGTTGTATTTTCCAATGTCCTTTGTGTTTAGATTGTCAAAAAAAAAAAAAGAAAGAAAAAGCAGAAAAGGCAAGGGATTTCATTTTGCCTACTTACCACCAGTTCAGGCAACTTGTCTTCTTAGACAATATTACCACTGATTTAAATGTTGACATTTCGGTTTCTGTTGGTTGAATCTTTCCTTCTCTTTACTGTTTCCTAGTATGCTGACAAAATTACAGCATTTTTAACAATTAATCCATTTTTTCCGGGTAAAACTGGCGTTCATCAGCCTTCTGAAATATTTTAGTAAAATCTGAGCATTTTAGAGGACATATGTCATGTCTGACATTTGCTTTTGTGTTTTGCAGACCAGGTATTCCTACCCTTTTATATTTTGAAGTGAAGCCCTGATTTTTATTTCATTAAGAGCCTCTCACTATAAAACTAATCTGTTTTGGGATTTGAGTTAAAAAGCTGCTGCTGATCTCATCTTAGTGGATAAACCAACTACTTTATAGAGTGTTTGCTAACAGAGGTAGCTATTTTATTGATGAATATGGAAAAAGCTTATAGTCCAGTGCTTTGTTCCATTCCTCTAATTTATGACACCAGTAATAATAGATGATGAATGAGATATCCAAAACATTAATAAATTATCTGAAGATGTGTACTAAATCAAAGAGGAGGAGACTAAGAAATAATCTCATATAATGCCTCCAAGAAAAGTAAGCTAATTCCAGAGTCATTTATTCAGCAATATGCAAAAACCCTGAGAAATCTGTTGAAATTGAACTGCTATAGTTAGTATGAGATTAATATAACTCAGCATTTCAAATGCGCTATTATAGACATTTGGATCACCACTTTCAGGTGGCGTAAAACTTACAGACTAAAATCACTCCTAAATGTTTAAGTTAAAACGTTGAGTTTAAGCATGTTTAAAATAAAACCCAGCAATTTTGCCCTACATTGATGATACTTACATCCTCTTCCCTAAATTCCTGTATCCAACAGGACCGAAATTTGCAGCAGTTTTCTGCTGTGGTTTGCATTCGGTGACTTGATGATTCTGTGTAAAATAGTTACTTGTTTTAAGAGAAACTGTGCAGCCTTTCATTTTTCTTAGCAGTGAAGTTTCTGTGTTTTGTCCATTTGGATGCCACAAGCCATAGTTCTCCTGGTGACACCGTGAGTCTCAAAAGGAGCCTTCATGTCAGAAGAGGCATTTGGCCACTTATGCAGCCAGTATTCGTGTGCCACTTTGTTATAGACTGGCAGCATCCAAGTACTGGGCTGGTTTTATGCAAGCAAACTACTGCCCTTCTTATTAACCTATTTCTTAGTGTTAGCAAGTCCATTGAAATTCAGTCACCATGATAAAATAGAGTGACATTTAAGGAGTGCAAGTGTTGGTAGAAATAAAACATCTTGGATGTGGTATAATGTTTTCTGTTTCACAAATTGACACTTGGAGTTTTTATGAATGTGATTTTTACTGCATTTAAATACTTAGATAAATTTGTCATCAAAATGATCAATATTCTTTTGTCCTCCCTCTGTTCCCATTTTTTGATATTTTTCCTTCCATGCCTTGTACCTTTGCTGCAGTTCATATGGCTGTACAGAACGGATCCAGCTGATGGTTAATATATTTTTTCTTCGTTGGAGTTATACAGTGAGTTGCAAAGTAGTTAAATGTTTTCGGTATGAAGTTAACTAAACATCCTAAAGACTGTAGTTTCTACATCAAGGACAATGGAAGACCCTTATCCCTGATGATTTTGGGTCATATCTGATCAAATCTGATCACTTGTGGATACAGGTAACTAAACTTACCTACCTAGTGGTATTAAATGTGCCCATTTCCATGTGTATTTCTCCTGTGTGAAATTGTGCCAGAGGACACGTTACTGTGCTACAGGGGCGGTAAGTGGTTTTCTATATTTCATGGATTCAGCTTCATTTTTGTGACTAAGATTATGCATAGACTGTTGGATATTAAGCCACTCATACTGAATTTATGGATTTTTTTCACTCAATTGTCCCTGTTATGATCCCTTTAATAGTCTTAGTGATCCAAACTGGCCATAGTGCCTGGATGGTGGCTTGCTATCCCTGAACTCATAATGTTTGTTTTAGAACTGGACATTTTGTAGGTACACTATTTTCTTATTTCCCAGAATGTGTTCCATTGATCTTTCTACACATAGCCTTAACTTAACCTTTAACAGTGGAATTTATTGTAGTTGCGGTTCTTCTCATAAAAGTTGTCATCAGAAAGTATCACCAATTGGTTTCTACTTTTTGTTTCCTCTCAGTTTTTGGTAAATACAATGAGTATTGTTAATCATATGCTACTTCTAAGCATCAATCTTCAAGATGAGCAGTTAACATACTTTTTTAAAATTGTGAGTAGTAAACAGTATTTTCTTTTGTTTCTACTTTAATCTAGGTTCAGGCATCTTGTGAAAAGGTTTATATAAATTCTAACTTAAATGAATCATAGAATCATAGAATATCCTGAGTTGGAAGGGATCCACAGGGATCATCAAGTTTTAGATTTCCTGCCATTGAAGGAGTCAACAGCTCCTCCCAATTTAGTGTTGTCAGCAAACTTAGTATACCTTTGAGTCCTGCATCCAAATAATTTATGAAGACACTGAAGAGTGCTGGCCTAAAATGCAGCCCTGCAGAACCCCACTAGTGACTTGATTGACAGCTTGATGTAACCCCATTTACTGTGATGTAAATGAATGTGCTGTATTTATGAGTCAGAGTAGGACTTCTTTGGCTCAGTCAGCCCATACTTAATGGAGTTGTTAAATTTTACTTGTTTTTCTTCATAACTGACATGACCAGGTTTGTAATTTTTAACAGTTAAGTTTAAAGAGAAGTGAGATATCAAACATTTTTAGAAACTAGGAATTACATCTATTTTCTAAGTTTATTAGATATTTACATGTAAAATATATATGTAGATTTTATTAGCATATTTGTCTTATATTTCCCACTATTTTCTTCTGGCTGTTTATATTGGAGTTTCACATATAACTGTAGGATCTTTACTTCACCTTTCCATTTATCTTAAGGTCTGCCTTGGCTACAAAAGTAAAAACCTTGCAGTCAGTCTTCACAGTAGTTACCTCATAGCACTGAATTGTAGAAAAGAAACCAGGGTCTTTCTGCATTGGTATCTGTGCAAATGGGGTTAGCGATTAGAGTGGAATGTATTTCCTCTTTCTGCAGACCTGCAGACTTTCTTGTTATGTTCAGAATTAAATCAAGATCTGTTGAAGACCAAGAAGTTTTTCCCAATAAGGGGAAGATTGGAGAGAACTTACTTGCTCTATCAGTATTTGTCATGTTGCCAGACCTTAGTTTAAGGAAAATAGCTATTAAGTAAGCAACAGGATCCCATCATATATTCACTAACTTTCTCATTATGTTCAGTGTGAAATCAAGACTTTTTAAAAACCAGAGAAGTCCATTAAAGAGTGTTTGAGGGGTTAAGGTACTTATTCATGGTTGTGGTAATGTGACTATGAGTTTCTTCTGTCTCTGGTCCATTACAGGAACTTGAGTAAGCATTGTGTATCTACATGAGTGGGCTGATGTCTCTTTTGGTTGTGGAGAATGTCTCAGAATCTCATAGTGGATAGATCTCACTTGAAATTAATTAGAGATACCAGACAAAAAGAGAATAGTTGCAGAACTTGAAGTGTACAAAGCTCACCTGGATAAAAGCTGAATAGCCTCTGCACCTCATTCGGTTATTCATAAAAAATAGAAAGATTCTGCATTTTGCAGAAGTTAAAATACCTATGTTGGTATTAAAATATGTTGAGAAAGGGAACCAGCAACTCTTGCTCTACCAAAATTGGTGCATGATCCTTTAGTACAACAGCAATTAAGGCCTAAACTGGGAGAGCCCTTCTATAGAACAAGACGTGATCTGATCTTTCTAAGAGTAAAATACAATATCCGCTCTTTTATATGAATAGACTTAAAGAAGAACAACATTAATTGTGGAAGATAATGATTGCACATTGTATAATCTTAGAAAATAGTCAATTCTTCGCATGAAAATGTGTGCAATTTGTGATTTTGTATTTTATGCTTCGAATAATAGGGTATCCAAAATAAAAATTGAATTGCAAAGAATAAATTTTCAGCCATGAAAAAAAAAGTAACCAATTCAGTTAATATATTTAGTGATTACAACAGAGGAACCCTTTGGCCTTAAGCATATTACTTGAAAAATAAGGATCTTAAATGTAGTGTTGTCCTCTGTCATATATGTGGCATCTGAGGGCTTATTAAAATCCAGGAGTGCATGACTAAGGTTCTTTGAAAAAGAGAAATTAACTTTTAAGTAGCAAAATGTGAATATTAAATAAGTGCAAACTACTTGTTTGCCCAGTCCATTTAAGTGTAAATTATGTTACATCATTTCTAATCGACAGTGCATTGTTTAAATAAATTTTAAACACAATAGAAGAGTGTCTGTAACTGGAAAATTAAATTTTGCTACCAAAATTAAGATCGCTTAGTATGGAGTTCTTCTAGATTAACATATTATCGAGAAGTTCCCATTGAATACTGCAAATCAATACAATGAAGGGTTAATTGTGAAAACTGATATAAGTTTTATTTTCTTATAAATCAAGAGGTTGGTAAAATGTACACTTACTGTTGATCATTAGAATACAAAACTATCTGTTAAAATCAATTAACATGCATATCTGATGACTGATTGTATAAATATGAAAGTCAAATAATTGTAATCGTTAACCATGGCTTCAGGTCATATGAGTTGTCAGCTCAAAAAAACTAGAGGAGAAAGAGGTTGATTTGCATATATTTAATGTGGCATGCTGTACATGTGGGAATTTGAGATAAACCTTTGCTGGTAATCTGCTTGTTTTTATCTAAAAATCGACTAGGAAACGTGGGTCATAACAGTCAAATGAGCTATGTCTTGCATTGATAGGAGTTGATTCAGTAGTCTGGGATTTAACATTTTGCTGTGTTTTAATATTTTAAAATTGATTTTTACCTTAGAGACAATTGGAAGAAGCTGGTTAAAAAGTTATTCAGAAATACTCAAAGTTTTTGACAAGAACATGCTCAAAATTATCCTCTAACGTTGTAGGACCCAGTTACTTTTACAGTTTTTAGTTAGACCTACCAACATGTATAACAAACACTTTTTTACTTTTTATGATTAAAAAAAATCAGATACATTAAAAATTTTTGTGAAGTACCGTACTGTGTCACAGAAATATCTTTCTATGTGAAGTGGACCAAACAGTTAATCTTTCATTTTTGTAATAAATGGAGGGAGGGAATTGTGGCAGAAGAATGAATCTCCTGGTCTTGAAAGACTTATGTGTTATTTAAGTTCTGAAACATAATAATCGATTGCAGATTTCTTTTATTTATTTTTTTCATTGTTAATGCAAAATGTTCTGTGTAACTTAAAACAATTCCAAGAATCCTTGAAAAGTGGGTCAGAATATAGTGGTCAGTACCTTACATTAACTATAATTCGGTTAAGCAGGTCTGTCCAGCCTTTCTCATTTTGCCTGTGTTTACTCCTAAGTATTAAAAAAAAATCTTAAATTTTGATATTACATGGTAATCTCTTTCTAAAATTTCCCTGTTTCCTATATTCATGAGTTCCCATACGAAGGAAGCAGCAGTATGTGGTTTCTTTTGGTCTGATTTGTACCTTCAAACTAAGAAACTTTCTGATTATGGCAAAATCAAAAGGTGGAGAATGGAATAGCTTGTTGCTCAGTCCTTTTACTGTGAGCCTTATTTATAATTTTGCCATTGAAAATACTAGAAATGTGCTCTTAGGTATGGGGTACAGCCCAGTTCCTTAAATTATCACCTAAATTAACTTGAGTGCCAACAAGGGAGCCTCCCTATTGCACCACAGCTTCTCAGACTGGGCAGAGTAGAGAATGCACACAATTACTTGATTTTTGCTGTTCTTCTCTGTGCAGTACACCTGAACATCAGTGCCTTCTGCTTGAGTCTTCTGTTGACAAATCTTCCTCGTGATCTGTTGTGTAAGGCACCTTACAATGTTTGAGGGTGGGGGGGGAAAGGACCAGCTGGCAGAAGAGAGGAAGGGAATCAAGTTCAGTTTCTGTCTTTGTCTCTTGTGTAGGGTGGAATTTGCATGTGATTGCAAGTGGGAGAAAGGTGGCAGTGTCCCAGGTCATTGGCTGGTTTGTCATTCTTTGGATGATTTACAGGTCTTATTTGAGCACAGAATTATGACCCTCCAGCTTAGACAGAAGTAGTTGTCTGAGGAGGTGAGTTCTGTAACCATAGATTGGAAGCCCAAATTAAACATGAAAGTAATTAAAAAATAAGTAAATTTTAAAAGGAGGAAAAAAAAATTAGGTTTAAGACATCAGTAACTGTAATTACAGTTTTAGCTCTACTGTAACTCATTGGTGAAAAATCACTTTGCTACCAGAGGCTCCAAAGCTGCGGATGAATGCTCTATGACTAAATGGTTCTTCCCATAGAAGGTCTGATTCCAGAACCTCCAGAGTCATTGTATGTCCCAGTAATCCTCAAAATCTTTTAATGCGTGAAAGTATAGACTGCTTTTACAAGGACCCATTGCTTTTAAAAAGAAGCATTTGGGATATATATGATTTGTTTTGGGAGTGAATGGGATTCAGAGATGTGGTGTGGGAATGAATTGTCATTTTCAAACAGAAATCTGTACACTAAATGAGAATACCTTAATAAAAAAAACCAGTCTCATTTGTCCCACTTCAGAAACACATACTATGAGAAGAAAGTGCTTCACGTTCCTTAAAATACAGAAGTTTTTGTACTGTTGTGTCTTGGGGCTTGCAGTGTTATTAGCTCAAAGGGGAGGTATGCTTTTTCATGATGACTATATTTAGCCAGGAGGAATAGTCCTTTTTAAAGCAAATTGAAATGAGTGTATGAGAGCGTGAAATTATCAGCAGCGCTGGTGCACATTTACATTACTTCTACATACTCTTTTGAATGACCACACAACAGAACAAGTACTTCATTTCCACTGTGTTGATTTTTCTTGACAAAACATGGCAGTCTATCCAAAGGAGGGTGTTTAGCCAAGATAAATATAAAATTTATGATTAAGCAAAGTGTTTTCTTATTATAATCCCTAAAGAGAATTTGAGACTTGTTAAATATAACGTGCCCAGGTAGTTTTAAGAGTAAATTATCCTTTATGCTTTTAAATGCTGAAATACAGCAGCACCATCAGCAATTTGAGATATTACTTGCAGAAACAGCACTGCACACTGACTCCCTTTGAAACAAGTAGCAAAAAACTGTGCATGTATACAATATATAACCTCAGGTTTGATGTATCCCTTCATTTTTACAGTCCAGTACAGAGATAAAGAATCCATGTCAGTAGCATGGTTTGTAAAACTGTTTCACTCTTTCCTGTGTGTAATGTGTGTTATGGAAGAAAGCAAATAAACCTTTTTGACAGAATGGATAAAAGTTGATAACACTATTACACTTGTGGCACATTTCTTCAACTGCTATATTTACAGAATACCACTTTGAAGAAAGCTATGGTGACTGTCAATATTATTCATTAAAATAAATGGAGACTGAAAATTGATTGGGGAGAAGAGTGGATTTTGACCTTTGTGGTACCAATGTTGCTTTGGAGTGCAGTATTCTAATTAAATTGTGAACGTACTTAGATAGTGGATATTAAATGATCTCACTGTATTCTTTCAAGGACTATGAACTTCCAAAATAAAGGATAACATTAGATGTCAGCCAAGTATTTTGTCCTTCTCGTGGTTTGTCTTTACATCTGAATTAGTGCCAGTTTGCACAGATTGTGTGTCAGCTTAAATACAAGAAACAGGCCTCAGTCTGCTTGAACTCGTTCCACCAAAGACTTCTAAAAACTTTCGGTAGTCTGCAAACTGTAATGGTTGTTTCACATTAAGTTGCTTTGTAGAATTATAAAACAGCTTTTCTTGTGCTTTCAAATAAAATGTTGTCATCTGCTAATGAATGAGATACCATCTGTAATAATTAAGGTTATTCTACTTGTTTTTTCCCTGCAGCAAAACTTCTGAAGGTTTGCAGAAGACAATAAGAGAACCACCAAGAAGGCTATTGCAGTGTTGTAAGTACTGCACCCAGGAAAAAAAAAAGAAATATATGAATTAAGAATGTTGTAAAGAGATTTTCATTTTGGGGGGGAAAAATGAGCTACATGAAGGGATTACATGTAAAATACAGAGCAGGATGTATTGTAGCAATCGTGTTAATAATTTACAAGGGAAAAACTGCACTCTTGTAAAATCTAAAATTGTATACTTGTGCAGTGTAATCAGGAATTCACCAATAGCAGTGAAAAATATTTCTCTATCCACCAAGGATTGATCTAGTTTATATACATTTGTTTATTTAAAACTATCAGAATTTAGAAAATCATTGTAGTTTTGTAGGTTTGTCATTTGTTTTAGTGACTTATTGTTTAGGTTATTTTGCAGAATTATTTATTTGCTGATTTATTTATGTATTTCATTATTTATTTATTTGATTATTTAGTAAATTATTTATCTGATGAATTATTAATACATCTTCATGACATGCTTTAAATTATTTATAACTTAATTTTGAGTTTATTGCTTTTCGACGCTGCATTGTTACTGACTAGTTTTGATTTTTTTTTCTTGGTTCTTGAAAATTAAAGTACTAGCTCTAAGGCAAAAGTATATTCTTTGCAGAATCCAGAGATGGTTTTCAATGAAGTAATTTACCATGTAGATACTAATTTTGTTCAGTTTTATGTTGCTTAATACCACTTTTCTACTTATTTAGCTTTTGCCTCTATGATTCCATAGGTGTGTCAAGATCAAATGAGTGACCTGTAAGGGGCAAAGATAAATGTTTACTTTAAACTGTGTAGAAATAGACTAGTTTTATTTCCCCTTAATAAGCACTCTTTAATTATTCTCTAAGTTAACATGAGATACTTTCGTCCCAGTAAAATGAATGTTTTTAAAATGAGACTTTTGATATTTGAACTAATACATTTAACTTTTAATAAGAAAATAAAATATTCACATTAAGAATCCATATAGAGAGTTCTTTTTTAGTGGCAAGGTTTTAAATACATGAGGAGGAATGGTGGTATCTTTAGACATATGCAGAAGAAGACGTGTTGCAGGGAGGAAGGTGGATAGTAGGGGATTTTTCCCCCCACAGAGTTTTTTACATGCATAGGAATTTGTAAGCTCCTCAAATTTAACGTGTCCGTGTTATTGTACGTAAACTACTTTCAGGTTCTGTGATCACAAAGAATCATTTCTAGTGCACAACATAGTGTGAAACCTGTTTTTGTGTTCTTTCCTCTGCCAATCATAAAGGTCTGAAATATCATCTTTACTCCACAGAGGCTTGAGTCAATGTATAAGAGTAGTGTAAGGGGCCAATTTCAGGCTTTATGTGTGAGCACCATCTCAATAGAGTTTAAAATTGGTGCCTGGGATTGACTTGGAGTCAGTTCTGACTGATGGGCTCTTCAGGGCCAGTGAGCCACCTTGTTCCTGAAGTTGCCTGTTTGGCCTCAGTTCCCACTGAGTACCTCGGGCAGTCCGAAACCACCTTGCAGGACTGACAGCCCTGTTTCAGAGCTGTAATGAATAGGGCAAAGCAGCAGTTCCTCTGCAGAAGTGCCGTGTGCATAATGTGGCCTTTATTCTATGTTTAGTGCTTGAAATGAATTACTATATACTTTAAAGTTTTAACACAGCATGGAAAGGCTGCATTGTACATTTCAAGTTTCAATGCTGTTGAAATACAGTAGAAATGGCCTCTGTAGACAGGTTTCACTATAGAACTTAAATTATGCATGTGTATATCCAAATTCCTTATTTTGAAATATTGAATGTATGAATATTTAATTTGTATCTTGCTTTAGTATCTTCATATGCTTGCCTTAAAGGAAGCTGTTTCCTTTGATTTATATACATGGATAAAAATGTGTGTACAGTATGTATCAATAGTTTTTCTCTCTATGGTGTTAGATGAACAGCTTTAGATAATGATAGCTACTGATTTTTATTCTGCAGCTTGCTACCATTGTATAAAACGTAAATTTGTCGTATTTGTTCTATTAATCTTACTTGAATTTCAAATTCATTTGCTTTCCAGAAATATTTTCTTAATTACATGCGTTAAGAAAAGTCAAGTATGTTGCAGATCTTCATGATGCAGTATTTTTGGTCTGTGCACAGTAACAAAGCTCTGAATATTATTATTTGGGGCAGAGTTCCAATCTGAAATTTACATTTCTCCTTATTTGAATGTTTTCACTGAAGCTGAGAACTCCAAGGGAGTTCCTCAACACATCCTAGTTTATGCGATATGCTCTCTGAAATTTAGTACACTCTTATTTCCTTTTGTAAATGAGGTCTTATTGTTGAATAAGACCTATTATAAGCAGCTACAAAGGTAAGTGCTGTCAGTGCATTCTGCCACCAGTTTCTTGAAGTATGAAACACTCCCTGAAAGACGTGCTACTACTGTTATGGGATAATATAACGCAGCTTATGTGTTGGCACTGAGAGTAGCTACTTCATAATGATGACAAGTGAAAGTACAGCCAAAGGTCACATTAAACAAGAGATTTCTTTCACACCTCATCCATTTTCTGGATGTGGTATGAAAATAGCTTTGTTCCCTATACTTCAGTATTTTTAAAAAGGAAGTTATCTTGAAATAATTTTTTATGCCTTGTATATTACTTTGTTCCTGTTTTAAGAGATAGACTATGGAATTCTATCATGCTAAATTGATGCTACAAAAGTGTTTGAAATTAGCTTAAATTTTGGGTGCAGTTAGACAACACAAGTAATATTTCATCTCACTACATTTTTTAGTTTGCAGATTTGCTTAAATATATAGCTTTAACTTCTAGAAAAGGAACTATTGATGTGTGTTGTGGTTTAACCCAGCTGGCAACCAAGTACTTTGTAGCCCCTCACTCACTCCCCTCTCTGCCATGATAGGATGGGGAGGAGAATTGGAAAAAGGTAAAACCCACGAGATTTTGAAATAAAAGTTGAAATAAAGTAAAATATAATAATAATAATAGTAATGAGAAGAGAGAAAAGAAAAAGAGAGGAGGAATAAAACCCAAGAAAAACAATTAAGAAAATTAAATTGCTCACCACCTGCTGACTGACACCCAGCTTGTCCCTGTCCCTGAGCAGTGATCAGCCTCTCATGGTCAACTCCCCCCAGTTTACATACTGGGCATGATGTTCTGTGGTATGGAATATCCCTTTGGCCGGTTTGGATGAGCTGTTCTGGCTGTGCTCTCTCCCAGCTTCTTGTGCACCTCCACACTGGCAGAGCATGAGACATTGGAAAGTCCTTTGACTTCGACTGAGCACTACTTAACAACAACAAAAACATCAGTGTGTTATCAGTATTACTCTCATCCTATCCTAAACCCAAAACACAGTTCTGTACCAGCTACTAAGGAAGAAAATGAACTCTGTTGCAGCCAAAACCAGAGCACTGTGCAAAGTGGTATTTATATTGATGTTGCGTGACTATGGGTTTATTCATATTGTACCTTTTTAAAAGAAAGATACTTGTTTTTTTCTGAATTAGAGTCTGTTCAGAAAAAGGGAAAGAGTCAACCTGACTGTGTTGACAGTTTCTTAGTTCTGCTTTAATGAGATCCTACCAGTATTGTTAAAGGATCATTTCTGCTGAAATGGTGAACCAGGATGCTAAAATAAGGTGGCATTTTAGAAAAAATGATTAGTAAGTATTAGATAATGAAAATGAAGCTGGCTTGTTTCACAGAGTGTTGAACAGTTAGGAGATACTGGTTGGGAAGCCTAAATCTGGTATATTATTGGTAGGTATATTTCTGTTCTAATCTAACTCCATAGAAATTGCAGAAGCCATATTAAGCTCTTCTTCAATTTGTTTCATACAGATAAAAGAATTTGCATCTCATGAGTCACATATTTCCTGTTGTATCTTTAATACAGCCATTTTTAGTATTTTTCTTGCCTCTTTCCTCTATTGGTATGCTTAGAGAGTCTGTGTGTAGGAGCTTGTTATTTCACCCGTGAGGCAAGGAGGAGTTCAAATCAATAGCAGTGTGTTGTTGACACTAAATGATGTTTCTTCTTGCCACAATAAGACTTGATTTTGTCATCCTAATGACGCTAGCTTGCTTCACAGAATAGGGATCAGCACTCTCTCAAATTAAACTTTACAAGTTTAAAAAGAAGGAAATACTAGAGAAATAATCCAGTATTTGTGACCAAACACATGCGTTGGCTTTGTAAAATGAATATTCAAGTTCTGTTTCATTTTATAGGGTAGCTGCTTTGCAATGCATTTTGGAAGTCTGTGTTAAGGGATGTAGGATTGATCAGAGCTGACATTGATGAAAGTCTGATATTTTAAAAAGATATGTTGCAAGCATTATTTAAAATATACGTTCACATGAAATATGGATCTTAGTAAGACCTTGGCTAAAAAAAACTAACAAAACAAGAAGCCTCAAGCTAGTAGAAATTCTGTGTTTCACAGAAAAAATATTTGCAGCACTGCCTAGGAAGAGAATGTCTGCAAGAGGAAATAGGTACAACCAGCAAGACGTTACCAGGCCCAGTCCATGATTTCACTCTACAGCATGGTCCAGAAGGAATAAGCAGTTGTTCCTGACTTGAACTAAGGATCCTATATGGAGACTGCAGCTGTAGGAAGATGTGAATTTGAGAGAAATGATATAACTGTAGTAAGCAATATTATGATGATAGGAATTTCCAGGCTTGATGTTGGTAGCAACAGTAGATTATTAAGAGCACAGGGTCTATTGTGTTGGACATCTGAAAACAATGACAGAGTTGAATCGTTCTATTATATTATCAAAATATCTACATCCTTAAAACAATATTTTTGCATTTATTTACGTACTTTTCACTGTATGAAAGATGCTACCTTTTTATCTGAAAGAACTTTAAAAGGTATGTCTGCATGATTAAACATTCACATTGTAAATTGTGAATTGTTCTGTTTGCACTGTTATCGTTTTGTATTTTTGTTCAAAACATGGCTTCTCAGATGTTCATAGTGTAAACTGAAATCTAATATTTTTGGTTTTACAATAGCTCCACTTCTCACTTCTTCTATATGATATTCATAAAGTCACCGGACATAAACTGTCCAGGTATTATGATAACCTTTCCTGGAGAGGAAATGCCTCCTATTTTGCAGGCAGTGAAATAAATCCTCATGAGAACTACAGTAACTAGTATTTCAGTAATGGTAGTGAATATTATGTGAACTTTAAGCAATATTTCATGGGATTTTTTCTTGTTTGTGTTAACTGTGGGGAATGATTAGCACCTAAAAGATGACTAGCAGCTTGAGAAACATAGCTTGTTGAGTTTATCAGCCTCAAATCTAGAATGTTTTAGCTGATTCTGTTTCTTATTGAAATACGTTTTAATGAATTTGGTCATGTCTAGATAAGGAGCACTTCGCAAGTTTTCCTATACTGACAAGACACATCTACCTTGGATGCAAGTTACTAGCAGTGTGGTGGTAGTCAGAATATCTTACTCTTGTTCATTCTGTCTCCAGTGCTGAGAGAAGCTAAAAATCTGTTTTTCTAGGGTAACTTCCCCTTATTTGCATGAAGTTAGCACGCTTGTGGAATACCACCAGCATACCTTGTCCTGCCATGTCTAGGTATAATATCTTACCATATACATTAGGATGCCTACCTGAGAGAGCCTCTAACATCTTACTAGCAATGCAGTGAGGAGTCAAGAAGTTCAGTGAAGAAGACTGTGCCTAGTGTGGTGACTTTACTGAAATGGGTTTTTCCTCTCAGCTGAAATTCTGATCTTCTAAACATTCAAGTGTAACTTACGACAGGCTGATAGTAGCACTGAAGATGATGAATATATTCTCTACAGCATTATATTTAGTAAACATTAATTTTAGGCTATTTCTTTATCCTAGGCTCTTGTGTTTGACATATGGTTATAGCTGGATTTAATGTTCCTTACTCTGTTGTGAGGATAAGCAAACATTAAAAACATCCCATATAGTAGTTACAAAACCAGCAAAAATATTAAGTGTGAAGAGCTTTGTTATTCTCCCTTTTTTGATTGTTGTTTATATTAATTCTCATGTTTCTATATATCAGGGTATGTAGTTAGTGTGTAGTTAGTGCCATGTTTCAGAGTTTTAAAAGATCCAAGGCATCTAGAACAGTCCCATTCAAACATATTTGTCTCACTTCCAACATTTTATACAAAAGGGTTTAGATTAGTACTACAAAACTTAACTACTATACAACTTTTGTATAGTAAGCTTCAGCATGAAATTCATATGATTTAAACTTTTCCATTTACTTCTTTCACTTTTTTTCTCTTTCTCTACAGTTCATTTTCTGTACAGTTGTTTTTGGTTTCTCTGCTAGGAGACTCCTTTCCCTGGTCTGTCTAAGCTATCTTTTTTAGTTGGTTCAAAAGGAAGTTTTCTTAACATTTTCTTTCACAATTTCTGAAGAGTTTTATTTGCCTTGCTATGCCTACTTGTTCTTAATAAATACCTGTACTACCTGGGAGTGAATGTCAAAATGACTTGGAATTGAGAAGTTTATTTTGGTAACAACTTAAAAAAAAGATTAAATCTTTTGTTTCTCTATAATCACCTTAAAAAAGTACTATTCTTAAGATTCTTTCTTAGAGGGAGCCTTTATTGTATGCATGTGCATGCTGTACATTCTTGGAACAATTAGTAAAGCTATGGGCACATCTGAAGGCATATTCTGCATTTTTAGTGAAACGTATTTTGAATAACTAGCTGATCTATTGAGTAGAGTTGTCCATTGATTCTAAAGATACTTTTTTCTGTGCTCAGACAAATCAAGATGGTAATCATTTATAATTTCTTGTCTTCATGAAAAGGAGTGATGAATAATATGATTGGAAGGAATGCATGAGTCATGCAATGGGGAGCTGGGCAATCATGGAAAAATTCACTTTAAAAACTCTTCTGCTTACCAGGATGTGTAATGTGAGTTCAGTTTTCTCTAACACAATCCTGAAATTACAATGGTAGAGGTTTTAATAAAAGTCTTGGATGGATGAACAACAACTCCCTTAAGTTGAATTGAACGTTGGTTGGTGGGTTATAAAAAGGAATTTTTTAATTGAGCTACAAGTGGGTGTGGAATCAATGATCAGAGGACACTCTCTCTTCTGACCCCTGTTTGAATATGAAAATAAAATGTCTTAAAATATACTACAGTTGATATGGAGTGAATATAGACAGTCTTGAAAGTATCTGCACTATTATGAAACAGCTTTTAAGAGCGCTGTTAAAATATTAATAACTTAGTAGAGCACTTCAAAAAACCTCTTACTTATATTTCAGAGGTAGATCTGTGTAGCCAGTCCACGTTTGAACTCTTTTGTTTGATGTACATGGAAGAGAAGTATTGTTACTAAATAAATGGTTCAATTTGTCATAGCTCCACCCCCCAAAAAAAAAAGAAATCCACCTTGTTTTCAGTTTTTCTCCTATACTAAAATCATCAAGGAAGTATTGAGCAATTGCATAGCAGAATCAAGCACCAACTCTGGGTCCTGGGCAAGACTCACGTAACCAGCTGTTGTTCTCCCTGCAGTGACCTGGGCTAGGCAGCCTAGCATCTGCCTCTGTTTTCTTTTCAGTGACCCAAGCCAGATTTCTTCAAAGCCTATTGCTGATATTTTCCCTACAGTCATTCATGCTAATTTCTTTTACATGCTACAGCTGTTTTTGGAAGATCTTTTCCCTTTTTCTTTTCTGACTTCTTTCTGTAAATTTAAAGCAGTGATTTTTTAAAATTACTGGATAATCTTGAACAGGACTGTTCTGGTTGTCTTGCTTTAAGGTATATATCAGCACTGTAGAAAAAAGGTAAATTAGATTTACTTTACAAAGGAAAGCTCAGTCTGCCCAATGGTCTTTATGGACAAAAAATCCTGATCTTGAACTGAGTTCATTACTGTCATTGAACTTGAGAGAATCAAGGTGGATCTGTTTGTGGTGGCTTGGGACAGAGCAGAGCTCAGAAAAATTCAGAAGCAAAAAGGTAGATATTTTGCTCTGTGAACCAACAATATGAAAAGATTGTGTGGCAAAACGCTCTAAATCAGAAGAAAGGGCTATTAATGATATAAAACTGTTAATTATGGGATTAAGCTGACCTCAGGAAGGCAATATTGCTAAATAGCTAAATGCAAACCAATAAAGTGTAAGTTTGCAATTTTGGACGAGATGCAGCTCAGCTTTCACAGTTGTTGCTAATGGAAATTATGGGAAACGTTTCAGAAAGGCTAATTTTTTAAAAAGTGAAAGAACCCAAAAGATTAATGGTTTTCTTGTTTCTTTTTTTTTTTTTTTTCCCCTGTAAAACATTCAAATCTTAAAGTAAGCCAGAGGTTCTTGGTTCTTTTCACATTTATCTTGTAGGAGAGATTGTGCACCTTACTTTCAGTTTACAGTATTAAAATTCCTTTGGCAACTTCATTTTATGTGGGCAAGTGAATTAAAAAAAATACTCTGGCTACTACTGAGTGACTAAATTTTGCTTTTGCTGAAAATGCAAATGATATGGATAACATGGGCATTTTATCCTTTCTAGATCAATATGAAGTGCTTTTTCAGCTACCTTTGTTCTGGAACAGCTAGGTTAGTTATTGTTTGAGTAAATACTACTCTGCAGTATAAACTGAAACCTAATAATGAAGGGTCTTCGGGAGAACCACTTCAGGTGCTGAAGAAGGTAGCCTTGCTAAGCCCCTTTACCTAGCCATGTGTTTTCACCACTTTTATGCAGTCTGCTGCTTTTGCATCCAGGCATTCTTTTGCTGTGTTAGTTTTAGTCTTTATTAACTTTCTGATCTCACTGCATTGGTGCTAGTTCAAGGAAGGAGTGAAAAAAAGACAATTGAAGGGGGTAGGAGGCAGTCATGAAGCAATACTCAGACCCAGTGCTTAGGAATGGTGAGAATAATACTGCTGCCAGGTACGTGAAATGCAGTGGTAGTAATAGCTTACTGCCTCTCAGGTTTCTCTCTCTGTATTTTACAACAGCAGGAGTGCAAATTAGAATATGTTTTGGCTCTAATTTTCTCATTTCTACTGTTGTTGATCTTCTTCAGGAAGTACAACAATGTTTTAAAAACTCTAAGACACCAGAAAAACTAATGCAGAAAAAATCCTGCGTTGTCAGAAAAAAATGAGCTCTTTGGCTCAGTATAATAGGGCTTCTCTTAAGTAAGTTCCCTGTGATGCATTGTTTCTTCAGTGTTCCAAAGCTGTCTTAAGGTAAAAATATATGCGTAATTTATAAGGCTTAGATGACATCCTGAGTACAGGAATCCAAATTTTATCTTGCAATTTTTCTCATGTACACCTTCATTCCATCTTGTAAGCCTTTGGTTTTCAACATTTACCTAAATTTTTCCCTACAAAAGATTTCTTTCCAGTTCTTCTGCTGTTCTGGTACAAATCACAATGAATGAGTGTGCAAACCCTCTGTATTTAAAACTCATGCTCTGGCTAAATTCAAGGTATGTGTCAATGCGTGTGAATATATATATATTTTGTTTTCAAAGAAGTATTTTTGTGCAATTATTTCAGTAAGGTCATGCTATCAAGTACAGTGTTTTGTTCACATGATGTTTTCAGAGTCTCAAAAAGCAACAGAAAAATAATGTGCATGAAAATATTTGAAAATGTATATATGTATATTTAACACTAGTTATGTATAAATATCTGTTGAATACAAATAACTTGAGCAAAACCATTTATGCTTTCCCATAAATCAAATTACCAAATCACGTACTATTTAAAGTCAGAAGACTCCGTTAGAGATCATCTAGTGCAACCTCTCATCTCAGTGCAGGGTCAGCTATAGCATGTTCTTCAGGAGATTGTCTGGTTGGATTTTGAATATCTGCATAGGTGGAGGTGGAGACTTCACAACTGCTCTGGACAACCTGTTCCAGTCTTTGATTATCCTATAAGTAAAAAAAGTTCTTCGTATTTTTAAATTAGTTTCCTATATTTGTATCCATTAACTTTTGTCTGTTGACTGTTTGCCACTTAAGTGAATTAGGCTCAATTTTCTGCACTCCGTCCCATCAGAAATATCTAGAAATAGATAAAAGCCCCTGAGCATTCTCCTGTATGGGCTGAACAGTCCCAGCTCTCAGTATCTGATCATATTTCATATGTTTCAAACCCTTAATCACCTTTCAGACCCTCTGCTGGGCACACTGCAGTAAGTCTGTGTCTTTCTTAGAGTGGGGAGCCTAAAACTGTATTGAGTACTCCAGAAGGATATATCACCAGTGCTGCCTGAAGAGGAAGAATCACCTCCCTTGACTTTCTAGTAAAACGCTTCCTAATGGTCTTGGCCACTTTTGCTGTGAGTACTCATTGTTGGCTCATGGTTCAGCATGGTGTCCACTACAACGCCGGCTGTAGTGTGGCACATGGTGTAATTCTTTTTGCTGATTGATGTGAGGCTGACCAGCTTGTAATTCCGTGGATCCTTGTTTGTGCTATTCTTCAAGAGAGTGGTGGCATTTGGTTTGCTGACGTCCTTGAGACCCTGCTGTGATCTCTACTCCCCTTCACATATTACTGTGAGTGGCCTTGCTGTGAGATTAAGCAGCTCCCTTAGCACCCATGAGTCCATCCCTTCAGGGTCCATAGACTTGTGTACATCTTATGTACATTTTGTATAAATATTATGTACAGTTTGTTTCAATATTCCCAAACTTGATCCTGCTCTACCTCACACTGGTTTTATGGATGTGGGGTTGCTGAAGGTTTGTCTCACCAGTCTCACCAGTGAAGACTGAGGCAAAGAAGAATTGAGGATCTTGTACTTTTATTTGTCTTGTGTGATGAAGTTCCCTTTCAGCACTAGGTTCATACATTCCCTTATCTTCCCTTTGCTGCTGATGTACCTGATGCCCTTCAGATCACTTGCTGTGTTCAAGTTCATCTGGGTTTTGGCTTCCCTAACCCTGTCCCTGCATATTTGGACAATGTCTTAATATTCATCCCAGTTTGTGTCTCCCTGCTTCCATCTCCTGTATGCTTTGGTTTTGTGTTTGAGTTTTGCCAGCTGCTGCTTGTTCAGCCGTTTAGGTCTGTGGAAGACCATGTTTGCTCATTTTCATGGTGTTTGGCATGTGCTGTTCTTAAGGTTGAAGGAGGACATTCCTGACAACTAAGTTTTCCTGGACCCTTCTTTCTACAACCATCTGCCATGTGATTCTTCCAAGCAGATCCCTGAACAGGTCAGAGTCTCCTCTACTGAAGTCTGGGCTTATAATGCCGCTTTTTGCTTTCTTTACCTCCTCTCAGGATGCAGAATTCCACCGTCTTGTGGTAACTGCAGCTAAGGTTGCCTCCAGCTTTTATGTCCCTGATCTGTTCTTCCGTGTATGTAAGTATGGGATCCAACAGAAAGTCTTCCCCTCAACAGCTGCTTAGTTTGTGTCATGAACTTGTGGTCCACACTCTTCAGAAAACCTCTGGATTGCTTGATCCATACTATGTTGCTCCTTTAATAGATACTGGCAAGGTTAAATTGCACAAGGAGGACCAGGTCCTGCAAATGTGATGGGAGTCGTAGGGAGTGTTACCCAAGGATTGTTCCACTCAGAGATTTGGTTGGTAAAGGAAAGAAAAAACAGTGCCTTTTCAAAAGGGAGAAAGGGAGAATATATGGAGTAAGTTAAAAGAATAATTACTTGCTTAATTCATATTAGGAATTTATCTGATTAGGTAGAAGGGATTTGGGAGAGAGTTTTTATTTTTACCCAAATACTGTATATGAAGCAAAAGATTAGTGAATATTTTGCTAAATAGCTCAGAAAATTGCAACTAAATATTTTGCATTTCCTCATGCATTATTAACATTGCTTCTGTGAAAACATGATCATCCTCACTATTTCTTTTTGACAGCCAATTCCACAAAAATTTCTGCTAACAGATGATTAAATACATGGAAGGAAGACTGAAGGAGGAAGGGGTCGCATAGTAGAATTGTCATAAGCCCTGTGATGCAAAGTTTCATTTTTGTCACTGATTATTTTCTGATACTCAGTCTTTTTCAGTCTTTTACGTTCAGTTATATTTTTTAAATATATTGTTGTTAGAAGTACTACTGAATTTTAATGATTTATCTATTTTCTTTGGAAAGTTTTTAGAATAGGACATACAAAGCATGTTAAGAGACCTCATGTTTGAACGTATTTGAGCTTTGGAAGTTGCAATGTTCTAGTTTTCTTACATTGTTCTCAAGTAGATAGTGCGCCCATAATCTTAATAATTTAAGAATAGCAAACACACAGCTGAAGTGCATTCCATTCATTCAGATAAGAGGCGTTACTTGTTCCATATGGTTGTGTCTACCAACCTGTTAGCTAAAACGTGATTAGAAGTTGAGTTGCTTTCTCTCATGCTGCCTTTGTTATGCTGATTATGAGAGTATGTTGCTCCCTAGGTCTGGGCATTTCTTTACATAGAGAGTGATTTTTCACTGTAAAATTGCCATGCCTTTTATTTGTTGTATGAAATAGCAAAATGAAGTGGTTTGCGTGATGCTTGTCTGTGCAGAATGCAGAAAAGCTCATAGCATATGCTGGCTTTGGTATATGATTATGGCTGTCTTATTTCATGGGTGGGCTGGACGTCCCCCAGTATGAGGACAATGTGAACGAGGGCTGCTTCTACTACTAAATTATAGACCTTCTTTACTCAAATCACAGAATGAGCCAGGCTGGAAGGGACCACAGTGGGTCATCTGGTCCAACCTCCCTGCTCAAGCAGAGTCATCCTAGGGCACATGGCACTGGATTGCATCCAGATGGTTCTTTAATATCTCCAGCAAGGGAGACTCCACCACATCTCTGTTCCAGTGCCTGGTCATTCGCACAGTACAGAAGTTCTTCCTCATGTTCAGGTGGAACTTCTGTGCATCAGTTTCTGCCCATTGCCTCTTGTCCTATTGCTCAGCATCACTGAGCAGAGGCTGGCTCCATCCTCTTGACACACTCTCTTCAGATACTTATGTATATTGATGAGGTCTGCTCTCAGTCATCTCTTCTTGAGGCTGAACAGGCCCAACTCTCTCATCCTTTCCTTATCAGATAAATGCTCCAGTCTATTAGTCTTCTTTGCTGCCTTCTGCTGGATGCGCCCCAGGAGCTTCATGTCTTTTTTTTACTGAGAGGAGCCCAGAACTGGACACAGCCCTCCAGATGTGTCCTCACCAGGGCTGAGTAGAGGGGCAGGATCACCTCCCTTGCTCTGCTGGCAGTGCTTTTTCTAATGCACCTCAGGACTCCCTTGGCCTTCTTGGGCAAGCTGCTGACTCATGGACAGCTTGCTGTCCACCAGGACCCGCAAGTCCTCCTCTGCAGAGCTGCTTCCCAGCAGCTTGACACCCAGCCAGCGCTGTTGCATGGGGTTATTCCTACCCAGGTGCAGGAACCTGCATTTATCTGTCTTGAATTCCAGAAAGTTCTTCTCTGGCCATCTCTCCAGCCTCTTGAGGTCCTCTGAAGGGCTGCACAGCCCTCTGGTGTATCGTCCACTTCTCCCAGCTGTGTGTCATCAGTGAGCTTGCTGGGGAGGCATCTGCCCCTTCATCCAAGTCACTGATGAACAAGTTAAACAATACTGGGCCCAGTGTTGAACCCTGGGGAACACCAGTAGTGACAGGCCTCCACCTGGGCTCTGTGCCACTAATTAGAACTGTCTGGTTCAGCCAATTCTCAATCCACCCTACTGTTGACTCATCCAGTCCACACTTCCTGAGTTTGCCTATGAGGATATTATGAGAGACAAGTGTTGAAAGCCTTGCTGAAGTTGAGGTAGACAATACCCACTGCTCTCCCCTCATCCACCCAGGTAGTTGTTTCACTATAGAAGGCAGTCAGGCTGGTCAAGCATGATTTACCTTCAGTGAATCCATGCTGACTACTCCAGATCATGTTCTTGTCATCCATGTGGATAGAGATGGCCTCCAGAATGAGGCGCTCCATCACCTTTCCAGGGATTGAGGTGAGACTGACTGGCCAGTAGTTCCCTGGGTCCTCCTTCTTGCCCTTTTAGAAGGCCAGGGTGACATTTGCTTTCTTTCAGCCTTCAGGCACCTCTCCTGATGGTCATGACCTTTCAGAGATGACCTAGCTGAGGTGTCAGTCAGCTCTCTCGGCACTCTTGGGTGCATCCTGCCAGGGCCCGTGGGCTTGTGGATTTCAAGTTTAGCTAGGTGTTCTCTAACCCAGTTCTCTTTGACCAGTGGAAAGCCTTCCTTCCAACATTCCTTTACCCTGGTCTCTTGGATCAGAGATTCCGGAGGACTGATCTTGTCAATGAAACCAAGGCTGCCCCCCACCTTCCCATGACCCATAAGGCATTCCCTGTTAGTTGGTATAAGGCCGAGCAGACAGCACACCATTCTTTGTGGGATCCTCCACTATCTGTCTCACAGAGTTGTAATCAGTGCTTTTCCAGGAACCTCCTGGACTGGTAGTGCTTTACTGTGTTGCTTCTCTGACACATTTCAGGATAGGTTAAGACCCCCACAAGAACCAGGGCCTGTAACTTTGAGGCTGCCTCTAAACGGCTTCATCCACTTCCTTGTCCTGATCAGGTGTCTTGTAGCAAACACTCACAACAGTGTCACCTGTGCTAGTCTGCCCATTTATCTTAACCCATAAGCTCTCAACTCACTCATGATTCATCCCAGGACAGAGCTGGATGCATTCCAAGTGTTGTTTCACATGGAGGGCAACATCAGCACAGCGCCTTCATGGTCTGTGTAGTCCATCGTGACAACAGCATGTAGTCCATCATGACAACATTCCAGTCAGGAGCTCTCCTACCACATGGCTGTAATCCCATTGAAACCAAAGCCCTGTGATTGCACACAGGTCTCTAATTCTTCCAGTTTGTTCCCCATACTGTTTGCATTGCTGTGTGGCACTTTACAGGAAGTATTTGATACACTAATTTGCAAGGCCTACAAATTGTATACGTGATCTATTGTGTGTGTGCATTTCGGCGCATTCCACCCTGGCGAAGTGGTGCATCTTTAAGGATCCTCAAATAAATACCGAGGTAAAAACCCCTTTTGGGGGTTTGGTTCTTAATTTTAAGACCAGGGAAAGGCAACAGCACCAATATTCTAGTGGGGGTGAAAATGGACACCCCATAGTCCTGTGTGTTGGTTGTGGCTTTGGATTATTGTACTCCCTGATGGTATCCTCTCTTACGCCTCCTTTTGCTACTTCAGTGGTTGCTATAGGTTTCCCTTCTCACACCTCATGTCTGTCAAGCCTGGCTATGTCCGTCTTCAAATCTAGTTTAAAGCTTTTTCAACAAACCCTGCTGACTCCTGAGCTAAAGTCTGAGCTAATGTCATACTCGCCTATGTAATGTCACTTCCTATCTTATCTCAATTTCTTTCATCTATTTCAGTCGTTGAGGATGATCACTATGTTTGGAAAGAAAAATAGACTTTACAGGAGAATAGACCTGAATGTCTCGGCTGTGATACTGAATTTTTTGGCTTGAAAATCAGACTTTTACACATTGCGGATTAACTGGGCTGACCAGCTGAGTGACTTGGATATTAAAACTAAAAATAAAGCAAAAGTAGCTTCCTTCAAAAGAAGGGGGGAAATGGGCCATTTTTGCAATTTTTTGTCAAGGATTTCTAAAGTTGATGTAGTTGACTTTCATTGATGAAACACCTGGGAGTGAACTTTCCGGGTTTGGGTTGTGTGTTTGTTTTCTTTTCCCCAGAGTCTTCTGGGGGTTTGAAACCTTTATGACAGTTAATTAGATGTCTCAGAGGTCAGTTCAACATCTAGGGACAGTGCGTTTTAACCTTGACTTAGGTCAAGAAGTTACCAGATACTTAATAGCTTGCATGGATTTTTACAGACATCGTAGAACTCTCCTTAGCATTTTCGTAAATAAAATTCTCTCTCATTTGTTTCAGTCTTGGAAATGTGTTGTTTAAGGTCCCTATTCAGAAATGTACTCAACAGGTTTCATAACTTTGGCTTACCTTTCATACCTCGTAGGTTGCTGTTTTTTTGTGGTAGTGGACAGAAAAAGGTTTATGATAGCTCAGATTGAAAGGCAGCTCTGGAGAACCTTGGAGATTGAACCTATGCTTTCTGCCAAAATGGTAAGGATGGATGCACTGTTGATCTGCACCTCAGAAAGTGTTGCTGTGGGAATCAGGAGATGACAAGTCCAGTCATTAACTCACCACCACCACATACACTCTGTGGCCCTTCTCTGCCTCAGTTCCTTTTGATAAAGTGGAAATGACAAATTTACTGAACGGTAAATACAGATAAAACTGAGTGTTTCTTTCTTCTTCCTCAAGGTTTTGTCAGAATGTACAAATAGCTGTGATAAAAAAAAGTGAGGAAAGGAAACTAGATTGATGGAGGTGAAAAATCGCACCAAGAGTGACTGAGAAAATCTGTGAACCTGTGCCTTAGGTGAGGATGTTTTGTCAAAACTGACATTCGCCAACATGATACTTCTTTTGGGATAAATACAAATATAAATTTACCCAGTATTCCCTTAGGGACATTTCTTAAAAGCAGAGGTTATTGACTATAGATAGACCCAGAACTGATAGGAGCATGAAGAAATGCAGTTAGTTTCTCATATACTGAGAACCGTGTATGAGAATTTCTTGTACACTTCCTCTGTATTCTTCTAGAGGCAGTGAAGATTTCAGTGAAACTCTCTAATTGCGTATATTAAGGCTGATTTATTCTCCTCCGTGGGCTTGATCCTTCTCACCCCCATTTTTTAATTCCAGACAATTTTTTATTTAACCTTTAAAGAAAGTCTACTTAAAATATTACTAAATCATTTTTGTGTGAGAGAAGTCATTTGGAGAGCGTACGATCGTATCAATAGCTATAATTGCATTTTAATCAGAAAAAGATCAAATATTGAATCCTGCTTCTTGCCAGAATTACTTCAGCCTCTGATCAACCTATTATTTTCTGTGACCAGCTGTCACTTCTGAGCACTTTCACCTAAGCATATGACCAGACTCAGTAAGTTAAGACTTGCCACAGATTTTTATGGTGGGGCTTTTTTGGTTTGGATTTGTTTGGTTTTTTATGAATCTGTAAATAAACCTGTATAGAAATAAAACTTCATTGTGTACTTGCATTCAGGACTCTTATTAAGGGAATTGATGTCCAAATCCATTTTTCTCCAAGTGAAAAAGTCCTTCAACTTGTTCAAGAAAGATGCCATAAGTAGTTGGGCATCAAAAGTTAGATGACAAAACAGCTTCCTGGATCTGTTCATTTATAGGATCCATGTCTGTACTCCATGAGCAACAGGTAGCTTACTTTGCAATTTTTTAAATTTTTTTTCAATTTGACAACAGTAGGTGCTTTCTTATGAATCTAGATAATTAAATTCAATGGCAAACGACTTTTGACTCAATGATCTGGGATCAAGTGTATTTTTGTCTTTGGTAGGCTTTCCAGAGTACTTTCCCTCTGTCTGCTGAAACCTAAGGTTTTTGAAGGTGTTTTTGGCCCAGCTTGCGAGGAAAGCAGAGATATCAATACCTTGCCTGTGATTTAGCTTCTCCAACTTCTGCTTTATTTACAGTATTGCATTTTTAAAAATGTTTTGGCTTGTTTTAGAACATCCTCTGTCATAGTGACGAAATTACTCAACCCTTATAACAGTGTCATTCTCATGAAAATTTTGGGAGGTTGAGTTCAGCTTATGCATGGTTGGTTGCAGAAGATTTTGCATTTTAAATGAAGAAAGGAAATACCTTACTGCAGAGTAAAATTAGAGTACAAATTTTACAGTCTTCATTACTAAAAAGAATAATTTACATTTGAGAAATACATAGGATAATTGCTTTCAAATAAATTGTCTTAAATTTCCTGTGTTTGTGAAAATTTTTTGTGTTGTTAAAAGCAGTGTGAAAACATATTTTTTATGTCATCTATTTTGGACTTGTAGTTCATACTGTACTTCTCTCTATATTGAGATTAATGTTGAGAAAAAGGGTAAGGCATTTTTGTTATGGCCAATTTATTTTATTTCAGACTGTATTATCACTTGGTGAAAGCCCTATTGATTAGCCTTCATAGCTTTACAGAGCTTTTCTTATAAGCACTTAAAGTTTGAGTTGTCTCAGTCCCATAGGACAGAAAGAAAGCTGTTAGTACCATGAAATTCTTCTTCTGTATGTTTCCAACAGCTTGAAGCCTCTTCTTGGAATGCAGAATATTAGCACATTAATGTTATTAACCCCTTTAGTACAAAATGGTTTTGGAAGTAAAAATATTTTTATATCTTCAAAGTCTAGCCTGTTTCTTCCATGTCAGTACAGTTTCTTAAAGCTGAAAAATGTGTTGCTGTGCAACAAACAGATGCTGCTCTAACAATGCAATACATTATGTACCAAAAATGATCTTGGTTTTAATCATAGATGCTGATTTAATGAGAGAAGACTATCTTACATCAAAAATGGATTTAGGGTGTGATTTTGTTTTCTCTATGTTTTCTCTGCATGATTAATAGGAATATGGTACCTTATATATTCTCTTTTAGATTTGAAAATGTACTTTGGTTTTATGCCATTTTATACTCCTGTTTTCTAATTCTGCCTTGTACAATACTCTTCTTTTTTAATTCCTTTTTTGTGATATGAACAAAAGGGTGTTAGTAAATCTTGTATCTTTAGTGTATTTCCTCAGAAGGTATTGGCTTTTTACGGAATCGTTCTGTTCGTGTTTAATCCTTTCATTTTGCGCACATCTCTGTCTTCATTTATTTTCTAAATGTTTCCTATCCAGTGTTTTCATCCTGCATTTACCACGTGGGACATGTAAGATGTTTGTCTGTAACTAATGTTAGTTTATGATCAGAAAAACAATGCTCATCAATATCTTCAGACACTATCAGTACTTTATATCTGGAGAACATGCCTGACCCCCTGGGAGCATTTCATTGTTGATATCTCTTCAGTTTAGCTTTCATTTTATTCTGCAGATATTTTGTAACTTAACTTTAGTTGCTTGCTCTAATCCCTTCTATCACCAATACAAATTTTGATTGACAATTTTCCTTTTAGATAAAGTCAGATAATACTATACTTGGGGGGGAAAAAGTCTTCATATTGTGTTTTTAATTCCACTGAACCCAGCAGAGTTAAATGTAGTTTGGATGCACAGGGAAGAATTAATGATTGGAAGATACAGAGTTGGTAAATTATTTATTCTGGCCCTGAGGAAGCTGAAAAGCTGAGTGAAAGACTAATAAATCATTTGTGGTAGTGCTGGTTGTCACTTCCAATTATTTTAGACGGTTTTGTGATAAACTGCAGCACCTGCTAGATATCCCTGCACCATCCCTTGATGCTTGCAGTGCAGCTTGTTCAGTCGATTATCAAAGGCAAATTTGTCTAAAGTTTCCTCAGGTTGGAAAGAGAATTACTTTTCTCAGTCACCCCTTCCCCCATTTGTTAAGTTGCTTTTTCATTGCATGCATGTAATAGGCAAAATCAATGATATATGTAGAATTTTATTGACATAATGTACATTCAGGTATGGTTGATGAAACCACTGAGGAACAGGATGAGGGGTGATGTGTCTGTGAGTGTAAATGTACCTTTGAAAGGCTTGCTTGCTTTCATCTTTCTGAATAGCAGTTGTTTCTAACGTGTGAAAACTAGTATTCGTCCTCTGGTTTTGAGGATTATGTTGCAGCTAGTGCTGAAATTACAAAGGAGACAGACTTGAATATCAGTTGACTTTGTAACTTGTTAAACTTTTCTACTGCTTTTATTCAAAAGGTCTTAGTTTAAAATCATTATTACATCTACAGATCATGCATGATCTGTATGCATGCAATACTTGCATAAATAGATTAAGGCAGAGAAAAGTAGTTGAAGGACTGGAGAAAAGATTTAGAAAGAACAATGGAGTGATTTTTAAAACAGGAAGGAAGTAAAATGTTGGAAAGATTAGGGGTGTTGGTAGAGAAAAACTGAAAGTGAGATGAACGGTGAAGAAATAAAGTGCTGGGATGGGTTAGTGGAAGGCAGCTGTTTCTTTATACCACTTCACTGAGAATAACACTGTTGGTCATCATCTGACATAGCTGCAGTCTGGGCACCCTCTGCTCTGAGACAGAAGAACCAGGCCTACCCTGAAAATATTTGTCTTTCCAAACTAAGAAGGTGGTAAAATATAATGCCATTCGATATGCATTGCTTGCAAGCTTCTAAATTGTCATCTCAGAAAAGAAAAAAGAGTTTCAGAAAGTTGAGCTCAAAGGTTACGTTGTGTGTTGTCTGAAGGATGGGGAGGAGGGAGCTCCTGGCTGTGCAAGCGCTGAACATGTTCTCTTTCTGCTCGTCTTGGGGAAAGAACTGCAAAGGTTTAAAATTCCATTTATTTTAAAATAAACTAAAGTGCAAAGTAGTCAGCTTAAAGCTGTTGAGATTCTCTTTCACATTGCCGTTACTGGTGAACGAGTGCATCTTACTCATAGTGCTGAAAGGCTTGCTTGTAGATGTTGAATGCTGTAACTTAAACAGTTACACAGTAAGTTTTCAGTATCTTCTCAATTATCTTCCTAACCTCATCCATCCAAATAAAACTGAATTCTAAATATTCAGGGTCAATACAACCTACAGCTTCAATCCTTGGAACGTAAAAAAGTCAAGGTTTTTAACATTGATTTCCATTTTTTCATTAGTGGGTCCCAGCTTGGAATTTCAAGTGAAATCTTTGTTTTAGGAAGTGGCAGTATTTTTACTCAGATAGTTAGTTCAAGAAAAATCAGAGAAGTGACCATGCTGACAAAAATAAAAATTAAAAGGGGTTTGTTTTCTTGTTTAAAATCTTGTTCAGACAGACTTTTTTCATTGTGCTTCTGTAGGTCAGGAAGGAATCAGATGAAAAATTCACGCAGAGTCACTTTGCTTCCCCAGCTGACTTCAGTACAGAGATCTGCAGAATTTCAGCTCTAGATCTGTGAACTTTAGGAAAGCTCCATGAATACAACTGTTCAACTTGCAGCAAGTAGAAACTAGGGCCCAGAAAAACATAGAAAGCTCTGTCAAGAGGTACTTGTTGTCTGTGGGGGCAGTATTTTTTTCTCAGTTTCCTGGAAGCTTACTTTATTGTGTCAGTGTCTTTTATTTGCAGCCAATGGTGATAGTACAGGCTGTAGAAGCTGATTTATATTATTATAATTGTATTATTATCAGAGAGTATTTCTGTAATGGTATACATTGGTATACACATGGTATATGTGATGGTAACAGAAAATTACTGGAATTATTCGTGCAGCTTGAATCAGCCGTTTATTCATGATTTGAACATCTACACTTACATGGCCATTAATTGTCAGGATTTTACTTTTTTAATGTTCCCGAGGAAAGGTGGTGTCTGTAGTAAATTTGGTTTTCAAAAAAAAATATTTTTACTGTAGTAGTTTTGTATTTATTTATTGCAACACACAATTAGTATATTTATGAATTTTTATATGTACAAAATTAGTATTTTTTAAATTTTGCATGAAAATAAAAACCCAATTGATTTATTTTTAGGACTTTTAAAATTCATGTTCAGTTTACATTGAGTTACGTGCACAAAGGTAGTGATATGTTGGATTTTTAACATATATGTTAAAATGGGTGGGACAAATAAATGCATTTTGAATCGAAAATGGATTTCTTTTATGAGCTATCATTTATAATAAACTGAACTGTTAACTCTGCTTTTAAAAAAAAGTGAATTTTATCTTCAGACCATCTTTTTATTCTATTTTAAAATAGAACAAGTCTTTCTGCTTCTCCTGTTGTTTTACAACATTCGAATTTGTTGAAGTGTCCCATCCAAAACTTTGAAAAAATCAGGTTATAAAAAAGAGTGTTTCAGCTTTGGAAGAAGAGGCAGGCAACACAGACTACAAGGGTGTTGTGAGATTATGAAGGGAGAAAACAAGAAGGGCCAAAGCCCAACTAGAACTTAATCTGGCTGCTGCTGTAAAAGAAAAAAAAGTTTCTATAAAAACATCAGCAACAAAAGAAGGGTTGAGGACAATCTTCATCCTTTATCAGATCTGGTGGAAATATAGTGACAAAGAATAAGGAAAAGGCTGAGGTATGTAATGTCTTCTTTGCTTCAGTGTTTAAAAGAAAAACCCGCTATTCTCCAGGTGCCCAGCCCCCTGAGCTGGAAGACAGGAGCAGGGACCAAAATGAAGTTCCTATACTCACAGGGGAATATTCAGTGGCCTGCTACAGCACTTAGAAACCCACAAGTCTATGGGGATGGATGGGATCCACCCAAGGGTGGTGAGGGAGCTGGCTGAAATGTTCACAAAGTGCTTTCAAGCATTTACCAGAAGCTCTGGCTCACTCGGGATGTCCCAGTTGACTGCAGCTTAGCAAATGTGAAGCCTGCCTACAAGAAGGGTCAAAAGGATGACCTGGGGAACTAAAGGCCTGTCAGCTTGACCTTGGTGCTGGAGAAGATCATGGAGCAGATCATCTAAAGTGCCATCACATGGCATGTACTGGACAACTGCATGATCAGGCCCAGCCAGCATGCGTTTATGAAATGCAGGTTCCTGTTTATCTAACCTGATCTCCTATGACATGGTGATCCATTTACTGGATGAGCGAAAGGCTGTGAATGTTGTCTGCCTGGACATGAGTCATGGCTTTGCCACTGTTTCCCATAGCATTCTCCTAGAGAAACTGGCTGCTCATAGCTTGGATGAGTGTACTGTTTGCTGGATAAAAAAATGGGTGGGTGGGTGGACAGATGGATGGATGCGTGGACAGATGGGTGGACAGATGGATGGATGGATGGATGG
>VWZT01015888.1:9636-22279 GCA_013397055.1 Pachycephala philippinensis
TGGGATGGGATGGGATGGGATGGGATGGGATGGGATGGGATGGGATGGGATGGGATGAGTGGATGCGTGGGAAATCCACGCTTGTCCTTCCAATATGGGTCATTCCAGCACAGAATTATCCCTTTTTCCATCCTTCTCCACCCCTTCCCTGTGGAGTTTTTTATGGGATACCCTCCCTTTTTGGTTGAAGGTGAAAGAGAAGAGGAGGCTGTTGTTCTGTTAAAGTGTTTTATTTTATAGTCTTATAATTTTCTGAAAGTAGAGTTTGAAAGGGTTCTATGATAAGGCTAAATAGTGATAGCAGCAGTGGTAGGCAAACAGCAAGTAAAAACCAGCTTTTTCTTCTTCCCTCAAGTTACAGAAGTGTGGATTATATTTGTTAATTGATTAATAAAATTAACACACTAATCTAGTTTTTTTTAATCTATCCTGGTCTAATTCTAATAGTCATAAATCTTACACAAGTATTACACAGGTATTACACAAATTTGTGTATATAGTTTCTATCAGCTCTTACTGTTTATGTGAACACTCTATCTAAAAAATGTGAACAGTATAGTTTTATTTATGTTTTGTCTAGAGCAAAGAAATTCTGTGAAAGGGTAACACTGCTACAATAAGAACTGTGTTTAAGGTCTCTTTTGCTGCAGCTTTTCAGTTTAAAGCACTTAGCATATATTTCTACTAAAAGTTAAAAATCTGTATTTCTGTTTCACTTTTGTGTGACTTCATGTATCTCAGCTTATCCAAAGGTTTTAATTCAACCCCTGTGCTTTGGCTTTCCTCTGGGTCCAGAGGAGCTTTCACTCCAACACTTCCCACCTTAAATAATCCACTTTTTCCAGCCTCCTGGGCTGGAGGTGGTCCATGAGGTTGGGCTGCCTGAGCCAGGAGGGACCTGACGGGGATGGGGCAATCCCTGGTGCTCTGGCTGCAGGTTCCCCCCTGTTTTGCTAAGAAAGGATAAAAAAACACCCCAACCCCCAGATAAAAAGGATCTAAAATTAGGGAGGATCGAGGAAGCGATGTTTTAAGGAGAGGAAAGCAATCTGACCTGGGCCAGCAGGCAGCAGATGATTTATGGGGTATTAAAAGGACGGGGAGGAAATAACTCATTGATGACAGTGGCTGTGTCACTGCGTGCTCACACACATCTTCCTGGTGGAGTTTGGGGCCTGGAAGAGGGTTGGCTCTGGTTTTTGGGGTTCCAGTTGTCCCCACAGCCTGGCCCATCCTCTGGGATTGAGAGGAAATCGCCTGGGGTGGGAGGGATGCACCCATCCCTCGGAGTGGAGCAACCCCCAAAGTGGTTTTCAGCTTTCCCCTCCTCTCAGGGTCAGCTGAGGAAGGGGGGAAAAAAAAAGAGAGAGAAATGGAGGATTTAATGCTTCTTGGAGGTATTTTATTGCTATTTAATTTCGTGTTACAGGACATGACCTATCTGTGTATCTCGGCCTCGGATTCATCCAGTCAGAACCTGTAAGTGATTTCCCATCCTTTTTCCTGGTGGTCAATAAAAGCTCAGGTTCTGCAGGAGGAAGGTTTAGTCCATTCACGCTGTGAAATTTCAAATAATCCCTGAGCTTCCCAGCAGCTGGGGTTCATTCCTGCGTGGTAAATAACATTTTAGGGCTTAAAATCCATTTTTAATGTGTGTTTGCAGTCAGGAAATTTGATTTTTCGACAGGTTTCAGAATTATTCCACTGGGCAGGGTTGAAAATTGGAGTGTTACAAAGATGATTTGTGTCAGGCATTATTTTTTTTTCAGAAAGAGAAATACAGCATTTATTAAAATACACGGGTTTTTTTTCACCACATAAAGCACCGATGCTCATAAGTCTCGGAATGATGTTTTGGAGATGAAGCTGCTGAGAGGAGCTGGGAGGAATTCCCAGGGTTTTGGTGGGATGATTTTTTGGGTGACGGGCACCTGTAAATCATCCATTTGCACCAACAAATAGGCAAATCCACGGGATTTTTCTCTGCAATCAAACCCTAAAAAGCATCAAAACTTAATTCCCAGGGCCCTGCCTGTGGAGGTGCTGCTTTTTCCAGCATCCTTGGGAGCAGCCGTGCCCCGAGGGGGTGGAATTCTGCTTGCTCACGCTGCCGCTGAGCGGAAAGAGAAGCTTTACAAGAAAACCCTGCCTCAGCAACAACTGGGATTTTTGGTTGTTATTTTTTCCCCCTTTGCTCATTTCTTTGCCTTCGTGGCGTGTCTACGAAAGGGAAAAAAAAAAAAAAAAGGGAAAAAAAAAAATAAGATAAGGCTGCCTGCAGGAAGAAAGAGTTATTCAAGAAACTATTTTCTGCTTGTCAGTTTGTGCCTGGGATTTCACAATCTCAGTGAACTTTGTGTCCTCCTTGTGATTCGGGAGCTCGGTGGCGATTCGGGCTCTCAGCGCTGCTGTTCCACTCCCTGATCCCACGCTTTGAGGCTGGAAAAGCACAGGCAGAGCTTTCCCCTCTGGGAAAAACACCCCTGGAGTGGGTGAGGATGGATGGAGGGCTGAAATCCTTTGGGATGGGCGTTGGGAGAGGGATGGATGCAGGCTGGAGGCACCAGCATCGTGTCCTTGCAGCATGGGATGTTCCTGCTGGTCCTACGAGGGGCTGAAGGGGAGGATTGGGATCTGGAGAGCTTGGAGCTGTGTGGGCAGCACCTGCAGGTTCCGGGGAATGTTCTCAGCTCTGTGAACATCAGCAGGATCAGCAGGGAAATCCCCCAGGACAGGCTTGGGCAGGGAAAGTCCTCCCAAAGGGTGATGCTGGAGGAGCCTTGGGCTGACAGCTCCTTCCAGGAATGAGAGGCTCAGTATTTTTAGCCTGACCGCAGTGTCAGAGGCTCCCTCACCTCTCCTCCCCTTCCTGCAGAGCAGAACCCGCCGCTATTCCTGAATAAATCCATCCTCCTTTGCCTCCTTAGAGGGTGCCGAGCCCAGCGCTGCCAGGGCACCCTTTTCCATGGGCTGGCAGGGACGGAGGAGATTCTGGAGGGTTCCCAGGGGGAAACCAGCTCCCTTTTGGTAAGGCACACGGTGGGAATAACCGTGGGAGGTCATGCCTTTGCTTCTGAGAAATCAGGAAGGCTGCGTGGGCTCACTCCCACCCCGTCACGCGGAGGCAGAGGAAGTCCAGCACCGGAGCAGAGCTGCTGCCAAAGGGACCCTCTTCTCCTCCTGGAAAACCCAGGCCACGAGCAGCACAAGTGGCCAGAATCAGGTTTTCTGCCTCAAAACTGCCCCAGGGCTCGGCGTGGCTGAAGGGGAGGATAGGGACGGGCAGGTTTTAGTGGAAGGAGAGGAATACCTGGCTCAGCGTGGGATCTCAGCTGGTCCTGGAATCCCAGGCAGGGATGAGCTGCAGGGATGTGTCTCACCAGAGCCTGCCACGAACACCCAGCTCTGTCCACTCAGCACACGTGGAATTGGTTATCCCGAGTTCCAGGTCTCCATCAGGGAGCCCTGGCTCCCCCCTGCCCCGTTTTGCTGTGAAATGCTCTGGTTTGGGGGAATGTGCTCCCTGGGCTCTGCCAGTGTTTCCTGGCTGTGTTTTTGGGAATGCAGGCCGCAATCCATGATTGGATGCGTGCTGTTGCTGGCAGCTCTTCCTCCCTGGCATGGGCACCCTTCCTCCCTTTCCCTTCCTCCCTTCCCCTTCCTTCCTTTTTCATTCTCCCTTTCCCATTCTCCCTTTCCCATTCTCCCTTCCCCATTCTCCCTTGCCCATTCTCCCTTTCCCATTCTCCCTTCCCCTTCCTCCCTTTCTCATNCCTTTCCCATTCTCCCTTTCCCATTCTCCCTTTCCCATCCTCCCTCTCCCTTCCTCCCTTTCCCATTCTCCCTTTCCCATTCTCCCTTTCCCATCCTCCCTCTCCCTTCCTCCCTTTCCCATTCTCCCTTTCCCATTCTCCCTTTCCCATCCTCCCTCTCCCTTCCTCCCTTTCCCATTCTCCCTTTCCCATTCTCCCTTTCCCATCCTCCCTCTCCCTTCCTCCCTTTCCCATTCTCCCTTCCCCTTCCTCCCTTTCTTTTCCTCCCTTTCCCTTGCTCCCTTTCTTTTCCTCCCTTTCCCATTCTCCCTTTCCCTTCCTCCCTTTCTTCTCCCCCGCTGGCATCTCTCCACCTTTCCCTCGGAGGGATTTGGGTGTTTTTGGCACCGTTTGGGAGTGAGGGAGGATAACTGGAGAGTGCTGTCCCTTGGGCACGAGGTGACACCCTTCCCTGCAGGCTGAGCTGGTTTTTCTGGTGGCATCGCCCTCATTCCTCGATCCCTCAGGAAGCAGGAAATCCCCTGGGAAGTCTCCCAGCTCATTTCCCTCACCTGGCAGAGGAAGGATCTCTGCTCCCACCCCACGCTGGCGGCCCCAGGGTGGTGGGGAGTCCTTGGGAGTGTGGCTGGTGCTGTTTGCAGGGACGGGCAGCCCTTCCCTCCTCACCCCTGCCCCTCTCCCCGCAGGCTGCAGCATTTTAAGGAGTGCATCCAGTTCATCCACGAGTGCCGGCTCGCAGGGGGAGGCTGCCTGGTGCACTGGTGAGAGCTGCCGTGACCCCCTCACACCCCATCCGTCCTCTGGGAGTCCCAAAAAGTGTCCTTGGTGTGGAACATCACTGGGGAAGGGCAGGAGGGAGAGGAGGAGGCACAGAACAGTGGGAGGGCAGCAGGAAGGTCTCCACCTGTGGATCCACAGGGATGGGTGGTCTTGAAGTGAGAATCTGAGCACCCGAAATGTGGGATGGGCTTGAGGAGGGGACAGGGGGGTGACAGTGATGCCTAAAGAGGCCAACCTAGAAACAGAGACTGGACAGGAGGAAGGGAATAAAGGTGGATATTTATTTGAAAGGCCTTCAGAGGCACACCCTGGGCGGGCCAAAGGCTGCACCCAAGATGGACCCCGAGTCACAAGTTCTTTACACTTTTATAGCTTTGCTCCATTTGCATCTCAACCCAATTTCGCCAATTAAACTTTAGCTAATGATGGAATTTCCCCTCAGCTTGCCCCCCTTCTCAAGATGCTGGGTTACACATTTTGGGCCTAGGCCGGGCTGGGTGTCCTTGGAGAGCAGCCTGGAGAGGCTTTGTTCTGTCTGTCTCAGCATGAGAGAGCAGCAGCTCCCAGGCTGCAGGACACTGCAGAGTTACACACTGGGAATGCAGGGTTTGAAACATATAAAAGTTAAAACCTAAGGCATCAACAGAGCAGTGAGAGAGCTCCTTCTCCCCTCCCAACCCACACCTGCGAGCACCCCAGTGAGGGAATCAGGGAATCTGCATCCCAGGGGTGATTCCTGTGGGATGCTCTCCCTGATGTGCTCCTCTCCCATCCCAGCCTGGCCGGGGTGTCCCGCAGCAGCACCATCGTGGTGGCATACCTGATGACAGTGACGGAGCTGGGCTGGCAGAGCTGCCTGGCTGCCACCAAAGCCGTGCGCTCCTACGCCAGCCCCAACAATGGCTTCCAGCAGCAGCTGCAGGAGTACGAGAGCACCCTGCTCCCGGAGGTAAAGGGCACATTTTGGAGGGGTTTGCAACCACACACGGCTCCTTTGCATGCGGCTCTCTGTTTGCCCCAGTTGGATTTTGAGGATGTCATTTATTACCTGAGGATCTGAGGGTTTGCATGCAAAAACAAAAAGAAAACTGAAAAAAAAAAGTGCCTCCGTATTATAGGAGTGCACTTTAAAAAGCTCTGCAAAACCCTAAACCCTAAACTTGAAAACCCTATACTTGAAAACCCTAAATGTGTTTTCTCGAGTTAGGACACAGCGGGAGGGACAGAGAGCAGTTTGTCCCTTGGGAACCTCAGGGAGGAGCTGGGCCAGCTCCCGGGAATGCAGCACAGCATTGGAGGCGGAGAGGGGGAGTGGAGAGGGAGGAAGGCTCTGGTGAGGAGTTTCGGGATGTCTGGGCACGCTTGGATGTGCCAGGGCTCCCTCTGCCAGCGAGTCCCCTGCTCTCAGAGGCAGGTGACAGGCAGGAGCCAGTGTGGGTGGAGAAATCTCCGATCTTTCCTCCCCAAAATGAGGTGGAGCAGGCTTTGGGAGAGCAGAAGCTCGGGCTGGATGGGTTCCCATCCCGTGCAGGGGAGGGAGGATGGAGCAGAGCCGAGCTGGATTCCAGCAGCTGGGATGACAGCAGCACATTCAGCTGGGAGCAGAGATCAGAGCTGCACTTTTGACCTGGAAAGCCTCCAAAAAGCAGAGGGAAAGGCCTTAAAAAGCAAAAGGAAAGGCCTTAAAAGCAAAGGGAAAGGCCTCTGAAAGCACAGCTCCCACCTGGCTCTCCAGCTGCCTCCAGCCTCCCCCTCTGGACTCTGCTCCTTCTCCCATCCCTGGTGTCCCAAACCTCACCTGGGACACAGCTGGACCTGTGCAAGGGAAGGGTAACCGTGGAAAAGAGGTGTACAGGGGATGTTACATCCCGTGTCACCCCTAAATCTGTGCTGCCCTGGAGGCAGAGCCCCCCACCGATGCAGGGTGCAATGGCCCCGTGACAAACAGGACCCTGAGCTCCCTCTGACCGTGCCGAGCCTGTGGAGGGGATTCCTGTCCTCCCAGGAGGGAGCAGGGCCAGCACGTGACACTGCCCAAAGGCCACCCCTTCCCCAAGCCCAAGTTCCCTTCCCCGGCGGGTGCTGTCACATGAGGGATGTGGCTGAGCCCCGCTATCACCAGCTCGCAGAAACGCCCGTGCAGGAGGGTGGAAAATGCTCCAAGGGATTACAAAACACCCAGCGGGGCTGGAGATTCCCTGCGGGGCTTCCCCTGGCAGGGCCAGCTCTCCCCGGCCCTTCCCACGCTCCCTGCTGTGGGCTTTGCTGTGCCCTCCCTCCATCCCACTTATTCCTCCTGCTCCCAAAACCCAGTTATTCCTCCTGCTCCCAAAACCCAGACTGGGCTCAATGGTCACCACGCTTTCCTCCCCTTCCCTTGGAAGCTGCTTTTCCATCACCTCCGAGTTTTTCCGGTGGTTTTGCAGCCCTTTCCCTGAAACACCCCAGGCACAGCCAAGGGTGGAGGCGCTTGGATGTGTTTTCCTGACCGTGGGATGGAGCAAGAGCTGCTTTTTCCTTGAAACTCCCACCCTGTGATGTCAGCACTGGCGAGGGAATGGGGTGGAAAAGCCCCAATCCTTGGTAGTTAAAACCTGTGAGGAACAGGTTAGTCCTTCTGGGCACCTCCTGGGGCTGCTGTGCCTCAGTTTCCTTCATCCCAGGGAGCTTAGATGGGGCCCTGGGAGGAAGGAATGGGGGAGATGCTCCCTGGGAGTGCCCAGCCCCGCTGCTGGAGCGTGCAGCTGCGGTTTCAAGCTGGCAAATGGGGCTTCTCCAGGCTGGAGGGATAAAGAAGGAAGAAAGGGACCAAGAGCAGCAGCAGGGTGAGGGTAAGGTTGGAAAAGGAAGTCAGCGGGCACAGACAAGGCAGTGGGGATGTGGCAGAGGGCACAGATGGGCATTCTGGTGACACAGCTGTCCCCCGTGGGGCTGGCACACCGTGGCCAGGCTGCCTTTTTTCCCCTGGTGCCATCCCAGATGGGCTGGGAGAGAGGAGGAGGAGGAGGAGGAGGAGGAGGGCAGTGGGTTGGTGGTCAGCGCTGGAGGAAATGGGCTGGAACCACTTCTTGCTCTGGCTTTAAAAGGAAATGCCTGGCAGCTTCCCCCATCTCCCAGCCTCTCCTTCCCCCCTCCCTGGATGGTGCCAGCCAGCTGCCAGCCTGGTGCTGAGCCCTGCTGGCTGCCAGGCAGCTCTTCCCGTGGAGCTTCATCCCTCTGGATGGTTTCCCTGGAAGGGATGTTCCCCCCGTGTGGATTCTTGCCCCAAATCCTGTCCCAAACCCTTGGGGCCTCACTTCCCAGGGGTTTTCTGTCAAGGAGTACAGGTCTGGCTCTGGCCCTGAGCACGGGATGTTCCTGCTCGCAGGTGGCAGCTGTGTCACAGCCGTGGTGAGTCCTGCTGGCCAAGGGAGGGGATTTGGGAAATCCAGGCATTCCCAGTGGAAATCCCCCCCTGCCTTAGCTGGTTTTCCCTGGCTGCAGGAGAGGGGGATACCCGCAGGGTCAGTCTCAGACCTTCTTCCCTAGAGATTGATCCAGTCCTGGCAGGACAGTGCTGAGCTGCCAATCCTGCATCCCAAACTTTTCCTGGGAACTCGCTGGCTCCTGCCCATTCAAGGAGCCAAATCCACAGCAAGGGCACCTCACCCTGGTGGTGCCAAGCTCATGGGAGCTGCTTCCCTCTCCCTCTGGATCCCCTGGCTGCATCCCATCCCTGTCCCTGTGCTACCCCATCCCAAGGCTCCCATGCTCGGTCCCTCTCCGCTCCCTTTGCACCCACAGGTGCCCTCCATCCTCTCCTCGAGGTGTTTGGTGTTGCTGGGTGTGCTCCTGCCCCTCATCTAAGTAATTCCCAGCTGGAGCAGCTGGTTCCCAGCTCCTCAGGGATTTGGCTGTTCCCTGTGAGCCCCGGGCAGCAGGAATGGTGAATCCTGGCAGAGCTGCCCCTTCCTGCCCACGCTCCTCCGTGCTGCAATTTGGGACTGTCTGCCTCTTTCCTCATCCCAGCAGTAACGGGAACAGCTTCTCTGGACCATCCCTTGCTTCCCAGCCTCCTCCAGGCTTCAGCCTGCTGCCAGCTGGCTCCTGGCCCCACCGGGATGCTCCTGCCTCGGGATGAGGGGGATAAGAGGTTCCCCAAACCTCCCGGTGGTGAGCGAGGTGCTCTGACAGCAAACCTGCCCCACCTTGCAAGGGCCAACCCTGGCGTGCTGCTTGTGGGGAAAAAAAAGAGCTTCGGGAAGCATTCCTTACGGGAATTGAGGCACACGAGGAGCAGCAGCAGCTTCTTGGCAAGCAGGAATAAATAAAGCTGCTGTCCCAGCTGCAGCCAGTGTGGGAAGCTGAGCGTGCTGCCAGCTCCGTGCCGGGCTGGGGATGTGGGGAGTGCTGGGATGGGGGGATCCATCGCAGCTGTGGTGTGATGGGCTGAGCTCCTGTGGGATTGGGATCTTCCTGCGTGTGCTGGGTGTGCCTGGGGATCCCCCGGCCTCGCCTGAGGGGGAGGGCTAGGCAGGCAGCAGGAATTGCTTGGCTCGCTGCTTTCCATTGGAGCCGAGGCAGCCTTGCTCTCTCTCTGGGGGTCTCTCAGCCCTTTCAGGTGACCCTGACCACCTCTTTTCCTGGCAGTACCGCGCCTGGATCCGCCGGGATTACGGCAGGAACCCCTTCCAGGACCAGGAGGAGCTGCAGCGCTTGCTGGGCCAGCAGCACGAGGGGCAGAAGGAGCAGCAGCTGGGGAGCAGGGATAGCTCCTGGCTGCGCTCCCCGGCTCCCAGCTTCCCTCCTCCCTGCCCCGCAGGTGGCACCGGTGCCAGCAGATGGATGAACAGATAAAGCAGCCGGCTGTTCCCGGGCCCTGGGGCTTGGAAAACTCCGTTTTCCCTTTGCCAAGCACCTCCAGGGATCCGTGTCTAGGGCACGAAGCCGCCAGCACCAGCTTGGAGGAGGGGGACAGCACTCACAGACCCCCCCTCAGCTGCCAGCTCCAGTTAGTGGGTGACAGCTCCTGCTCTGTCCCATTCCCCCGTTCCCAATGGATTGGAGCTGCTTTTCCACCCTTAGAGCCCAGCCAGTCCCGTTCCTCTCTCCTCTTTACGATATCTGGGCGCTCCTCTGGCAGGGCACAGGAATGGTGATGCCGACCTTGGAAATCCAAGGTGGGAGGAGATGGAGAGAGGCCACCTCGTCTTCTGCTTCCCTGAGGAATCCCGGGATGTGGGGGTGCTGCTGAGCCTTGGCTGGCACCCAGTGGGATGGGGAGAGGGGCTGGAGGCTCTTTGGGGCTGCTCTGCATGGAGTTTCCCAGTCCAGCCTGTCCTTGGTAGGTGAATATCTGGCGTTTTCCTTATCCCAACCCCAGGGAGGGGGAAAATCCAGCAGTGCCTGCCCCACTGCCTCCATCCCTGGAGCCCAGAGTGGTTTTGGGTTTTCCCTGAGCCCCCTCGGAATGTCCCTGCTTGCCAGAGAAGCCAAAAGCTTGGTTGGACTCAGTCAACCCCCGGACCAATTTAACTCTGTCCCTCTCCAAAAGCCTTTTTAATACCTAAAACCCGTGGCCGTGTCCAATTTTTCATCCCAAACTCGTGTTGTGCTTTTCCAGAGCTCTCTTTGGCAGGAATCCCCCCATCTGCCTTACAAGGAGGGTCCCATCCCACGGATCCAGCCCTTCTGCTCGGAAACCTTCAACCCTTCCGTGCCTTTTCCTATAAATACCTTGTTTGTCCTCTCCAAAACGTCTGTTCTGCAATTCCTTCTAAGAAAAAAGGGATTAAAAACATTTCTAGGAATTCCCTCAGTGAAGATTTCTGGGTACTCATGGTGACACCACCAGGGGTGACTCGCCCAGCTCCTAACAAAGAAGAGAGTGATTAAAATCATGAGGGTGCCTGGACTTGATTTGTGCTGTTCCTGCTGGGAATACAGAGATGGACTGAAATGATCGTCCTGCTTCCCATTTTCTTGAGGAGAACCACCAGCAGAACGAAAAGTTTTAAATATTCGATGTTTATCCATGATGTAAAGAATTCCAGGGGGAAAAAATGGGGGCTTTTCCCATTTTTTTAGGTGGGAAAAAAAGGTCCCTGTGGCTGCTATTCCACATGGAAGCAGTGCCATGTGTGGGAAAGCAATTAATGGGTTCAGTGCTGTTGATGGAGCGGGCTGAGTGAGAAATAGGATCAATATTGGATTTAAAGCCCCTGCTATCGTTTTAGGAAGCAGAAAAATGGAACTCGCACGCAGGAAGAGAAGAGAGAAGAAAGTGGGAGTTAATAGGAAGTCATCGGAGATGGGTGATAAGCAGAGATTAGCTTTGCACGAGGTGTGATAACCTCCACAGCCCGGGGCTCCCTGCCCCTCCCGGGGTTCACACATTCCCCAGGGAACCACAGCACCAGAGCAAAACCTGGGAAAATCCCCCCTGATTTGGGGAATCACAGGGAACGCTCCCCCGGAGCTGCAGGTGACATCACAGCAATGACCGTGCCCAAAAATCTCCCCCTAACTCAAATTTCCCTGGATTTTTGGGGTATCCCAGGTGAATAAATCTATTTTTCCACCCTGGCTCCATCAGTGGGGGCTTTAGGAATTCTGGGAGCTGCGGGGAAAACCCTGAAGAGGTAAAACAGGGCTGATTTCCACTTCTCCCTGCGTTTCCAAGAGCACCTTGCGCGTGGCAGCTGGGCTCTGCTGTCCCACATCAGCCTTCCCAAAATCCCAAAAAGTCTCTGCTGAAGCGTGACTGAGGCTCCCAGGGTGCTGCTAACTCAGGGAAATCCTTCCCAACAAACTCCTGGCCCTGCTGGCATCCCCATCTTCCCTTCCCAGCATCCCTGTGAGGCATCTCCCAGCCCACCCCAAGTGCCTGAAACCCCATTTTAAGGGGTTTAATATTTTATCCTCGCCCCAGGGAGTTTAGATTTACCTTTCCACGCTGCCTGTGGAGCTGCAGAGCCAAAATGAAGCTGAAGGATGAAGTCACCTCGCTCCATCGCAATGAATCTCCAGGTCTTTGGTGTCCAGAGGGGATGGAGAGTTTGGTTGTGTGAAGACCCTTTAAAATATCACATTTTTTCCAGGATTTTAACAAAATAAAGAGTTTTTTACAGGAGGGTCTCTGTCTAGCAGTAGGAGGTGGTGATGCAAACCCCTTGCAAAGCTCAAAATCGTATTTTTGGTCAAAAAAGAGAATGGATCCTCCTGACCATATCTGATCGAAGGAGATGGCTTTGGCTCACCCCAAATCTCCTGGGGGGGATCCAGTGAGGATCAGTGGGGTGTTTAAAAACAAGGGCCATTACAGCCGTGCTTTATTAGAAATGACAGGCAAGGTTGTGCACCTCGGAGCGTTATTTTTATTAAACCATCTGTGCAGCTCCACACATTTCCCATTTCTCTGTATTGCCCACGTGGGAGTAATTATGGTTTTCTTCCAAGAAATGTGTGTGTAATCTGGTAATCCCAAAAAAACCCCAAATGAAGTCAGGCTGCAGATGGTCCTTTATGGCTGGGTTTGGGGTGCTGGGTATTGTCAGGACACCAAATCCAGACTGGGAACAGTGGGAACTGCTGGGGCAGGGAGGGAGGGAATGATCCAGGACTGGGGGTGATCCAAAAAGGAACTGGGAAATGCCTGGGGATGGGATGGACTGGGACTGGGGGTGGACTGAACTGGGACAGGGGAGATCGGACTGGGACATGGGAGGGACTGATCTGGAACGGTGGATGGATGAATCCGGGATTGGGGAAAGTGGTCTGGGACTGGGACTGGACTGAGCTGGGGCTGGGGACACTGGTCTGAGACTGGGAAGGCTGATTTGGGATTGGGGATAGATTGATCTGGTACTGGAGAGGGACCAGTCTGGGACTGGGGATGCTGACCTGGGACTGGGAAGGCTGGACTGAGACTGGGGAGGCTAGACTGAGACTGGGAAGGCTAGACTGAGACTGGGAAGACTGGTCTGGGACTAAATTAATCTGGAACTGGGGAGACTGGTCTGGAACTGGGGAGGTTGATTCGGGGATATACTGATCACGGGCTGAGGATGGATTGATCTGGGACTGGGGATATTGATCTGGGACTGGGGATG
>VWZT01015888.1:31496-59004 GCA_013397055.1 Pachycephala philippinensis
TTGGGGTTTTTTTAATTTTGGTTTTTTTTATTTCGGGTTTTTTATTTCGGGTCTTTTTTTATTTTGGTTTTTTAAAATTTTTTTTTAATTTTGTTTTTATTTTGTTTGGGTTTTTTTTAAATTTTGCTTTGGTTCTGTTTGTTTGTTTTGTTGGTTTTTTTTTGGGGTTTTTTTTGAAAGTTGGGTTTCGTTCTTTTGCCATTTCCACTGCAGAGCCTGTATAAATCCCGTGGTGAAAACAGCCGTGAGCAGATAGGTTGGATATTCAATACCTGCAAACGATTCATGATAAAAATGACTTTTCTAGTCCCAGGACTGTGTGCAGCTCACGGCTGGGGGAGCAGGGAGCATCCAAGCTGTGCAGGAAGGTCAGGGCTGCCTTTGCTTTGTGCTGCCTTTGTTAATGGCCAGTGGAGCAGAACCCAAAATCAGCAGCTCTAACCACCTGCCCCGAAAATCTGCAACTCAGACCTTGCTGAGAGCAGCAACTCGATAGGAGGTGACTCTTGGAAAAGCCTTAGAATGCTCAAATTTAGGAAATTATATTCAGGAATCAGCTTTCCCCCTTCGAGGAGTCCTGCTGGTGGAAGGCAGGGTGTGCCTCCCAAAGAGAACTCCTGAAATGCCTCTTTATTTTTGCTGTGAGATTTATTTTCTCTTTTATGCCAAAGTGGATTGAAATCTGGAAACTGATGCAGAGATTTTGTATGTAAATACTGACTATGAGAACTTAGGAATCTTCGTTTTTTCCTGACCAGAGACAGAGTTTATATAAATATAGAGAATTTTAATTTTTCGAGGTTGCGGCGTAACGTGAAAAGCTCGGCTTCACCCTCCCAAACGCACGTGTGGGGCTCTCCCAAGCGTGTCCAGGCAGCGTCATCCATGTGGAAATCCTCATTTTCACAGCCTCTGTGTGTGCCCCCAGCTCTGGGGAGCTGCTGGTGCCTCCCCCAGCAGGACTGCACACGTGTGCGTGCCACCAAAGCTGCCTATTTATTGTATGCCTGAGGTTTATTCATTTTTTTGGGGTAAATTTTTATATCTCGCTGCAATTAAAGTGCTATATTTTGTATTTCTCTTGTGACGTGGTTTTTGGGTGCATTGAATGGCGTCTCCAAGCTGGTGGGGAGTGTCTGGGAGCTCTGCCCTGCCCCTAATTTGGTTTTACCTGTGGTGGTGGGGTCTGTGTTAAGGCTCTGTCACCTCCTTTCTCTTCCACAACTTCCTGGATTCATCTCCAGGCAGGAAAGAAACGAGTCCAAATTCTGTAATGCCATGGAGGGAGGGAAATGGGATCACTGGGAGATCATTCCAGGGAGGAGGAGGAAGATGTGTCCCTGCAGCCCTGAGCCGGGTGTGATGCTTCAAGGGCACAGGATGGGGGCAGTTTTTTATGGTTGTGCCCAAAAGCTTCCTCTTCTCCTTTTCCCATGGGAAATGGGAGCGTTTTCCCACTGTCCTCTTGTGGTGCAATCCCAGCTGACAGCCAGGCACCTCCCTCACTCCCTGTTATCCCTTCAGGGGGAGGAAAATTGGAAAGAAAAGGTAAACCTTGTGGGCTGAGAACAGTTCAGTAATATTAGGAAGAAATTCTTTGGGAATACATCCTTCCCTGTGAGGGTGGGGAGGCCCTGGCACGGGGTGCCCAGGGAAGTTGTGGCTGCCTCATCCCTGGAAATATTCAAGGCAAGGTTTGATGGTGCTTGGAGCACCCTGGGATAGTGGAAGGTTTCCCTGCCCATGGCAGGGGGTGGAATGAAATGAGTTTTGAGGTCCCTTCCCACCCAAACCATTCCAGGATTATAATTATAAAAAAATAAAATATAATAATTGTAATGAAAAGGAGAGAGGAATAAAAGCCGAGGGAAGCAAGTGCTGCACTATCCAGTTGCTCATCCCTACTGAGAAGAAAATGAGCTCTATCCCAGCAGAAACCAGGACATTTCTCCATCCAGGTTTCTCAGGGGGCCTGGTCTAGGGGGAGATGGGAGAACCAGCTTGAACTCGGTGATCAAACATGAGGATTAAGGGATTCAGGAATTCATGAGGATTCAGGAATCCATGCCCTGACCCTAGTGGTGGGATGCTCGTGGTGCTGCCTGTGCCCTCGTGCACATCCTCCGGAGGCATTACAGCACCTGCCTTTGGTGCTTGTGAGAGGAGCTGGCTGCAGACCGAGGCTTTTTTAGGATGCACCAGGATCCTAAAGGCAAAGGAGACCCCAACTCCTGCACCTCCTGCAGGCTGCTTTGAGGTGGGGATGGCACCTGTGGTGCACTGTGAGCACTGCTCAGCCTTTCTCTGCTCTTCCTGAGGATCCCACAGGCTTTAATCCCGTTCCAGCCCTCAGAGCGTGAGGAAGCCTCACCTCTCGTGGTGGAGCGGGGAGCGAGGCACCTGCTGTGGGCTGTGCTGGAACAACACGTGAAACACACCATGGGCTGGGGCCTGGGACGCCAGAAACCCCACTCGTGGTTTCCCCAGATGTGCAGGGCCAAGTCCTTCCTCAGAAACCACCACCTTGTGCTCGCCTGGAGCCACCTGCTCCTGCCCAGGGCTCTTTCAATTTCCACCCCAGACCGCGGAAGAGCCGCGGGGAGCTGAGGTACCTTTTATTGCACTGGTTATTTTTAGTGCTGTCAGCGTGTCTCAGAGCCCAGGGCTCGGTTTGGGACCTTAACCAGCAGCAGGGATTCCATCCCGGGCAGATTCCAAGAGGAAATAGGTGGTGGGTGAGGAGGGACCGGGAAGGGAACAGTGGGATGCAGGGAGGATAATGGGGTGGGCACATGACTGTGGGGAGTGGTCCCATTTTTGCTCAGGTGGGGCTTGCAGAAGTGCTGGGCTTAGGCTTAATGCCTGGCCTAAGCTGGATTTCCCCATCCTGAACTCCATGGTGAGGCAGCCTCCGAGGCTGATGCTCCAGAGCAGATTTCCAGGTAAGTGCATTGATTTCACACAGGGATGCTCTGGCCCGGAGTCACCATGGCCTTTGTGAAATTCCAGAAGGAATTCCTGCACATTTCACTTTCCCTGCAAACCAGGCAGGAATGGCACTGCCATCCCCATCTGGGAAGCTGGTGAGATCTGGAAATGCCCCAATCCAGAGGCAGTGCCCGCATCCTGGGTACCCAGCCCTGCACCTTGCCCGGCCCTGGGCAGCTCCGGGAGCTGCTGGTGCAGCTGTGCCTGTCTTGGTGGTTTTGGGCGACTGGTGACTCAAATACTTTCGTTGGTTTCTGTTCGTTTGGGTTCCTCTCTGTCACCTCCCTGAAGCCAAACCTCAGTGCCGGCGTCGGCTCCTCTCCGTCAGTGCCTCATCCGCTGCCGAGTGCCAAAAGTGGCCCAAATTTTTGGCTGAGGACCCTGTCCCCAAACCCTGGGGGTGATTTATCCCCTGCATCACCTCCACTGAATGATCCTCGTGGTGTAGCATAAATGAGAAGCTCCGACTGCCCTTCCCAAAATTCTTGCTGCTTTTTCTGGTGGTTTCCCACACTTTGAGTCAGAGCAGCAGCACCACCAAACTCCTGCTTGATGTCAAGATATTTCCTTGCTTCCCAGGAAGGCCAAACCAGGCACCAGATCCTGCTGTTCCTCTGGAGAGGGCTGAAATCCTGTGGGAATGGGAAGGGAATTTCTGGGAGATGCCCAGGCTGAACTCCTGCCTTCAGGAGCTGAAAATTCCACATGGGAAGGAGAGCGGAGCTCGGTTTCCATGAAGGAAACCTTCACTTGCAGCAGGTACAGGGTTCCCTCAAGAATATTTGGGAAGGAGCTGTGTGCTTACCAAATCCTCCTAACATCTGGCAGAGAAGGGTGGACCAGGGCAGGCAATTTGGGGAAATTTCCTAAGATTTTCCATCATGAAAACATCCACTCCAAGGTGGACACGGGAACACTTTGATTTCCGGATGCTGTGAAGGATTCGATCAACACTTCAGCCCCTCGATATTTTGTTCACTGGCTCAGGGATGTTATTTGGGTTCAAAGCCAACCTTTCTCCTGAGGTTTGCGGCTGGGAGGCAGTTGGGCCTCTGGGAAGTGTTTTCCTTGGGAAAAAATGAGCTGGGTTATATCCTGGGTTGTATTAATCTCCTTCATCACATATTTCTGGAGTTTCCCAGGATGTGCCCCTCACCAAATGCCAAAAGCACCCCTGCAGATGGCTTCAGGAGAAGAATTCAGTGTCCATGAGGACGACCCAACCCTCCCACATGCCTGAAACCCAGTGTGAGGAGTTTCCTAGTGCCAAATCTGTGTGGAGAACAGGTCTGATGGGCTGGGGAGGAGGAAGGCGCGGTTTGTTCCAGCTAAACCCTGAGATTTAGCCCAGCTCAGCCCGGAGAAAGAGGAAAAGCTCTGCAGGCACCTCCATCCAGTGCTCTGTGACCACAGCTCAGCGGCAGGTCCCAGCTCACGGTTGAACTGCTCGGGAATCCAAGACCCAGCAGCTCCAGCTGCTTCCTCCAACCTGCCCCCGCCTGGCTCCGGCCCCCCCAGGCGCCTCTCGAGGCGTTAGAAAACAAACAGTCACTTTTTATTTCTGGCCACCAGGCTTTCCAACTGGTTTGATTGCTCAATGCCCCCATTTCAGCACAGCAGCCTGTCCACGGCCAGCATCTCCGGGCTCTTCCTGCCAGCGTGTCGTAATGTGGGAGCAGCCCCCTCCTCGTGGGCAGCAGGATATCCCCTTGGGAAGGCAGGAATGCTGCATGGGGGCTCCTGCCTCCCTCTCCAAAGGGATTTATACCCCTTTTGAGTTGTTTTATGGCCAAGGATGATGCCTTGTGATCAGGAAAACCCACCCAGAGTTGACTTTGGTGGATCTCAAGGGATTTGAGCCGTTTTGTGACTGTTTTTTTGACGTGGGGTTATGCGACGCTTTTCAGTTGTCTCTTGGTTTGGGTGGACGGTCGGAACTGGCTCAGGGGCCAAACCATGAGGTCAGACCTCTGGAGGCAACGGGAAGAGAGGGATGGGCCAGAGGCAGCTCCTCAGCTCTGGGCATCTCAGCTCCATCAAAAGAAGGAAGAAGAGGTGGTGGGAAGAGATGAGAGATGAGGCTGAAGCTGCAGGATTTCCTCAAGCTACAGGAAGGTCTCGTGTGGAGGAAAGGAGATCCCAAACCCCAGAAAACGTGAGAGCCTCTTAATTTTCAGAACCAGCTTTTGCCAATGACCTCTCCCTCTGCAGGTCTTTGCCATAAAGACACCAGGTCATGAAAACAAGCTCCACGCAGGCCACAGCAGCAAAAACAACACAGGGATGAGGAGAAACATGGCCATACTCGTTCAGAACTTTGGGTTTATTATGAGGCCAGGTCTGAAACCAAGTCCGGGCTGAAATCCCCTCCCTCCCCCCTCAGTTTGCATGTGCTTGGAGGCTGTGTCCTGCTCTGACAGATTTTTATTGCAGGTGATTTGTTTGCACTGATGAAACACCCGGATGCACCAAGGAGCCATAAAAATCAGTCGGAGATTTTCGTGTGACCCAGAGGCACCAGGTAACCTGGGCCTCTGCTGCTCTTCCTTAGAGTAGCGTGGAAGAGCTCGGACTCGGCCCTAAAATGGAAATGGGAAGAAGCCAAAGGGGCATTTCAGGGCATTGCACAAGGGGGTCTTTGCAATGTGATGGTTAACAAAATACTCCAAGCCAGAGAAATAGTCTTGTCCCTTCTTTTTGCCCTCAATGTGTGAGGGTAGCTGGAGCTTCAGAAGAGTTGCTCCAGCTCTTGCTGAGAGAATAATTCACATGGGTAATGTAAAACCTCCTCACTTTGTGTGTAAAACACTCTTCGGGTGTTTTACAGAGAAATGCAAATCATAGAAACATGGAAAGGTTTGGGTTGGAAGGGACCTTAAAGCTCATCTCATTCCAACCTCTCCCTAGAGGCAGGAATACCTTCCACTAAACCACGCTGCTCAAAACCCCACAAGAATAACAAGATTTTGAATTTTTGGAGCAATTAATTTCAATAATATCAATTTCCAGCATCCCATGGTTCCTGCTTCTTCTTCTGTTGGGCTTCAGAGGGAGGACTGAGGGATGTGGAAGCAACAGTGGTTTGAAACAAGTGATTCCCTGCCCGTGTCTTTCTGTTCTGTATTTGAGAAGTAACCACTTCTCCCTGAGATAAATCTGGCTCACGGACAGGTCTGCAGGGTGCAGAAGGCAGGTTGGTCTTCTCAGGGATCATGGCCAGAAAATAGCAAGAGGGATCATTTTGGGGAATATTTTTACACCTCTGCCCCAGAAATACAGCCTGGTTTTATTTTGGAGGAGGATCTGGACATTTTGTAAAAATCCCAAATATTTCCAAATTTGCTGATTTGCTTTGCTGCTTCAACCCAAGTTTTCTCTGCTCCTAAATGCCACGGGTTGTGGCTGCAACGTGGAGAGTCACAGCCCCCAGCAGAGCCCTTCTCCACGGACATCTTTAATGACCTTAATGAGCTCGTGGCTGTGGTGATGGAGTGATGGCCGAGAGCTGGATTATGTGGGGATGGGATGGGATGGGACGGGATGGGAGAGAGGGATTCAACCCCATTGGTCAGGATACAGCACCAGTCTCTCCTGGAAGAGGGGGAGGCTCCTGGGTTCCTCCTGAGGAGCATCTCTGGTGCACGGTGTCTGCTCAGTTCCTCTTTCCTGCCCACAGCAGTGACGATGCTGGGTCTCCTTTTGTGGCGCTGAGATGAGGCAGGAGACCAACACCAGGCTGAGGGGTGAGGGAAACAAACCCCCTGTGCCCACCCCGTGTGGCTCTGCCCTCGGGGTGGATGTGGGAAACTCTCGGTCTCTACGAGAGCCTGGAAATTCTGGGGTAATTTTAACCTTGCCGTGGGTTGTGAGAAACCGAGGGGTTTTACAGCTTTGCTGTGCCGGGCAGTGAAATCACGGGGTGCAACTCTCCCAGGAGAAACCTCGAGTGCCAGCTGGAGCAGGGCAGGATCGGTGCGAGCCCTCAGGATTGTGATCCACTGGAATGTCCTTTCCCATCTTCTCAGCCTGAGGGCTGTGCCCTCTGATGAAATATAGAGCAGTGAAGGCTCAGGGGGAATTGGTTTTCAAGGAGGCCAATGGTTTGGGGTGTTTAGAAAAAGCTCAATTTCTTAATTTTCCCCCATCAGATTTTCTGGGTGAGGATTCTTCTCACAGTCAGGGTGAGTCATGAAGCCAAGAGACATCATTGCAGGAGGGTTTTGAGAAGCAGGGAGGATTTTGTGTAGCAGGCAGGTGTCTGGCCAGGCTGGTTGGCCAGCACCCATCCCATTGGGATGGCCTTTGGGCCATCTAGTTTGGACTAGATGACCTTTAATAATCCCTTCCATCCAAAATTATTTTATCCTTGGAGCTCTTCCTGCTGTGAGTTTGAAACTGCAGAGGTCTTGATGTGAAAGCAAAACCTGGCCTTGGTTTTGCCTTGTTGAGAAACTATTCCGTATTTCTGGTAAAGTGACATCATCCTTTAGGGCTACTGCAGGAAAAGCGGTTGCTGTGTCTTTTCTGGTTCTCTCTCCTAATTTTGGTTCTTCACAGAATCCCAGAATGGCTTGGGTTGGAAGGGACATTAAAACTCATCTCATCCCACCCCCTGCCATGGCAGGGACACCTTCCACTGTCCCAGGTTGCTCCAAGCCCCGTCCAACCTGGCCTTGGACACTGCCAGGGATGGGGCAGCCACATTTTGAAGAGTTTAAACCCTTCAGCACAACAGTGGAAAATGCGATTCCACCCTAATTTTTCTGAAACTGGTGGAGTTTGTAGCAGCCTCTTCCTAAAGTGAGAAATGATAGGATGGCAATAAACGATGCCTGGAGCCTCTGGATCATTTTTGTACAGGAGCAGCAACCCCAGGTGCAGGAAAAGCTTTGCCTGTCCAGGAAGGTTTATCTTCCAAAGGCTGAATCCCCCAGGGCCGGTTCTCACCTTGCCCCACGGTGAATTCATTCATCTCCAAACAAGCAGGAGCCGTTCAGGAGGAGCTGATTCATCACAACCCAGTCCTTGAGACATCCTGCTCCTTATCACCCCCGCAGGGCTATCGGGAGAGGTGAGGCTGGAAACGAGCCCGGTGACTTTAGTAATTCACTCTTGATTTGTGTGGCCGTCACCGATGGACGCTGAGGTGCTGCCAAACAGGAGATCTGATTTCAGGGCAGGGCCAGGTCTTAAAATAGGAGGATGGGAACGAATGGTAACGTCTGTTTTCCCTTTTATTGGTGTAAAGGTTCACCTGCAGCCTGAGCTGGGCACGATGTGGTAATCCCGGCTTTCCGGGAATCATGCCTGGGGTGGCCCATGGATCTGTGACCCCAATCCGAGCTGACTTTAGCACACCTCTACTTGTTCTTGGGATAAGAAATAATGGTGAGTTGATCATATCTCTCCTGTTCCTTACTTTTCTGCTGTTTTAGCTATTTTTTTTTGCCCACAAATGGAGGCTGGCAGAGTCAGACCTGCTGTCCTGTGCATTCAAAAAGCTTTCTGCAGGGTGGGTTTGGGACAGACCCAATTTTCCCCAAAACCATCATCTTTCCATCACATGCTTCATCTTCTGAGTCTGCAGGTGTGACCATCTCATCCAGCTCTGAGGTAGCCCCTCTGCCCACAAAAGGAAAGTGTTTAAGCTTTGAAAATTCACAGAGCTGCAAAAAAAATTCCCCAACTCCTTTCCCCCAACACCAAGAGCTGCTCTCAGTTTTGTACAGGCAGAACACAGAGTTTCACTGAAATGAGCTGAAAAAAGTCCTCTCCATCCTGTAACCCCTCTCCTTTTGCAGCTATTTATTGTGTGCTTGTGTCACATCCTCCTCCCGAATCTGGAATTTGAGAGGAATTCTGGCTTGAGACCAAATTTTCGAAAGCAAATTGGAAAAAAAATGAAACCAATGAGCTGCAGCGCACAAAACCCATGTGCGGAGAAAAACAAAATTCACTAAATAAATATTTATTTTACTCAACTGAAGCTTCCTAAATAGTCAAGGAGGACTTTTCCTGCTGGGATGAGCCAGGATGAGATCCATTTCCTCTGACAAAATGAGCTTTGAGTTTGGACTTTGGCCTCTGCTGAGGATTAATTAATCTGCAGCGCTCTGCTCTTAGCGAGATCTCAGCTCTTGGGTTTCCCACCGTGGGACGCTGAGCCCGGGGGTGCCCCTGCTTTAAAAATCAGAATTTCCTCACAGAAATTCTGGCAGAAAAAGTGATGAGTGCCGGGGTGGGTGCCGGAGTGGCCTCGGGGCTCATTTACATCTCGGCGGGTGAGAAGTCGGGCGTGAGCCACTTTCCTGTCAGCACCAGGCTTGGCCCTAAAAGCCCCTGTTGGTTTCATCTCTGTCAGGGCTGGAGCAAGATCTTGAAGAGGAAAAAGCCCTGAGAGCTGCCAAACCTCTTTTCCTCGTGGGTGGATTTGCTGGTGCCTTGCAAAGGGGTTGAGCCTCTCCTTTGTCACCTCTATTTGTGGTGGCCTTGGCTGGTTTAAGGTCTGGACTTGATGATCTTAGAGATCTTTTCTGACCTAAATGATTTTATTGTCATATTTGCTCCTCCCAGGAGGTTTCCCCCACTTCTTGAAGTGTTGGATTGGGGCTTGGAGCAACCAAAAGTCCTCAAGAGTAATTCCCCAAGGTGTTTTGTCCAGGTGTTCATCTTTGGAGCTGAAGGAAATAAAAGCACTTTGTGGAGGGGAGCTGGTGTTCTGCCCATGCTGGGAGAGTGGATTCCCTTGGTCTGCCCCTGGAATGCTGCAGGATTCCATGTCCCTGAAGCCCCAGCTTTCTGGGCTTGGGTGCAGGAGCTGAGCTGAGCTTGGGGACATCCATGTGGGAAGGGACACATTTAACAGAGTCAGTCCTTAATGAGGGAGCTTTTGTGGCATCCCACACTTTCCTTATCCAATGAACGCTGTGTCAGACACGCTGCAGGGCTGGGGAGGAAGGTTTATTCTGCCATATTGAAGGAGAGAGATGTATTTCCTTTTTCCTGCTGTTATTGATGGTCTCCTTGTCCCTTTTTTCCCACCTTTTTTGGTGCAGGAGGTTGCAGGGTGGGATGTGATGTTAATCCTTGTGCTCCTTCCACATCCTTGGATTTACACCGAGGTGGGAGACAGACCTGAGCATCCTTTTAGGGCAAAAGGGTGTTTTATAGGAATAAACAATAAAAAGAGAGAGAAAACCAGGTCAGAGATGAATCCAGGCCTCAGGGGGGTTTGCAAAAGAGCTGGAAATCTCACAAGGCCGAGTCGCGCCTCATGAGATTTCTGATACTTCCCACTTCTGGCTGGGCCAGAAATACCACAAGAACAACGCTGCATCATCATTCTCAGCTCGGGCTCTGCTCTTCCCACACTCCCAGCAGGGATCAGCCTCCCAAACCTCCTCCGGGCCGAGGATCCGCCGGCACCGGCTGCGGCATCACCGAGCAGCGCCCGGTGCAGACGGCATCCGGCTTCTCCTCTCAGCCCCATGTGTTGAGGAGGGAGATATTTTTGGGCCAGAAATCAAGTGACTCATTTTGTGGATCCCAAGAACTATTTCGGGACGGGGCGTGCGCCTCCCCCGGCGCGCTCCCCTGCTGATGCTGCCCGGGGACCTTCGGCCACCCAGGGCAGGTGGGAGCACCAGGGACACTACACCCCAAAGCTCCAGATCCCGGCGGATGGCAGAGCCGGGAGGCTGCCGGTGGCCAGGGATGTTGTGCAATCCCTCTGTTCACGTTTCAGCTCGGTCCTTACCCTTTCCGCCCTCCGGCCGGGGTTGTTATGCAGAGGAAGCTTCTTAAGGAGCCCCGACAAACAGACAGGAAACCGAGTCTTTCACTGCGCGGACACATTGTCTGCCCGGGGCTAAATTTGAACATAAAAAGACCTTATTTATTCTTTTATTTATAAATCCCGAGCCGTGCGCTTTGAAGGCGAGCTCCGGTTGGGAAGGGTGCGGGAGAGGGCAAGGGGAAGGGCAGCCGGGGCAGCGAGGACCAAAGTCCGGCTCTGGTGTGTGGGGTGGGATTAGGGCAGGCTTGGATGCTCCGTGCCATGACCTGGAGTGATGTCCAGGTGGAAATGGCCAGCTGAGGTGGTGGGGCTCGAAAGGGACAGCTCTGTGTGACCAGTTTTGGGGTGGAAACTCCACCCAGGAGCTCACGGGCATCCCCTGTGTGGATGATGGTGAAGGTGGTGTTGGGATCCAACCCACACTGCCCGGCTGAGGCTGAAATCCTGGGATGGCTCCGTGTCCCCACAGAGGTCGGATGATGAGGGATTAACGTCCAGGATTGGATTCCTGGAAGTGTTTAAAGCCAGGTTTAAAGGCTTGGAGCAACCTGGTCTAGGGGAAGGTGTCCCTGCCCCTGGCAGGGGGTGGAACGAGATGGGCTTTAAGGTCCCTTCCAACCCAAACCATTCCAAGATTCCATGATCAGCAAGGCTGGGTGGCCACTCCAGCTCCACACCTGGAGTCTCCACCACCTCTGGAGAGGCTGCTCATGTCCCCAGCAGCCTCAGAGGCAGGGGGAGAGCTGCCTCCCACCCACCCACGGTCCCCTGGTCCCCACCGGCCCCCAGGGACTCTGCTGAGACTGTCAGGGAAACCAAAGGCTCCTTTGGAGATGTTTTTTTTTATTTTCCATGTACCAGTGGGTATTTCCAGGCAAAGGTAGTGTGAGAGGAGCAGGCAGATCTCGGTCACCGCAGCAGACTTTAAAAAGTGAAAACACGAAGTCGAAAGCTGCCGAACCTGCAGCAACTTCCCAAATCCCACCTGAAATGCAGCAAAAGGCACAAGGAAAGTAAAAGCTCCAGCGCTGCTTTTTTGGGGGTTGTGTTTTTTTATATTTTTATCAATGTTGTTGTTGTTCTTGGAGAAACATCACCCTTTATTCTGAGAAAAGGGAAGCGCCGGGGCCGTGGGTTCTGGGGAGTTGTGAATCTGCCCCTCAGGAGAGCAAAATTGGGGTGAGCTCCAGCACCCTGGGCTTGGGCAAGGCAACAGCAATGCTGAGGCTCCTGTGGCAGAGCTGCAGGAGGAGATACAGGGGTGATACAGAAGAGGAGAAGCCTCTTATCCTCCCTCTCTGCCCTGTTAGGATGGGTTTGGGCACAGAGTTTCTCCGTCTCTCCCCTCCTCCTGGTGAGGTTGGGATCAGCTGCACCAAAACCCACCGGTCACAGCGACCCTTTTCTTTATTTAACCCTCCCCGACCCCAGGATAGAGGAGCCACTTCCACATTTGCTGCTGGCCTTGGCCAAAAAGCCCTTGGAGCCGTTTCTGCTGCCCCTGCCCAGCCTGTCTCGCTCGCAGATGCTCAAACCACACGTTCCTTCGCCCAGCCTGGCCCGTGGCAGATGGACACAGCTAAAAATACCCCGAAATAACGCCTGGCCACAGGAGTCCTGCGAGGGTCTCACAGCCAGAGCAGCTGGGGCTGAGAGGACAGGCTAAAAATAGGGGTGTGGTGCAAGTTTCTGAGGATCCCGAAGGCCTGAGGTGAAACTCAGGCTGGGTTAACTGAAAAGCTGAGGGTGTCTTTGGGGTTGTTTCTGCTTCGGGGGGCTCAGCAGGAGAAATGGGGGAGCCTTCTTGGCCATGGGTTTAGTAGGGTATCCCCGTCACCCTGGAGCATGGCCTGTGTTTGCTTTTTGGGGTCACCACCCTCACAGGTAGCTGCGTTCTGGGGTCCAGAGATGCTAAAGCTGTGCTGCATCAACAGGTTTTAGTTCTGTGGGTGAAATCTGTGGGTTTGGCACCTTTGCCTCATCCAGAGGGTCCAGTCCAGCATCCCAGAATAGCTGTACCCTCCAACTGAGCCCCATCCTGCCCAAAAGGACGCCCAAATCCTCCCTCCTCACACAAGGCCAGCACCTGCAGCATGAAAATCCCTCTCTGATATTTCCATCCACCATCCATGAGCTTGGGACACGCCTGGAATTGTGTGTGACCCTATTTGGGACCCCTCTGATCCCCACCAAGCTCAGGAGAATCCATCCCATCCCACCCCATCCCATTCCATCCCATCCCCGTCCCCCCACCTTGCACAACCCTCCCTTGTCCTCCTCCTCCTTCTCCTTCCTCACGCTGGGTGAAATCAGAGCTGTTATTTCAAAGAGAAGCTTGTGATTTATCGCTGTAATCTCGAACACAAGTTGAGCTGGCAGGAGCTGGGGGGGCCACGAGGGATAAGAGAGGGCTTGGCCACTCATTTCAGCATCCTCGGCGCTCCTGAGGTTTCCATTTCTTCAGCACCACAGCAGGGAAATACGAGTTTCTGATAGAAAAGAGGAGAAAGTGAAAAAGAAAAAAGATTTGTGCTGAAGTAGCTCAAAATTGGGGCTGTTTCTTTGCATTCTGGTTTAAAAAAATCAGCTTTTTGGGCTTTAAAACTTGATGCTGTTGCAGCAACCAGAGGAACCCGGCAAAGGGTGGCACCCTGGCATGGTGCTGCTGGTCCCAGGGCAGAGCTGAGTGGGGTTTCTCCTTGTTTTTCCCCTTTTTCCCTTCTCCATAAGTCACTTTTAGAGCTCGCAGCAGCCTGCCCGGCGAGCCCAGCTTTGCAGGGATGTTAATGAGCCTTTAAATCAAAGGTTTGTGGTGGCCAAAGCAAACCTGGAGTCTCCTTGGAGAGAGGGGCTGCTCAGACAAATCCCAAACAGCACCTGGCTGTGAGGGAACAGCATTTTCATCCTTGTTATCTCGCTTTTTCCTAATTTATACCTGGTTTTACACTTAATTTAAGGCTTTCAATCCTATTTCCTCCACTTTTGAATGGACCTGGAAGGTGATTTTTTTGCTAAATATCAGTGAAATGCACATTCTGAAATTTCAGACTTTGGCGAGTTCCTACACCTGCCAAATTTCCCGATTTTTCCCAGCACTTGAGCTCTTTGCATCCAACATTCCGAGCTCCTGGTGTGCTCAGGAGAAATCCATGCATTTTTTATGCCTTTTCCTTGTTTTACAGGCGCAAAAGGCTGTTTTTCCAAGCTGGCTGCAGACCGTGGGGGAGTCAGACAGATTTTAACCCACTCTGAGGAAATGACAAAGCATTAACTCCCCTGCAGGGCACTGAAATAATTTTCATTAAAGCCAATCTTCTCAAGGAGTTGTTTTCCAAGCCAAAAAAAAACCCAAAAACCAAAAACACAGAAAGAAAAAAACAAACTTGCTCTTTCTTGGCCTTTCTGCTTTGCTAATCCACTTTGACATTTATTAGCAATTATTTATTTCCTTCCCCGTTGGCTGTTTATGGTGCAATTTTTCAACAAAATAGGAATTACTCAATAATAACCCCTGCAGGAAGGCAATTAGGAAACGTGAAGTGGGTGGTTACAGAGATTGTGGGGCTTTTCCCATCCCCAAAATCTCATTTTCTGGCCCAAATGGAGCAGGGCAGGAGAACCCGGCCAGGCTCCGGGATTGGAGCATCACAACCTCATCCCATCCTCACCCAGGGTTTTTTTTCCTGCTCTTTGCAGCTTGTGCAAGGAGCCACGAGCTGCAAAAGCCCAGATTTAGGAAGGTTCACTTTCGTTGTCTCCAGGGTAATAATCTTCTTTCTTCCCTTTGGGTTTTGGGTGATGGGGAAGGGCTGTAAAAAAACAGGATTCTTGTTCCTTAATGAAAAAGCTCCGTGCCCAGAGACTCCCACAAGTTCCCATGAAGCCACAGGGCAGCACAAAACTGAAAAGAAAATTAAAAATATTTCAGAAACCAGCTCAGCCTTTCGGTGCAGCACCTCAGGAGCGTTTCCCCATTCCACCCCTTTGTGGGGACGGCTCAGGGCAGGTCACCCACCCTCCAAAATCCCCCCTGAGCCACGCCTTTCCCAAGAAAATGCTCCTTGCATGCGAGAAGCCACAGTGGGGGGGAAAAAACCCCCAGATTTGAGTTGAAATTATGGAGTTTGTGAGGAAATAAAGCCTTTTAATGGCTGTGCCTTGCATCCTGGGGGTGCTGAGGGGAGCTGGGGCACGGTGCTGGTGGGGTTTGGGCACCTGTCTCATCATGGCTTTCCCAAGAAAAGGCTCCTTGCATGCGAGAAGCCACAGTGGGGGGGAAAAAACCCCCAGATTTGAGTTGAAATTATGGAGTTTGTGAGGAAATAAAGCCTTTTAATGGCTGTGCCTTGCATCCTGGGGGTGCTGAGGGGAGCTGGGGCACGGTGCTGGTGGGGTTTGGGCACCTGTCTCATCATGGCTTTCCCAAGAAAAGGCTCCTTGCATGCGAGAAGCCACAGTGGGGGGGAGGGGGGGGGAACAGGTTTGAGTCGAAATCATGGAGTTTGTGAGGAAATAAAGCCTTTTTATGGCTGTGATGTGCACTGATCATCCAGGGGGTGCTGAGGGGAGTCAGGGCACGGTGCTGGTGGGGTTTGGGCACCTCTCGTGTCCCACCCAGCCAGGGATGAGTGACCAAAGGCCCCCCAGAGACTGAGTTGATGGACAGAGTTTTAGACTAATTGCTTCTTGCAATTTTGTATATAAAAGTTACTGGCGTGGGGAATTGGAGTTTTCTAGTTTTCAGTTTTTTCTCTGGGAGGGGTGGCCAGGCCCCTCAGGGCCGGGCCAGGCCGGGCCAGGCCGGGCCCTCCTTGCTTCCTTTCTCGTTTTTACCCTTCTTCTAATTCTTATCTCACAAAGAGGTTGGACGCAAACTAAACCACTAGGTTAATTAGTGTTTCTGCCTAGTTTCAAACTAAACCCACTGCATGGGTGCTGGCAGGAACCACGCTAGAGAGGGGTGAGGGCCCGGCGGGTGCTGCTCGAAGGCGGGGACAGCCCGGGCCTGGTTCTGCTCGGCTGGAGCTGTCACCCAAAATAATCAGAGCTCACCCCAGCATTGCTGCTGCTGAGGGAAACTTCATTTTCATTTTCCGACCGCTCTCCCGGCCGGGACGCAGGCGAGGGCTGCTCAGGGTGGGGAGGGAGGGGGTTGTCTGGCACTGAAATGCCCCTTGGGGTGGCTCTGGGGGGGATTTGGCCAGGGAGGGTGGCATGAGAGGGAGGTGGGGAGGGGATACAGCCAGAGCAGTGCTGGGAGTGGGATCATAAATCATGGAATGGTTTGGGTTGGAAGGAACTTAAATCTCATCTCGTTCCACCCCTGACAAGGGCAGGGACACCTTTCACTGTCCCAAGGTGCTCCAAGCCCTGTCCAGCCTGGCCTTGGACACTGCTAGGGATCCAGAGGCAGCCACAGCTTCTCTGGGCACCCTGTGCCAGGGCCTCCCCACCTTCAGAGCCAAGAATTCCTTCCCAATATCCCATCTAACCTTACTCTGTCAGTTTGCAGCCATGCCCCTTTTCCTGTCCCTCCATCTCTTGTCCAAAGTCTCTCTCCATGTTTCCTGTGTGCTCCCTTCAGGCACTGCAAGGCCACAATTAAATCACCCTGAATCTTCTCTTTCCCAGCCTGGGCAATCCCAGCTCTCCCACCTTTTCCCCCTGAATTTTCTCTTTCCCAGCCCGGGCAATCCCAGCTCTCCCACCTTTTCCCCGTGGCAGAGCTGCTCCATCCCTCTGAGCACCCTGGTGCCTCTGGACTGGCTCCAGCAGGTCAGGTGGAACCTTGTGCTGCTCCCAAACCAACCTGCCCTGTGCTGTGGGATCACAGATCCCTTGGGAAGGTGGAACATGATCCTTTCCAATCTTTAGGTCCTTTCCAACCCAAACCATTCCATAATCCTATGAATCCTCCCTCCAGGCTGTGATGAGCTCATTAAATCATCCCCCCTGTAACCAGCAGCACCCACAAACCCTCACAGACATCAGCAGATCCTCCAGACAAGATTAAGCTCACCAATAATGAATCCAGAGGGTTTTCCCTCTATTTATATGGACATTAAGGCTCATGGACAACCCCTCATGGATTCCTTGATGTCTGCCATAAATCCCAATTCCCTGGTGCCATGAACCCCAATTCCCTGGTGCCCTGCACTTCCCCAGCCAAACCCCTCCCTCCGCGTGTATTGAATATTTCCTTGGAATTTCCAGGGGCTAAAAACATTTCCCTGTGTGGATTCCTTTAAATTCCACCCCCAAAGCACCCCCTCTGGATCATTGGAAGTGGGAATGTTTGTACTGAGGATCTTACAGGGAGCTTGGGAATTACTTTGCTGCTAACAAACTTTGCTCACGCCTTAACAAAATGCAAATATCCCGATTCCAGTGTTGCTAAAACACAGAGCTGGGATCACAGGGACTTGTTCGGGGTGTTGATTTTCTTTTTTAGCTGCTTATTCTTGGTATTTGCTTGGAAAAAAAATGTGGTTTTCTGTTTGTAATAAATAGAACAGCGTGAAAAACACTACTTCCAAGCAAATCTCGGAAACTAGGAGCTTGGAATCCTTCTGGATTTCCCCCTTCACGGGGGAAAAGATCTCGCTAGAAATAACAAGCACAGCCTGGGAAGTGAACAGTGGGAATATTCTGTCTGAACAGGAAGAATCCACAGCCATGGAGAACGATTAGAGTCAGTGTTAATTAAGGCTGATTGACTGAGAACAGTCTGACACACGGAGCTGCTGAGAGCCTGTGTTGAGTCACTGGGAAAACCACAGGCTGTTGTTAGAGGGGGAAAAAAAAGAACAAAAAATAGAAATATATCAGCAGGTGCGATTTTCCATGGTCCTGAGTGATGGAGGAACCTGGAATTCCATCAACCCCAAATCCTGGAGGTGGTGCCCCCTGTTCCCCAGCTCCAGCCCCATTTAGGACCCTCAGAGGGTGGTGGGGAATCCTCTCCTGGGAGATCCCAGCAAGTGTGAAAGCAGGAATGTGGCTCCATGTCCTCAAAAGGTGGGAAAGAGGGAATTGAGAAGTTTTTCACCTCCATCCCTCCACAGGCAGAGCTCCGTGGCTGGATCCAGCCCTGCCTTCGGGTGCTCTTCTCCCCAGAGAAAGTTTTAGGGCTGTGGAAAATCACTTCCCCAAATCGCTGCTGCTCTTTCACCACTGGCAGGTCCTGCAAAAACCTGCAAAAAACACACAATGTGTGTTACTGAGGGAAAATGTGGGGAGAGCAGAGAAAATCCCAGCGAGGGAGGGCTCTGCCAGCCTGGGAAGCAGCTCTGCTGAGCCTTTGGAATGTGCTTTCTGCAGCTCAGAGGGTGATGAGGGCTCAGTGGAGAGGCCATTCCCCTGGGAACCATCTCCCTGCCCCTTCCTCTGAACCCTGAAACTTCTGATTTTGTGACTTTTCCACGATTTTATTTTTGCTGTCACAAATTCCCACAGCTTTACCAACCCTGCTGTGACATAAGTGACAATCCTGGCTGGGACTTGTGGTGCCTTCTGCAGCACCGGGAGCAGATCTCCACCATCACCTCCTACAGCTCAATTAGGGGCTGGAAGATGGCAAAACCAACCCTCCACCACCCATTACTGCAGGTTTTTTGCATGTTTTGGGGTTGTTTGGGCTCTTTTGCTGCTCTTTCCCTCCTCCCTGCACACCTTGATCCCCTTCCCCACGTGCTCTGGCCATAAATGTAACAGCACGGTCAGAGTCTCACCATTATTGTTCGTCCTGTTCTTGTACAATAACCAAGTTTGCTCTTTTCACTCGCCGGCTGCTCCCTCCAGCAGGAATTGTGCTGTCAATCCATCCAGTTAATGCAGGAACTGGTCACTGGCATGGAAAATTTCAAATATTCCCTGGAATGAGCTGGTTTGCACCTAATCGTGCAGGGCACGGTTTTGGGTCTGTCTCTGAGTGGATGCTCCACTGCCAGGTGTCTGCTCTGCTCTTTGGGGGTTTTTTCCCCTCAGAAAAAATAGATTTTTGTGCTAAAATCCACTCGGTGCTCCTGGGAGTTGGAGGGAGGCACAGGGAATGGGATTCATCGCTGCCCACCAGCACTGGAAACCTTGGGAAAACCCCTGAGTGCCCATCCAAGCCCAGCAGCTCCAAAGGGAGCGCTGTGGGGAGCTGCTGCCCCAGAGCCAGCCCGAGGAGCTGCCTCATCGGCTGCTTAATCACCTGTTTAATCACCTGGTAATCACCTGTTTCACTGCAGAGCCTCTGATTCTCCCGGCTCTGGGTTTTAAAGCTCTCCCTGATGTCTTAGGTTTTAATTTCTATGTTTTTCAAATCCTGCATTCCCAGTGTGTAACTCTGCAGTGTCCTGCAGCCTGGGAGCTGCTGCTCTCTCGTGCTGAGACAGACAGAACAAAGCCTCTCCAGGCTGCTCTCCAAGGACACCCAGCCCGGCCTAGGCCCAAAATGTGTAACCCAGCATCTTGAGAAGGGGGGCAAGCTGAGGGGAAATTCCATCATTAGCTAAAGTTTAATTGGTGAAATTGGGTTGAGATGCAAATGGCCCAAAGCTATAAAAGTGTGAAGAACTCGTGACTCGGGGTCCATCTTGGGTGCAGCCTTTGGCCTGCCCAGGGTGTGCCTCTGAAGGCCTTTCAAATAAATATCCACCTTTATTCCCTTACTCCTGTCCAGCCTCTGTTTCTAGGTTGGCCTCTTTAGGGATCATCCCTGCCTGCCTGGTTCTGGGAATGTCCCTGGGAGCTGGGACATGGCTTTGGAAAAGGCTCTCAAGGACATTATGTGTCTGCTGGGGCTGTCCTGTGCAGAATCAGGAGCTGGACTCGCTGATCCCTGTGGGTCCCTTGGAACTCGGTTTATTCCATGATTCCATGGGTGCTGCCCCTTCTGCCCCCAGCTTGGTGTCCCCTGCAGCCCCCCTGCGATCCCCGGGACCAACAGGGGTGACTTTGGCGGGGTGGCCGTGCCCAGGTGTGCATCAAAGCAGGGCTGCAGCTCAGTTTCCTGGCTGAGCTCTCAAGTAAACCCGGTCCCACAAATAAATGAGGGTTTATTGCACCCAAAAACTAGGAATTTGAACCTGGCCAAGACACAGCAGATAAAATCTGAAAGATAAATCTGGACGATACCCAGCAGCCGGCAGGGAAAGCTTCACCTTTAGCCATGACTCTGCCCTTACTACCAAGTGTGCTCAAGGGATGCTCCCCAAAAAGGAAATCCCTTCTCTCTGCTTGAGACAGAGAGAACAGCTTGACAGCTTTTTGGGGTGCTGGAGCCAGAGTTTCTCCCTGGCACAGCTGTCAAGGTAGGTGGTAGAGGAACAGAGAGCGCTTCATATTTAGGAAGTCAAAGGGGGAGCGAGTTCCCTAAAGGGATGGACTGAGGGTGAGGAGATGGTGAAGGGGCACAAGCACCCAGCTGTGGAGCCGCAGGGACCTCTGTCCGCAGTGTCCCCGCTGTCCCCAGCGCGGGCAGGCCCCGGGAGCTCCCGGCCACCGGCCCTGCTGCGCCCAGGTCACCCCGAGCCACATGATCCGCGGGGTCGGAGCAGCGACAACAACAGGAACAATCTGTGGGAGAGGAACTTCGGGATGAACCCAACTTCTCTAAAGTATAAAAAGAGCCCGAGGGGCCGCGAAAGGCATCGGCTTTGCACGTCCTCCCCTCCCCTCGCCGCCGCCGCTGCCGCCTCCGAGCGCTGACGGTTGGGAGCCGGCGCTGGCCGGGGTTGTGCAACACCAGTTGTGCTCTTGGCATCGGCTCCAGCGCCCTCCCCGAAAAGGAAACACAGCCCCAGCCAGGCCTTTGCAAGGGCTAAAACGGCTCTGCTCAGCCTCTGCCCTGCTCAGGGGCTTCACCTGCGTGATGGTGCCACGGAAGGGGTGAGCAAACCTGCAGAAAACGGCGTCACAAACAGCTAAAGAGCAGCAGGGGTGGGAATTATAAGGAGCATCTGTGTTTCCTATCAAAGGGTGCTCATGCACATAAAAAAATTCAATTCAAAGAGATTTCCAGCGTCTTGTATGCACAGCTACACCAGGGGGAATGAGAGTTTTTGGGGTCCTATTCCCATCAATATTTCCTTGTGATTTATTGGTGCTCCCACTTGCACCTCAAAAAATTCAATTCAAAGTCAGACTTCCAACCTCTTGTATGCACAGCTACACCAGGGGGAATGAGAGTTTTTGGGGTCCTATTCCCATCAATATTTCCTTGTGATTTATTGGTGCTCCCACTTGCACCTCAAAAAATTCAATTCAAAGTCAGACTTCCAACCTCTTGTATGCACAGCTACACCAGGGGGAATGAGAGTTTTTGGGGTCCTATTCCCATCAATTTTTCCTTTTCCCTGGGATTTATTGGTGTTCCCACTTGCTGACCCAAACCAGTCGAGGGCAGGATGTGTCCCTGGTGCACCCCAGCTTTCACAGCAGCTCTCTGTGAGCACCCTGCAGTAAGAGAATTACACATTTTAAAGCCTATTTTTGGCTTGGGGAAACACTATTTCTGTCTGAAACCTTCCAAACAACAGAAAAACCCCACAGAGGATGAAGGCAAAGCTTGTGAGGTGGTCCCACTCCAGACCAGGCACATCCCACACAAAAACCAATCTCCAGGGCAGATCTGGTGGCACCTCCAGGAGACGGGGCAGATGCTGGGAGTATCATCAGATGCATCTACAGATGTTTGTGATTTTATTCCATGGGTTATGAGCTAAGAAAAAGTGTAACCCCATGCAGAAAACCCAGTTTCAGGCGTCCTTTGCCCCCAGATTGTGATAGAAGCTGTGACATTTTCTCCTCATCTGAAGGAAAATGTTTTGCTGACTGGAGAGAGTGGAATAACAGAGGAGAAAATGAAATCCTAAATTCCAGGCACTTGTGGCTGCTGGAAAACCGGCCTTTAGTATTAATGCAAACTGATGGTACCAGAAGGAGATAAAACTCAAAACGTGATGGGATTTTAAAACTGTAGCTCACTTAAATGAATGAGGAGCTGAGATTCCAGGAATTTTGGTTTTATTTAACTTATAGGAAAGGAGGAAGAAACAGATGGAGCTGCTGCTCCTGAACTAAAAATACTGTTTAGAGAAGGACATCTGCAATGCAGCTTTGAATGTCAAGGTCCTCAGTGTTTGGGTTGTTCTCCTTCAAATGTCACCTCCTGACGTTTGGAGAGGTGGAGAGGCTGGAAATGCAGAGCCATTGTTGGAGCCATTCCCTTCTTCCCTTAGAAAGTTCACCTGGGAGTTTTGCAATGAAATGGAGAGGAAATCCCATTTTCAACCTGTGCTGCAGGGATGGGGCTGGCCCTGACCCGTCCTTCCCACTTTGGGATCCCTGAGTGCTGGATCTGGGCTGGTCCCAGCTGCTGGAGGCTGTCTGGGGACGTGAGAGTCACTGAGAAATCTGACAAGTCATTCATAAAACTTCTGGGAGAGTATTTGTGAAAGCCAAGCAAATTCTGCCCCTCCTGGCATGGAATAAGTGACCTTTGTCCTGGCTTTTATTTTCACTTTCGAGCTCCTGCCTTCCGAGGTCAAGTTGTTTATGAAGTTTGGCAGAATTAAAGAGGCAGCATTAATCACCCCAGTTATTTTATCTTGCTGGCCACCCTCTCATTGTGCTTTTGCCAAGGTCAGGAATTACGCAAAAAAATCAAGATGTCCCAGAGTGCCACAAGTCAGCCCCGAGAGAAACCAGAAAAATTGGGTTAAAAGGCACAATCTTTGCAAAAAATACCCGTTTGTGTCTTGTCCCTCCGTCCAGGGAGCCCTGGCAGTTCTTGTTTTTCAAAAAAAGGAAGGGTGATATTCTCATGTAATGACAGGACTCCAAGAGCTGGAGATTTACAGGGAAAAAGAATTAACAAGTGTTGTACAACTCATCCTAAAAGGGGGAATAATCACCTGTGCTTCACTCTGGTCCTGTTAAAGCAGCGCTCCAGTAAGGGACTCTCACTTTTCTTCTCGAATATGGTTTGGTTTATAGGATTATATCAATATAGGGCAAAGAGTGAGCAAGTCACACTACAAGCTCCATCAGCTCCAGTGTGTTATTTAACCCCTGATTATTTAACCCCTGATTATTTAACTCCTGGAGTAGGATGTGCTATCTCTTATCAGGGCTCAGGGGGGAAAATTGCTTCCTCCGTGCTCTGATAGCAGCAACCCCGCAATCTGGAGTTAATCATTAATGAGGTGTCGCAGTGCTGGATTCCCAGAAATCTGCCGAGCCAAGGTCATCCCCAGGGATGAATAACGGGGTTTATTGGCAATATCTCCGGGACAGAGTGGGTCAAGGCTGTGGGGGAAGACTCCTGTGGGTGTCAGCAGTCCCTGGTGTGGTCGAGGTCTCTCTTGGTCAAGACTTCACCAGGCTCTTGCTTCAGTCTTGTGGTCCAGCAGCTGCTTCCCTGCAGATGTTGAAAGGGAAAGAGCGAGAGCGGCGGGGGCCAGGCTGGGTTTCTGAAAGCCCTTTCAGAGCTGCTTTTGTTGCTGTTAATGGCAGAGCACACGGAAGGAATTCTCGTTGCTCACGTGAACCTCTTCAGATGGTGGCTCCAGCCTGAACTCCCCGCTCTAATTACCTCTGCCAAGTGCAAGTGCTGCCCTTTGCGGGGGGGTTGATTGCCCATCCATTCCTCTCATCTAATGGTTCCTTGTGCTCGGAGTCCAAGCCATGAAAACAGCTCTTAATCTACCTCCCGCCTCCCACCAATTATTTAATACCTGGGTTTTATTCCTTCTCATTTGTCTTTCTAACTACCCTAATTTCTCCGGTTTCCCTCATCAGCGTTTTCCCAAGCTCTTTATTGTTTTCTGATTGCTGTAATTCCGCAATATCTTTTGGCACTAAAGCCCGGCTCCCCAGAGGAATGGGCTCATGAATTTATACAGTGACATTACCCAGGCTTTGCAGACGAGTCTCAGGGCTGATTCGGCTGCTCAGAAATGCTCCTTCTGTTCCTGCCTCTCCTGTCGCTGCAGGAATTGGAAAAGCAGGAATTGCACGAGCGTTTGCACTCTTGGTGTGAAGAGCCATACACGTCTGAGTCAAGAGTTTTGGAGATTAAATGTTCGGCCTCCTCCATCCTTCCCCACTCTGCACCCGTGACTCGGCAGAGCATTTTTCTCTTCATTTGTCAAGACAAGAGTTTCAGCCTGGGAGGAAATTTTCCCCGTGGTATTAATTTCTTCTACTTCTTGCAACTGAAGCACATTTGAGAATTCGTTCCTGAAACTTCCCATGTTCTAATTTTACATGACGGGACTGTCAGAAGCAGCACATGAGAGAAACGAGATCTCCTCCGCAGCTTTGGGGTGGCTGTGCTGCCCTAGAAGGGCTGGTGAAGCTCAGAGCTGCTCCCCTGCTCATTAATACCAAATTTCCTGCCTTGCTCACAGAGCTTTTAAGTGACAAAAACTCAGCCTGGGCCCGGCACCACTTCCATTAAATCCTCTTTAAGCAATGCCACCTCTTTTTTTTCCTGCTTGGCAGAGGAATCCGCCTTCTAACCAAATACTCGAATGCACTCATGCCAGGAGAGGAGTTTTAAGTATGATCACTATGAGGAAATACATTGGGGTGCTGGGAATAAACACGTTCCAGGGAGTTTATCTGTTTATCTTACAGGGCTGCCCCAGACTAAGGATTGGCTCAGACGGGAGCCAAATGTTGCTCCAAGGGTGCTTTGCCTCTTCCAGTAATTTGTTTCTTTTTCTGTCTGAGAGTGGAATTAAGAGCAGCACAAATTATGACGAGGGATTGTGCTTGTGAAATGTTCTGCATTTTTTGAAGGGCGGCAGGAGGCAGCTGCACGGTGAGTGCTGGTGGGTGGATGGGGATCTGGTGGAGTTGCCTGGTCAGAGACCAGGATTTGGGTCCCTGATCCTCTATGACTCCTTCTGGTAGCTCATCCTGCTTGAAAAGACCCAGTAACTGGAAATTCTGTCAGAATCCAGTGCTCCTAAAGGCCCCCAGGAAGGCTGCTCGGGGTCAGAGTGGGAAAGGGGTTTCCTTTCTGGCTCCTTGGTTATCGGCCTCCTCTCGAGTGCAGGATGAGATGAGCAGAGGCTGATGTGTAATCACTTGGTTGGGCACCAGGAAGAGCTCAGAAAAACCATCTGAAGATCCAAACACCTCCAAATCTCGGATGGTTTGGGTTGGTACTTGGCGGTGGGGTTTGACTCTGTTGTCTTCAGCCAGGACTCTGAATTTGTAGACAAATCTCAGGTCAGGGTTTGATAATGAATTGATCCAGGTGGGCCTGAGGTTTTGCATCCAAAGGCCTTTGAGACTGAGGGCTGGAAATGCCATCAGAGTGTGAACCCATGAACAGAAATCGGTGTCTGTCAGCTCCCATGATCATGGCTGGGAGAAGGAAACCCTTTCCTCATTGGATCGAGCTCTCCCCGTTAGCTTTCTACTCCTGTATCAGCTGGCCAACAAGAGCAACAAGGACCCAACTCAGGGCCAAGCCTTGAAAGTCTCCCTAGAACCACACCCAGCACCAGTCATGGTGCCCAGTGCTGCTTTCCAGGCCCCAATTAGCGGGTGTTCATTAACAGGGGTGGTCGGGGGGGCTGACACCACACCCCCAGAGCTCTCTGTGTCTCACCACCTCAGATGTCTGTTGGGACTCTGTTTTTTTGAGCCCAAAATTGTCACCACCTTCTGCCCGCTGGGTTTTTTCCTCTTTTCTGGCCCTGCAGTGGCCTGATGGGAGCAGTGGCCTAGACAACCTGTCACATGGAACCAACCGACCGCATCTTGGCGTGGTCCGTACTTACCTTTTTTTATCTTTGGAGAGACCAGATTATGACCATAAAAGGGAAGAACGGAATTTTGGGCCAGGAGCCCTGCTCCGATTGGCTGAGTGCCGATTCGCAACAGTTTCGGGGGAAATAACCAGATGGGAGTAATTTTTGGGCCCGAGAATAAAAACAATACAACAAAACCGTGTGGTTCACCATTGAAACCAAGACAGGACTTTCGGTGCTGGTGCCTCCCGTTGTTCTTGGTTCCACCTGCATGAAACTGCAGCAGGGCCCTCACTTCCACATGGGCACGGCCGCACAGAGCTCCTGCTTCCCATAAAACATCTCTGCAGATGCAGCCAGCTGATGCCAAGTAAGATAACATCTCCTGGAGGTTAACCTGGTGGTCAGCTTGGTTGAGAACCAGAATTGCACCCAATTTCTGTGAAGCCATCTCTGCAGCCGTGACCAGCTGATGTTACCTGAGGTGACATCTGGAGATGAACTGGAGGCCCAGTTGGCCAGAAATCAGATCTGCAATCAACCTCTGTCAACTTCTGGATTGGGAGAGCCCAAGCAACAGTTTGTTGAGGTTGAATATCTGTGTATCCATGTCTGAAAAACCAGCAGAACAAAGTCCCTTCATGCCTGAACATCTATCCCACCCAACCCTCGTTAGATTATTTGCATGGTTTTAAAACCAGGGCTTTAATCCCTTGAGACACTCTCCTAAAATGCGCCACTGAGTTACAACGCTGAGTAAATACGATAAAAAAGGCTCGGAGGGTTTCCTGGAAACTTTGGCAGCCATACTTTGGGAGCAGATGTTGGTGACCAGCAAAGTTCTTGTAAGGCATGAAGGAATTTTTTGTTTAACACTCAGCATGAGAAATGTGACAGCTGATTTAGGGCATTTGTGTCCGGGAGCGCAGAGAGCGGAGGTGTTGGCTTCACCGCTTCTGGGAATGCCACACCCATGCAAATCCTTCACTCGGTGCCTTCAACCAATAACAACAAGATGGTTTTATGGCCAATGTTGTTCTTGGAGTCGGAAACGGGCTCTTGTCACGGAGGCGATGACAAATACGTGCTTTGGTGTGTGCTCAGGGTGGCAGCGGGGCCACCCGTGACCAGGAGAGGTGAGCCCAACCACCTGCGGGACGAGGCAGCCTGGCTGCCATGCTGGGGGAGGTTTGCTTTAACCACCTCCCAGAAGAAGTGAGGCTGGCAGCCTCTGGGTCCTTCCCTGAACTGAAATGGGGTGTTGGTCCCCCCTCACTGGGTGCTCCGGGCAGCATCACATCCATTGTTGGCTCCTTTGGCGAGTCCATCCAAGCCCACAGAGATGCACCTTGCAGGTGACTGCACAGATGTCTCACCCTGCTCTGTTCATCCCTTTCTTCAACTTTCCTCCCCATTCCTCCTCGTATCCACCCTTCCCTGCCAGTCCCTCCTTTTCCCCAATTTGGATAAGCACCATCAACCCTAGAGCTGCACCACCACCCCACGTCTCCCTCTCCCATCATGCCCCTTCCTCTGCTCCTGCCCCAGTCCCAGGTACCTTGAGCTGTCCCATGGCAGCAGTTCCTTGGTTCTCCTCACTCCACCACCCGCTGCAATTTCTCTGTCTGCTCCTCTGCCCTATTTCTTCAGTGCTGACCGCAGCGGTGACTCCCGGGACCTATCGCAGCATCGCAACCATGGTGCTTGGCCCCACAAAACCAGAGGGGAACCACAGCCTCTTACTCATTGGCACCCGAGTGATGCTGCCCCATCGCCTCCTTCCCGCTGGGCAGTGGTTTGGAGACAGGGGGAAGAGGTGGCTGGAAGTGTCTGCTCCGGGGTGTCCTCCATGGCCACCAACCCAACATCATGGGACTCTCCAAACCCAGCCTGGGCTGCACAATCCAAGGTCTGGTTAAGGCATCTCTGCGAGGCAGGGTGAAGGTGGTGGTTGCAGGTTTGTTGTCAG